>CM059187.1:107893429-108423398 GCA_030323885.1 Branchipolynoe longqiensis | reverse complement strand
CTCTCCCACTGCTGCCATTCACCTTCCCTTCCCAACAATGTACGGTATATTGAACTCGACGAATGATGTGGCCAAAATAAATAAGTTTTCTTTGTCTGTATAGTGGCAAACAGCTTTTCTTATTGTTAATTTTTCTGAGAACTTCTTTGTTGGTGATCTTCTTTGTCCATGATATTTTCATCATCCTTCGAAAGTTCCACATCTCAAATGCTGCTAAATGTTGTACATTTTCTTAGAGATTGTCCATGTCTCTGCCCCATACATTAGAGTAGACCACACATAACACTGAAGAATACGCTTCCTTGTTTGTATTAATATCTTACTTGATGTTAACACTCTATACATTTTGGAGAATGTTGTTCGGGCTATTGTTATCCTTCTTTTAATTTCTTCCTCACATCTCCCATCATTTGTAATCATTTGTCCGAGATATATGAATTCGGATACTTGTTCTATGTTTGTGCCATCTATGATTATATTGACGTTTGGTTTATCTGTCTTTTTACTTATAACCATTGTTTTGGTTTTCCTGGCATTCATCTTCATGTTGAATAGTATTCCAGCTTTATTGATTCTATTCACTATATCTTGTAGGTTTTTCTCACTGTATGCTAGTATTACACTGTCCATCGGCATATCTAAGATTGTTGATGTTCATGCCACCTATTGTCACTCCCTTGCAATCTTCAATGTGTCTGAAAATCATCTCTGTGTACAGGTTAAATAGACATGGTGACAATACACACCCCTGTCGAACTCCTCGTTTAATCATAACTTCATCCGATAGGCCCTGCTCCATTTTTATAAATGCACGTTGTGTCCAGTATAAGTTCACAATTAGTTTAATGTCTTTGCCATTGACACCAAATATCTTGTAAACATTTGATTAACAGTTCATGATTGACTCGGTCGAAGGCCTTCTCATAGTCAATAAAGCAGGCATAAACATCCTGGTTCACTTCAAAATAACGTTCACAAATCATTCTCAGATATAAACCCACTTTGTACGTTACTGATTTGTTCTTCAATTTTCTGTCTGTTTCTCAGTAAAATTATTTTCAGGATCATCTTCAACATATGACTCATCAGGCTTAGTGTTCTGTACTCAGTACACAATGTTGGTTTTAGCTTCTTTGGGAGTCGTACAAATATGGATTCATTCATATTCAATGGTATAAATCCAGTCTCATAGATGTCAGTTACTAGCTTATGAATGATTTGAATCCCCACTTCATCTAGTCCTTTTATCATTTCTGATGTTACCTGGTCACTTCCAGGAGCCTTACCTGCCTTTAGATCATTGATAGCCTTCTCAACCTCTGATACTAATATAATATTCCCATCTTCTTTCTCAATTGTGGGTGGGTTCCCTCTGTCATTACCGTATTAACGTTTGAAAAATGCCAATATTTGGTGTAAACTCATTATGCGAATATTATTTTGGATGGAATCCACCTGTATTGCCTGGCCGCTATTAACCTATATATGCTTTTGTGTTGCTATATATGAATGGGGTTAATTAATATATCTGCAGGCAGCTAAGGACGATATATGACTGAGTGCTATTATTGTATAACTGTGTACTTCGGGCCAGCCGTTTGATAAGGACGATATATGACTGAGTGCTATTATTGTATAACTTGGCCCGACTTGGCTCGACATGCGCCACATGTAGGGGGGGGGGGGCAGTTCTTATGTTTGTATATACCTGCTTTGATATCTGCTCATTACACTGGGCTGGAGCGCCTAGGCTACCAGCTCAATGCTCCAAATACGAGGAGCCAACGACTCCGGAGGGGGGGGGGGGGAGATGCACGCGTGCTCCGGCACTATCTGTCTCACTCGGGCCAAATTGTATATAGATCTATGACTGCAATCGGTCCAAATCCCGTTCTTATATGACCTTGGATGTTGTAAGAACATAAACCCAAACAAAAAATGCGTTGGTCTGGGCAATAATACAGTGACAATAAGGACAGGTGAAACCTGACTTTCGGCCATTTCCCCCGCGATTCCCTGACAGTGCTAATCCTATGGAGATCCGTGTTTTCGTCGAAATTCACGATTGGTTCTACTGTAATCCATTAGGTGGCGCCAGGGTCTTGGCCTAATTTCCGTGTATTTTTGCCGCCACGGATTGGTTCTGCCTGAATCCTCTAGGTGGCGCCAATGTCTAAAGCCTACATTCCTTACACGCGGTATGCGGTATGCAAATGCGAATGCGGCAAAAAAATCGAAAAGCATCTAAGTCAATGGGGGTGATTCCTTACACGCGGTATGCGGCATGCGGCATGCGAATACTGAATCAGTCCATGTAGCGATCGGTGCGGCATGCGAATGCGAATGCCCACAGACAACAGTATTAGAGAGACCTGACACTATGTGTGTGGGTGTGGGTGAAAGGACCCAAACCGTTCGCATACCGCATGCCGCATACCGCATGCCGCGTGTAAGGAATGCACGCTTCAGCCTGATTTCCGCGTTTTTTTGCTGGAGACCTCTTTCATCCCTGTAAGTAGTATACCCCATTGCCTGTTTGCTGCAGGTTAAAGCCAGGACTTACCTGAGTTAGCGTGGGTTACAGACAGTCTGATCACAGTTGCATTCAATTCCACATGTAAAGATATACGGATTTTCGGTTCGGATTTATATATTGGCAGAGTATGGACACCACCTGCAGCTGGAGTTGAGTGACAGCTACCCCTATTAGGGTGTCGCCCCCCAGGCTGTAGAGGGTGTCTGATTGGCTGGCTGTGGGAGGCCCAGTCACCTGCATCCCTTACACCTGACACACAGACCTCACTCTGATGATTATTCTTCATTCACTCTTGGGAGAGACTGTGAGCTAGGCACTCTAGCAGGAGACACTTTTCTCTGGTCCAGGAACACAGACACTCTGTCTGAGGCACCACTTTCTATACAGAAACTAGCAGCAGTTATTCAAAAGGCACTGAGCTGTGTGCAACAACCATGGGACTCCGGTTCAATGGGCTGTAGGCACCGATTCTTATGCACACAAACAAGAGTAATGAGGATCTGTGTGGACAGTAGGTAAGGAGTGAGGGTGATAGGTCGCTAGTAGGTGAACAGGAGTTGATGCCAATAAAGCACAACTTCTTCACTGTAAATCTTGCGCGACTTGTCTTTCCTTTCTTCCTTATGAGTTTGTTTGAGAGGGGTATCAGGTGGAAACTGACAGACAGTTGTCAGAACGCACCTCGGGAAGAGTAAGTGGTATCTTGGGGTTCTGACGGCCGAGTACCTGACATATTACACACAGAACACCAGGCGCGGTGGCCGAATCGGTAGAGCGCGGGCCTCGTGTGCGGGAGGTCGGTTCCCAGTCGAGTCAAACCAATGACTTATAAAATTGATACCTGGCATTAATAGGATAGGGCAAGGACTGGTCAGCTTGCTGTCAGGATAATGTGACTGAGTGGGATGTCGGGTCATGGTGCCAGTGGCCTGATTTCCCAGTGGGGCCGTACTCACAGGTCAGTACCTGCCCTGATATGACCTTAGATGTTGCCAAGACGTAAAACTCTAACAACCCACCAATTCCGCAGGTGAGGTAGGAGAGAGGAGGGTTGGAAGGAGGATATGGTTGGGAGCCAACAGTCGTTCAGGGTTTGTTGTCTTCTCGGATTTCAGGATCATTGAATTCTCCCCTGGAAGTATCACACTGTGTTAGTCAGAATACTGTACACGGTCTGTAGCTAACCCTTGCTGTAACTACCGTTGCTTTTCTCCACCCGCAGGTCTCAGGAAGTGGGTGGAGATCGGGAACTCCGGAATCTTCCGACCGGAGATGTTGCTGCCGATGGGCCTCCCCGAGAACGTGTCGGTCATCGCGTGGGGTCTGTCACTGGAGAGGTGAGAAATAAGGTGACCCATTGGGCAACCACTGGTTACGTCATAATCACACAACTACAACACACAACAAGGTGGAGGCAAGGTCAGGGAAAGTAACCACAGTAAATCCTCTCTAAATCGACCGACCGTGGGACAGACTTTAAATGGTCCATTTAGGGAAGTGGACGGTTTAGGGAGGTTTATTTTATCGTTACAATTGTATTGTATGGGTGATCGTTTGGGACCCAAATAAAGCGAGCGGTATAGGGGAGTGGTCGATCTGTGGAGGTGGTTGGTTAATGAGGTTTTACTGTATAGGCAACTAAACAACTAACCAATTATAGAACTAACAAGCTTACAGAGAGAGTAGGGAGATGTGGGAGAATGCTTACAAACAGAGAATGCATGCAGGAGATAGTTAGTTACACAACAACTGAAAGTGACAAAACAAGCGAAACTGCAAGACTATATTACTCTCTAGCAGCGAAAACAAGTCATTAGACTTAACCAGTATGGGCGGCATAAATACACCGTCTCACACACACACAAGTCAAAAGAGGACGCCGTAGCCTACTGGACATAGGCCTAAGTTGTCATAGCAAGTGTCATATTCAGCAGTTGTTGTCTGATATGGGGCTTGAGGTCTGAGTGACTCCGAGGTGAGTTTTGACTGAGGCGAAGTTGCAGCCAATACATATTTACAGAGGCTTGATCGACCGTCATTAGGTGATACAATGTGTATGAAAGAGCTTTAATGTTCAAACAGTTTTGTTGTTGTTGTTATTCGAAATTAAGATTTTAATGTATTTGAACGAATCTCAGGAAAATAACTAAAAGTGATATCTGAAGAGAATCTAACCGGACCCTTATCACATCAACGTACATATAGCTTTTGTGTATTGGGTTATATGTGTATATATCTGTCGCTCCTCAAGGCTACTACAATATATGGCTACCTCCCAGAATTGCTTGTAGGTGTCTTTTTTATGTTGACGTAAAGTCATAGAATAATGTAGAGCAATACCTACAGAGGTTAGGCACTTCACTGCGAGTAACTTGCCTTTTATGTATGAAATATTTTATCAAGTCACAGCATTGAACAAGCTTGTGCATATGATTAGACTATCTGTCACGGAAGTGTCTTCTTTTTCTTTCTTTTTTGATTCAAGATGTCTGTCAGTATCTTCAAAGGCTGTATTATCTGTTCATAAAAATAGTAACAGTTTTGCCACACCTCACAGTAATGTTGTGTTACTGATTCATAGTGTTTCCTTTGGATCGATATGTTATCATTTATTATTGACTTTATTAATGTTATCGACATTATTAGTATTATTAATATTATTATCATCATCATTTTTGTGTTAATTTAACCTGTTCTTTCGAAGACTATTGCCTGGTATACTGAACTGCCGCTAGGTAGAGCGGGGAGAAGGGTTTGCACAAAAACGGGGAGGGCGAGAGGGAGGGAGGGAGGGAGGGATGGAGAGGAAGGCCAGGGAGGTAGTAGAAGAGTTTCAATGTCGTGGTTAGAATTACAACAATATGCTGAGTCACACTGTCACACGGCACTTGGTCTGACTCTCATCTCAATTCGGCTGTTATGGCAACAATCACAGCTGTTTGATATTTAAAGTCTGTATGTGGCATAAAGGAAGGCCGGCTGTGCATGTAACTGGACACCCTCCCTCTGATGCCGGAAGCCAGGCCATGCCACGTAAATGTCGTATATGTGGCGATCAGGGCAGTACTATACTAAATGTCGCATATATGGCGATCAGGGCAGTACTATACTAAATGTCGTATATGTGGCGATCAGGGCAGTACTATACTAAATGTCGCATATATGGCGATCAGGGCAGTACTATACTAAATGTCGCATATATGGCGATCAGGGCAGTACTATAGT
Source organism: Branchipolynoe longqiensis (assembly GCA_030323885.1). Classification (NCBI taxonomy): domain Eukaryota; kingdom Metazoa; phylum Annelida; class Polychaeta; order Phyllodocida; family Polynoidae; genus Branchipolynoe; species Branchipolynoe longqiensis. The sequence continues at coordinate 108,417,637 of CM059187.1, read as the reverse complement.
AAATGTCGCATATATGGCGATCAGGGCAGTACTATACTAAATGTCGCATATATGGCGATCAGGGCAGTACTATACTAAATGTCGCATATATGGCGATCAGGGCAGTACTATACTAAATGTCACATATATGGCGATCAGGGCAGTACTATACTAAATGTCGCATATATGGCGATCAGGGCAGTACTATACTAAATGTCACATATATGGCGATCAGGGCAGTACTATACTAAATGTCGCATATATGGCGATCAGGGCAGTACTATACTAAATGTTGCATATATGGCGATCAGGGCAGTACTATACTAAATGTCGCATATATGGCGATCAGGGCAGTACTATACTAAATGTCGCATATATGGTGATCAGGGCAGTACTATACTAAATGTCGCATATATGGCGATCAGGGCAGTACTATACTAAATGTCACATATATGGCGATCAGGGCAGTACTATACTAATAAACAGCGGCAGAGTATCCACCCACATTACACGCGCCTTGTGTAGTAAACTCGCAGTTTATGGCCATCCTACTGCGCAGTAAAAGCATCACCATTGCATCGTCGCGCACAGGAGCGGATGGCCTAGTAGGTAGGGTGTATGTTACCCGTGCGGAAGGTCGTGGGTTCGATCCATAGCCGAATCCAACTAAATGCTTACACACAAAAAAGGTTTACTTACCGCTACCTTGTGCTCGGTGTTATTAAGATAGGGAAAAGGATGCTGGTTTGTTCGGTGTAAGAATAATGTGGCTGAGTGTGATGCCATGTATTGTTGGCTGCGGTACTGCATATCACTGGGGCAACACTATGAAGTCACCTTGAGTGTGCACTTTCACAATCTCGGTAGCCGTCCTGATATGACCTTAGATGTTGCTATAACCTAAATCCACAATCACTTAAATTGTCAGACATGCCTGTCTTGGCTTTCAGTATTGTCAAAGCTATTTTGGGTATCATTGAAAGACTGTCAGTGGCACTTTTACCACAGACCGTGAATCCATGAGATGGTCAGCTCCCTTGAAAATCTGTAACACAGACTCTGGTGGCGCCCTCTTACGGTCATTGTTGAATGCAAGTAAAAACATTGGTCATATATATATGACAACTGTTATCACCACTGTGTTCAGTTGGGGTTTTTCTTCTGACTATTTGGTCTCCATATATTGTTCGAGTATATGTAGGTTGGCTTGTGGTATTTATGTAGCACCACCATTACGACCGTTCGTGGTACCACCGTTTCCAGTGTATAGGTTGAGTTTAACATGGCATTTTTATTTCACATTTACAGTTTTAAAATAACATTTAAAAAGCAAAAGCCTTGCTAGATAAATATAACGGTCAATTTCAAATAGATTTGTCTATCACATTTTGGTATTGTTACGTTTTGATGCCGATCAGCTGTTGTTTTTCCCAGCATAGTGAAGAGTGAGTGAAGTGCCTTGTTCAGCAACCCCCCGCTTGGTGCGTGACGGTCGCTAGTGTTACAGGATCGGGGATAGGACTTAGACTTCTCGATATACACATTCTCTGCTTTTACCGTGAAAAATTATCAACGAAGATAATGCAACGTACAACGTTAAAATATTGTATTGTAAATAAATAACCCGTCTACAGGATGAGTGTTCAGCTACTCTGCTGGTAGCTTGTTGGCTTGATAATAAGCCCCTTTCAAAACTAAGCCTGACCTTAGACCGGCTATTCGGCAGAGTCTAGCAGGTGCATATTTTGCCCAACCTTTTGTCCGATACAGTTTTGCTGATAATTCATGTCTGGGACCCCCATACCGACATTCAGATGGGTGTGGAACTCTCACCCTTGAGCAATTTTCATAACAACAGAACATCCAATATGGCTACCATCACAATTTGGGCATTTGTTGAAACGCTCCTGAATTAATAGAGTTAGAGACTTCATGTTGGTGTCAAAATAATAATTTTAAACTGTTTATTTATTTTTGTTATATTTAGCATATGTAAAAATCCAATATGGCTGCCGAAATATGTTAAATATGAATGAAACATGAATAACTTTCTGTGAAACATGAATGATAATGAAACAAACAAATTCGCATTTCCATATTAGGTGTTCGATTCTGTAATAAATACGGAAGAATATGATGGGTGGACAGGTCTGCTCTGACCTCACTCTGACCTCATAGTCTACATCGCAGGGCTGCCAACCCTTACAGTTTCACCATAAGGCGTTCGATATGTTATGTCCCCATCATCACCTTACGCCAATATTAGGGTTTGTCATTTTCCAATGTTGGCAACCCTTCAGTATTATGTCAATCTTACAGATTATTGTGTCCAAATGCACCACAGAGCATCTAAGATTTAACCAAATTATCTGCGGGAGTACCACTAGACACTCCAATATAACAACACCCTGTAATAGTACCATTAATATAGTAGTATATAAAACTTACAGATTATTGGGTCCAAAATGCAATACATCATCTAAGATTTTAACATTTTTCTGATGGTGTATCCCCAGACCCCCCAGGCCCCTCCCCCCCCCCCCAATATAACATGCCTTAAGATCTTCCGGTTTTTCATTTTCCAATGTTGGCAACCCTGACATCAGGATATAACTGCTTTATATCGACACGAAGCCCTGTTTTCGCCGAGCCTGTCATTTACACTACGTGTTCCTTTCTTGTCTACCTGATCCTGCTTTCCTCACTCTTTTCCTCGGCGGCCCCGCGTGTAGCCGCTGCGGGTCACGCCCTGCAGCTTCCACTAGTCATTACATGTGCATTTCCGGTTGCGTTCCAGGCCGACGATGATCAAATACGGCATCGACAACATCCGGGACCTGTTCGGACCGCGCGTTGACCTTCAGATGGTGTACGACAACCCCATCTGTCGGCTGGAGCGGCAATAAATAAACCCCCACACTCCTACCCCACCGCCGATCCAGCCGAACACCAATAAGTAGAGTAATACCACACATTATATTAATCATATTAAAGTTGCATAGTCCGATCATTTTGAGTTTGTGTCATTTTCTGAGATCAACATGTATGGTTGTTTATTATAATCTACATTCCTTTATTTTGAAATAACTGTTATCTTAAATAGTTACCCTTTGAGATATTTGAAGTGTATACATGTAAAATTAATTTTGGCAAGCACACCAAAACTCTGACACCATATGCCTATTCAGTAATTTACTTCGTATTCCCTTCAATGTGACAACAAATGGTTAAGAAGTGCATTAGTGTCCAAGTTAGATGTGTAGAGTCAAGTTAGATAATTGTTTTGGTTTTTAAAATTTGAGGTTTTCATCGGACTCTGCAGCTTTAATGACACCCAACAGCGTGCACTGAATTGACTAAATTCGTAGGTCCATGGTGGTAGTTAATCCATAGGTTATGTGTGCTGGTTATTTTCTTTTTATTTAGAGGGGGGGGGGAGGTTAAAAAGAAATGTAGGAAGGGGGTTCTTAATTACTTATTTGTTGTCCACATGGAAGTGGTTTTTTACCATCAACCATGGATCTCATTTCACTTAATACCGTGGCTTTAACAACAAGTTTTTTTTTAATCTTTGTGCGTTTTATTTTGAAATTAATTTCTGAGTAATATCTAAAAACCTATGTAGCATTTCCACAATCAGCACATTCGCCAGTTCTACAGCGTGTTGAACAAACATAATTCTTTCCGAATAAACTTCTGGTGAATTGTCTTGACACTGCTTCACAAATATGACAATAACCAAATCAAAGATAGTGTGAACAATCGCGATTTAATAGTGTGCAACTAAGGTAACATATGATATATATTTCGTGGGTAAGTGAGGGGAAATAATTAATCCAGTTTTTTTCCTGTTTCTTTGGTTTATTTGCATCTACCTGTCGCATTACTCTAGTTATTTGTCTTTGCTAATGTTATGTCCAGGTTCTGCTCTTAGCCCACGCGAGGGACCTCTTTGATTACATCGCTTCGCAGTGGCCTGGCAAGAACAGTAGCTTTCTTTCATGGGTGGGACACGTAGGCATTTGTAATATTGAAGGTGTTTGGAGTTGCCAACATGCGTGTACAGAAAGTCGATTACAGTGTCGAGCACTTGATGAAATGTGTTATATTTTATGCACTGTCGAGGCGTTAATGTCTTTATTTCATCACTGCGTAGAGAGCGGATGTCTTTTGAAATGGAACGAGCTTTCTATCATCACTGGAAGTATAGCCATGATTCATCGACACTGTGGGTGCTTCTATATAAGGCTATAAGGCAAGCACATTCCTTTGGAGATCATTCATTATACATTATTGCTTCGTCTTGGAACATCTCGATGTATCACTTGTCAAACACTTACGATACTTGCACTGAACGGATTATTGAATAAAAAAGTTGATTTGAAAGTTATTTTGAGTAGTTATTTTGATTTTGACATACATTTGTGATCGTAATCTTAATGTTGTAAAGGAGGGTATAATATTGTGTTAAAGTTGCATAGGCCGATCGTTTTGAGTTTCTGTAATTCAAGACGCGGAGACGGACTGCTATAACATGGCCTTTATTGAAATGATAAGTGTAAGTTACAAGTTCAGCTAGTCGGAAGTAGTCTAATCAATAAGGCTTAAGTTCAACGAGTCGTAAGTAGTCCAATCAATCAAGGTTTTAAGTTCAGCTAGTCGTAGTAGTCTAATCAATCAAAGTCACATCGTAATCAGTTTTAGTCCCAAGTCTCCGGTGAGTCGGGCTTTTTCCCCAGTCACTCAACCCTCCCAATGACTGTCCTAATTGCGGGTGGGTGGACTGCAAAATTAGACATGGGAGGTCAGCTTGTGTTGTCCGAGCGGCATCTTGACTGTGAGTGTCGTTTGGCCATGGACGTGCGTTTGGGGGTGGTTCTTCATATAGTCGCCAGGGTATGTAGTTCGAATCCGATACGACAGGTGGGGGCACATGTAGTCCTTTCTCCGCACCAGAATTACCCATGTTACGAGTGCAACATGGACAATTTTCTGAGAGAAATGTATTAGGCTGATCGTTATAATCTACCTTGCTTTAGCTTGAAGTAACTTATTTTAATTGGCTAATTTTGGAGATATTTGAAGTGCAACCACGCAAAATTAATTTAGGCAAGCACACCGAAACTGACATTATATGCTTCTGTAGTAACATGTTTTATTAAACTGCCTCAGTATTCCCTTCTATGTGGCGCCAAATGTTCAATAGATTCACCAGTATCTAAGTTAGATATGTAGAATCAAATCTAAATAATTGTCGTGGTTTTGAGAATTTGATGTTTTCACCTGATTGTGCAGCTTTAATAAATCTAAGGGTTATACCTTTATATGTGTGAGTCGTCACGCCATACTGAGTCAGGGGATCTCGTATTGAACAATCACACAGTCACAATAGAAAAGTGGGTGCTTATAAATATACCAAAGAATGATGACATCAAATGGCAACATATGAGTGAGCAGAAGGGATGCAGAGAGATTAGAGTGATATTAAAGTGGAGTTTATTCCCTGAAGATATATCAATATGTGTGCAACTCATTTTTATCCAAAACGATACTTATATAGATATTGTATACGTATATGTATACTATATAGTTTATATACATAATTTAGCTACACCAACAACAATTAGACATAGAAATGTGTATGCCATCTATGTATGATAGATGGCATATCTAGGCAGTTTATATGGATACTAATTTTGGTGTTTAACAACAATTAAACACATTCTACATATAAAGACTTGTATATAATCTATGCAGCTTAGTATACATCAACTATGGTCTATATCCCGTCATGATATGACCTTAGATGTTGCCAGGACGTAAAACTCCAACAACCAACCATGGTCTATATGCATATAGACACACCTACAAGTAATAGAATGACAGTGTTCTCAGTAGGGTAGCACTAGAAAGTGCAATAAATACAAGTTATAGAATGACAGTGTTTGCAGTAGGGTAGCACTAGAAAGGGCAATAAATAGAAGTTATAGAATAATTATTTTCAGTAGCTACCACTAGAAAGTGCAATAAATATTTCTCTTTGGAAATTCTCCCAGGTTATGTATGCTTGCGATTACAACATTGCCATAGCGTCGATTCCCATAAAGACTCAGATCAACACAGATAAAACTAATACTAGCTGTATGAAAGAAGGCCAAGGAATTGTCATTAAATGACACTAGTAAGCTGTTCTTTGAGCTTCATGTATTAAGATTAATATCAAATCTAGTATCTAGTATGATTAATTTTTTTAATTTTTTTTTATTGAGGCTGTATTTATACTGTCCATAGCATGTAAGCCCGGGTATCCAGGCTTGTTTTCAATGCTGGCCAGCTGTAGTGTTGGTGTTATCTTACCAAGCAGTAGCTGCTGATAAGTTATTTGATTGTCTGCATTTCAGTAGCAGATAGATGCAAACAAAGTGCTACTGCCAAAGGACTTACAGTCTTTATTCAAAATAAGTTCAGATAGTAGCCATGACACAAGGCAGAGTAATAACCTAAGACAAGTATTTGCAAGAACAACTTTAAAGTCTCAATCTATATCTATCTATATGTGGTATCCAAATATGGAATTCACTTGACGATAATATCAAATGTTCAAAAAACATCTATATGTTTCAATGAATGTAAAAAAAATAATATGTAAGCTTTACCAGAGGGAAAACACATAGTAGTCTAGTAGATAAATATTTAGAGTATTGAGGGTAATGTTGATATGCTTTTAACTTTTGTTTATTTATTATTTCTTTGGTATAAGCAATGTATCTGTGTTATTTATAAATGGGGAAAGCACCTCATAAGTATTGTACTTCTGCTTTCTCCTTTTTCAAGGGAAGAAATTACTGATATAAATATCAACTTGTGTGTACATTGATCATGGGGAAATAAATATGTTATTATTATTATTATTATTATTATTAACTGAAGCGCCACAATTCTGTGGCGGAGTGTCATGATGCATTATTAGTTTGAGGATTTCTTTCATCCATTTTCTCCAGTCCTGATATGACCTTAGATGTTGCGGGGATGTAAAACTCCAACAACCAAACCAAACCTTAATCCATGTTTAATTCCTTATTCGATCATTACAGCATACTTCTAAGACGGTATAATATATTTATTTGCTCATACAGAATATCAGCAAGTATATTTTATTTTAATCATTCGGAGGATTTTCAATGAACAAGCCTCCTTCCACGCATACCTGCCTTAATAAATAAAGATAGAACCTGATTCACACACTAGCTATGCTCTGCACATTAGGGGCACCCTGAGAGTTGGGAATGGATGGAGTTGTGAAAGTGAAATGTTATTGTTCCTTGGAATATTCCCATGAATCACCAACGCCTTCGTTTCCTTCGATCATAGCTTGCTAGGCTAAAGAAAATAACCGCTGTTTTCAACGCGCCAGTGAGTTATGCTAATTTATTTCTTGATGGTAGTGGACCATTAAATGAAAATTGATGTTCCTTTGGAGCAATGACCAATTTGGAAAGGAGGATTGGCATAATGGCTCCGGCATTAGCGTCTGGTGCTGAATTGGATAAGTTTTAATAAGCAGTTGCCGCAGGACAATTTTCTGGTTGTTGAGCTCGGTTTAGTTCATGCTAATACTGGGTGTGTTCATATCACGATCGATAAAAGGATGCTTGTAATGCAATTAGTTCTTAGTCCCTGCTAACAATTCTTGGATCTCGTGCGTTGCATCGGCTGGGAAGGATTTGGCTGGTTCTAAATCGTACGCAATTTGGAATATTGTGTTGTTGCAGGAATTCAACTACCGGCCGAGTCAAACTTGTCTCTACCTAGCTTGACACTCTGCATTAATAGGATAGGTCGAGGACTGCTTCGCACAGTATCAAGATAATGTGACTGTGTGGATATCAGGTCATGGTGCTGCTGGTCTGGTCTCCCAGTGGGGCAGCACTATACATTCGATATGAGTGTGCACTGTCACAAGTCGGTACCCATCCTGATATGACCTTAGATGTTGCTAGCAAGTAAAACAACAACCAGCCGTTTCACTTTCTATGGTTAATGCAGTTTATTGAGAGAAGGCTAATTTCTCCACTGATAATATAGAGGATCGAACAGGATCAAAGAATTTAATGCGAATATTCGCCCTAGTTTCGTTTTAGTATTTTACTGAAGTAACCTCACCTATATTGGCCGTAATAAAATGGCGAAGGGAGTGTGTTGGTTAAGGAGGACTCCGTCTGTTATAGTTCACTTTGTGGACCAGTCTATCCCATAGCGGTGTGTAAAAGCAAGGCAGTGGCGACACCTAGTGAGGTTTCCTTGCATCGAAGGCAGGCATGTATCTTCTTTGTTCACGGTATTGAGCTTTTAAAATTTAGATTCTGGGTCTCAACTGTGTTATATATCCAGATTTTTTGTATACCATGTAGTCTATTTTGTCTGCGTAGTCGTGGGCTTTTAATAAAATATCTAGCTGATCTAAATTAGGCGAATAATTACAATATGCTTTTCTTTCTTTCGACCCACTGAGGAACTCTGTGAGACAACTTCTGGGAACTCCGCCAGGTGGCAGCACAGATACTCTCTCTCATCGGTCGGTCAGAAGGTGTTAGTTCCTGTGGGGAATATTTAGTCCACACTTGTGTTCAATACATACTCCTCTACTTTAACGCGCCTAGTGGGAGTGAAGGCCCGGTCATATACACGTTAGGGGACGTAGTTGAATGTAGTGGAGGCTAACGTAGTTGAACGTAGTTGAACGTAGCGGCATCCATACTTCTCCTTGGTAATAACATGGGTAGGCCATGAGTTCCAATTTAATCTTTGGACATGTTCAAAAGAGTGCTACATTAGACGCTGAATTTGCATCTGTGATGCTAGCGTACTTTAGCATACTCTAGTGTACTTGGACGAAACCCTGGTCACATAGCCATTAGTGGACGTAGGTGAACGTACTGGAGGCTAACGTAATTGAACGTAGTTGAACGTAGTTGAACGTACCGGCATCCATACCATAATGTATTTATTCATACCGTAAAGTATTTATTCGTACCATAATGTATTTATCCATACCAAAACCTGCCGTACCTTAACACATTTAAACGTAGTTTAACATACTTACACCATGTTTGACCCACGTTAGCCTCCACTATGTTCACCTATGTTCAACTACGTCCACTAATGTGTATGTGACCAGACATGAGAATGGAAGGCGGTGATGAAACTGCCAGCATGTGTGCATTGTGTAGCTGGAGTGGGAATACATACTATTTATTGATATGTTACTCAAATTTTAGTTGATAATTACAAAAAATATAATGCCATAATTAAATATTCATGATAATCAAAGTAAAATATTTCGGTGGAAATATATAAATATTATATGCACATAGAGTATTTGTTGATATTTAAATACACGCGGGTGTTGCATAAAACTAAAGGGATATATATCCACAAGAGAGGAGGCTGCCCCTCGATAACATTATGTTCCATTAGGTAGCAGCACTATATATCATTCTAAATTACGTCCACAATGGACGGGCTATCCACGTGCTAACAGTATATCCTGTCCTGGCCTCGCACGATTAAAGGTTTCTTTGTCCTAGTTTACATCCTGGCAACATCTAACGTCATATGCGACCTATTACAATGCGCACTTATGCTTATAGTGCTGTCCCACTGGGATACCAGGCCACTGACACCATGCCATGATTTCCCACTCCGTCACATTATCGTGACACTGAGAACAAACCACTCCTTACCCTACCCTAATAGTCCTGAACCCCAGGCTAGGTAGCAACACGTATCAATTTTGTAAGTCATTGGTTTTGACTCAGCCAGAATGCGAACTGACAATTTTCCGCACGGGTAGCCTGGTCTTTAACTCCGATTCGACCACCACGTCTGTTATTTTTGTTTGTTTGTTGTTGCTTTACGTCCTAGCAACGTCTAAGGTCATATCAGGACAGGTACCGACTTGTGACAGTCTGCACTCATGGTGACTTTATAGTGCTTCCCCACTGGAAAATCAAGCCACTGGCACCATGAGCCAATATCCCACTCAGTCACATTATCCTGACACTGAGCTAACCAGTCCTTGCCCTATCCTATTAGTGCTGAGCGCCAGGCTAGGAAGTGACAAGTATCAATTTTAAAGTCATTGGTTTGAGTCGACCGGGAACCAAACTCCTGACCTTCTGCACGCGAGCCCCACGCTCTACCGATTAGGCCAGCGAGCATGGTCCACATAGTGTCCACGTTCAAACGGTTTGTAGAACGATTCAATAGAACATTGATAACTGCCCTTGCTTGTTTATACCCCCATCACACCAAACTAGTTCTCACTACGTTCTTGAAAATGTTGCTGAACGGGCTCAAACTATGTGCGAACATAATGGACATAGTAGCACCTTTTTACAGCCTGTTTACGAATGGAATGGACTGTCTAGAAAGGAATGGTGCTCCAGAACGTTCAGCATGCCCAAAATTGTCTTGCAGCCATGTTCTTGTAGTCGGCAAGTTCGATCCCAGTGACCGTACACACCGTTCAAGGTACGCCTCGGAGACCCCTCAGAGAAATTCCAGACGTCGCGCTAGTCTGAACGAGTTTAGCTGTCAGATGCCTCGAAAATGGCTGCCCCCTCAGGGGGCAGCCACTTGCAATTGAAAAGAACAGCTCTGATTGGCTGAAACCACTTAATATGGCAGCCATTTTAGAGGCGCTTTTTGCCTCCTATCTGAAAATCGAGACATCTCAGAGTCAACTCAGAGGCATACCCTGAATGCAAATAGGCCAAAAAGACGCCGCGGAGCCGAGTCATACTCAACTCCAAGACCCTGGGCATGACACACCGACCGCAGCAGACCGACCGCATCCCATTCTTGACTAACGACGTGCCTGACGTCGTGCCCGAGGGTACCCTCACGAGTCGTTGGGATACGCAGTCGGGTGACCCTGGTCCGCCGATCCCTCGACGTGACGTCACAGATCCCGACCATCAAGATGATCATACCGGGCTGTTTGGTCCGCACTGCCGGCAAGGTTCTCTGGACGGCGGCCCCCAAACCCGCGCCTCGGTGCGTGTACACCGACCTCCACAGGGCTGCAGGCGCCCCGAGCAGAAATGAAGCCTTGCAGACCAGCACCTCGCGAATCGGCGATCACCGTGGTGAGTGGAACTTGGCTGGACATGGTGGTGGATAAGGGTGGTAATTATACCAAAATTGACGAAAGGTTAGGTTGGCACTAGTGTTCACTTAGTGGCGATCAGGAAATAAGTAGCCTATCTCCTAACCACGGCGGCATTATATTAACGGTTAAATCTATCAATATATATATATAGAGAGAGAGACACACACACACACAGAAAGAGAGAGATGTAATGCATTACATAGGGGATGTGTTGGTTTCTGTGAAAAAAATGGATTTGACTATCAGAAGATGGCAGCTTCAGCTCAAACCTAGTAGTCATGGCTTCATACCTGCATACACACACACATATATATATATATATATATATATATATATATATATATATATATATTTGAGGTATACAAATTATACAAATATAAATTTGCGGAGGAATAGTTAAGCGTTTCTGATTAATCTGATATTTATTAATATATTACTTCGATGTTTACCCGATTTATTATTATTATTTATTACTATTCTATTTCGAACCCCTTTCCCCTCCCGTTCCGGCATTCCGGCTGGACGATCCTGGTCCTCGTCCGCCGCGTCATGGGTGATCAGACTGCCTGTAGCCCGCAGTCCTTTCTGAAATTTGTATTACTACGGTATGGGCATTTTTTCTGTGTCAGAGGCAAGTAAAACTCTCTCAACCCAGTCGTGTCTATTGTTGTCTTTCCCTAGCCACTATTTATATATATATATATATATATATATAAATATATATTAGTGGCACTATATGGATAGTATAAGTGAACGAGCCCCATTTTCACGCGTGAATAAGATCTACGCTTCATACTTGTAAGGTTATTTAATTATCTGTGTTTTCCCTGATATATACATGTGCACAACACAGCACGAACATCTCAGCTGGCGGGTCTAGCATATTGGTGCCAATCAATAACTTCAAAAATGACAGCAGTCTGCGGGTTCATTAGCAAGCAGGATGTGGAAAAAGCAAGCTGACTTGGTGACTGCCACAATCCCTCCCCACCATGTGGCGCCACAATAACAAATGGAAAAGTGAAGCCGTTCTTTCGTCAGATAGCAGCACCAGAGCATGGGTAGTCTGTTCACGCCATGGGGTTTCATAATGAAATCGCCTGAATCGCCACTGATTCTAGATCCACCAACCAGAGAATGGACAGACTAGTTAAACAATGGACCAGAAGGGATGGCCGAATGAGCTAGAGCATCTGTCTCCCGTGTTGGTAGATCGTGGGGTCGTGGGTTCGAACCCTGGTTGAGTCAAACCAATGACTTAAAAATTGATACTTGTCGCTTCCGAGCCTGGCGCTCGGCAGTATTAGGATAGGGCAAGGACTGGTTGGCTCAGTGTCAGGATAATGTGACTGAGTGAGATATCAGGTCATGGTGCTGGCGGCCTGGTCTTCCAGTGGGGCAGCACTATAAAGTCGTCATGAGTACGCACTGCCAGACACAAGTAGGTGCCCGTCCTGATATGACCTTGGATGTTGCTAGGACTTAAAACAACAACAACAACAAACAAACAGTTAAACAATGGCTATGCATAGCTCCCTGTTTGTTTACTTCTGTTAACAGTCTTACCATATGTACAGCCATACTATTTAGTGCAAATCGGCAGATAGTCCCCTCTGACTGAGAAACCAAAATGTGCATTAACCATATACATAACTGCCACTGCTGTCCAGTCTAACATCTCCATTCATTCTGACCACAGAAATAGAATAGAAGGAATTCCAACTCCCGCGTGAGTCTCACTGCCTCTATGATAAGAACTTGTGACTGAGAGATTTCAGGCGAGAGTTTGGGGTCTTCATTTCCCCTTGTCTGGCAGTCAATAGCAGTAAGCCCAGAAATCTTCCCTACCCACTAACTAACTACCAGTCATAACACAGACACCTAGGACACAACTGGTAAATAATCATGAATTGCAATTGGAGACCAACAACTGTCAGTCAGTGGTAGGTAAAAGTGTGTACTGCATCATTACATTTGTACTTTTACTAATAAATAAATAATAGATATATTAAAATAATTATATGTGTTGTTGCTTAATATTATGTACCTCCAACAAATAGCATGACATAACTAAAGTGTACCCTATAGTTAATTTCGACTTGATATATATATATAAGTTAAAATAATTACCACTTTCATGAGACTTTTAATTAGAACAAAATATTACACAAAACAAGCAAGTGTACGCAGTCTTTACCTGACCGGACTTCAGCGGCAATTTCAAACAAACTAACCAATCTGCAAAACCACTTTTTAAAAGAAAATTACGTAATATCCTATACTCTATGAAGGGAAAGCCATTGGGCGCATAATTGTCAAATTGTGGTTGATTCGGGGAGGAGGCCAGATACCCACTACGCCACCCAGTGGGCATCACCAACACTAAAGACGAACACAACACCTTCCCCCTCCCCCCCCCCCCTCTGGCCATTCGGCATCCATACCCCAGGGTACATACTCCCTTTTACCACGCCCCCTACCCTCCTTTTGATTGTTCTACTTTGTAGGGGTCGGCTCGAGCGTCCTCCTCTGGGGTCCAGGCCATCGGCCAGAGCGCCCGCCCCGCTCGATCTGGAAGACATTGATTAATTGTCCCTTCGCTGCAGTAAATACACCTACTTTCTCCCACACTCGTGCCTGGCTTCCTTCATCCGAATCATCAAGAACCTAAAGTGCACACTGTGCCGTGTGTAAAGAGGCAGATGTAAGCGTACACGCTTTACACGCCATACATTGTCGGCATAATATATTGTATATTGGTCATGTTGGTCGGCAACATGAGTAATTTGGGCGCGACAGGGAACCCCCCCCCCCCCTCTACCTACCGACCCCTCCCACACAACACGACGCCACCTGGCGCACTAACCTGGCACCTCCCACCACTCTTCCCAACTTAACTCCACCACCCCACACCGGGTGGCACCACTATACCCGCCCCAACTGGCGAGCACTCCCCGAACCCAACCCGCCTTCCTGTTGAGCCGCCCCAACTCCTTCACTTTTCACCCTGACGCCGGACCATCTAAACCTCCCCCCACCTTCTTTCACTGCCCACCCATCCCTACAATCAAAAATCAGCCATCAATCGACCCATGACCCTGAACTATGACCTCATTGACCACACACTCTCTTATCCCACTCTCCACCGCTACGATTATCACACTATTAACTGACCTCATCACCTATTGATTGACCTCGGTACAACTTTCACCTAATTATCACTTGACCTTGATTGAGTATAGGCATTGACCTCATTACTCATTACAACCTTCACCTATGCACCTTTTGACCTTGATTGAACCTGAACTGATTGACCTCGTTACTAATTACCTCTATCATAACAATTACCTAACTAACACTTATTGACCTATTTACTCACTACATAACTTGACCTGGATGTGAACTGTGACATACACTTGATGATTGACCTACTCATATTATCCTAATTACCTTAACATGATTGTCCAATTGAACTTATTTTATTGTTAATAAAATGTCCATACTATGAGTTCCTTGTTGCGTTATCAAATTATACTCTGTGATCCCATATTATCATGCACGTAACCACCATTGTATGCAAGTCCCTGTTATTTATTTGTCATCTATAGGCCTATTTATTCCGAATTTATTCCGAATTTATTCCGAATTTATATACATTATATACTATCTTTTTTATAAAAGAAATGTATACCATATTACCGTGCATCATTTTTGGGGGGAGTATTTGTTGTCTTTGCAATAAACACTCAATACTTTGAAAATGATATCCATTTGTTATGTTTTTATTTTCGTTGTTTTAGTCGTTGCAAATTGTCGAAACCCAAGACACTTAATTTACATACTGGTGCACTTATTAAGCATTTTGTTTGGGCATATAACTATCTATCTGCTACTGAAATGCAGGCAATCTAATTACTTATCAGCAGCTACTGTGTGGTAAGATAACACAAACACTACAACTGGTCAGCATTGAAAACAAGCCTGGGTACCCGGGCTTATATGCTATGGACAGTATAAATACAGCCTCATTTAAAAAAGAAATATTTTTTTTAAAGAAGTCAATTCAATAGAATATGCTACTGCTGAAACCTATAATGTCAGATTTTGATGCGCTTCCCAAAATTAATATGGCAATATTTTCACAGCAAATATCTCCAAAGTTAGACATTTGATATTTAGTCCAAACTAAAGTAAGATAGACAATAGCGATCAACCTAATATCTTTATCTTTAAAAAATGCACATAAACTCTTACCCATCGGGCTATGCAACTTTAAGCAATCCACACCAATTGAGCCCACAGGATATACTAGTGCTACAGTAGTGCTACTAGTATACCACAGGATATACTAGTGCTACAGTAGCTGGCGCCTACAAATTGGGTGACTTAAACATTGATGCTTGTCGTTTCCTAGCCAGAAGTTCGGCATTATTAGGATAGGGCATGGTCAGGTTGGCTTAGTGTCCGGATAATGTAACCGAGTGGGATATCAGGTCATGGTGCTGGCGGTTTGGTCTCCCAGGGGGGCAACACTATAAAGTCACCAGGAGTGTGCATTGTTACAAGTCGGTAGTCGTCCTGATATGACCTTGGATGTTGCCAGGACGTAAAACTCAAACAAACAACCAACCAACTAGTGGAGATGCTCACGATGGTGCTCCTGCCAGGTGGCGTGGACAACCGGATCCTTTCCCCATCTGACATAGACTTCATATCGTGCCGCTAAGTACTATGGCCATGTGGCTTCTCCGAGACCGAAGTTCTCCCTTTTATCACCCATGAATTACCGAATTTCTCCCTTTTATCGCCCATGAATTACCGAATTTCTCCATTTTATCGCCCATGAATTACATAAGAATGACGATTAGATAAAGATATACCTCTCTGTTGTTGGATGGCGCGGTGCCTACAGCCACCGGGAGTTGGATCATGGCGTATGTGTGGAAGCCAAGAATGCGCATGCGGCTGCCACAAGCAAGAACCAGCAGGACTACCTCCCCCAAACTGATTACAACAAAGAGGTGGGCGGGAAACCATGTACATCGGACATCCTGGAACTGGAGAGATAACTGTGAGTACACGGTTTCCCGCGGTCAACACCCGGACAAATGGTGTCACATCCGCGCCTGGTCCGCAACTAAACACCACAGAGCAGACGTAGACCAGGGGCCATATGCAGGAGTCGGTGATAGCGGGCCAAAACGGTGGTAAGCGGGAATTTCCCGGTTAGCGCCGAAAAGTCGGTATGCACGAGTCAGTGATAGGCCTAACACCAAAAGCTTAAACGAGGTTAGGGTAACCCTGATCCATAGGTGGTTTAAGGTTGGTGTTAGACACCGATTAGGCCCAAATCTATTCAATGCGATCATATTTGACAGAATTACATACGCAATAAGTGAAATTTCAGCAAATTAACCCTAAATTCGAAGCAATATTAACACTGCCGCCGTAATGGCGGCGATATTAATAGTTATATTTTCGAATCGACGAATGTAAAGTAAACAAATCACCGCCGTCGCCACCGCCACGTCGACGTCGACATCCATACTGGCCGACATCGACGCATTGGTGGCAATGTATTAGCGATTTGTTTACTTTACGCTCGTCGATTCGAAAATATAAATATTAATATCGCCGCCGTTACGGAAGCAGCGTTAATATTGCTTCGAATTTAGGTTAATTTCATCAGATTTCACTTATTGCGTATCTAATTCTGTTAAATATGATAGCATTTAATATATTTAAGCCTAATATATGGGTACAGACGCAGAGGGAGTTCCCAAATCTCTAAATAACTTCACGTTTAGCTAGAATGAAAGTGTTACGCGCTCCTGCATACGACTTGACACAGGTCCCGACTTCGGCGATAGCTAAACGGTAAAGGCTCTAACACCAAACTCCGCTAACACTGACTCTTGCATATGGCCCCAGGCGCGGATGTACCAAAACAAGAAAAGACTCCAATTTATCGGCTGCGGAGTTAAGGGCGGCTGGCGGGGTATCTATTGTCGGCGTTAATATATGTGTCACGGGGGATGTATCAGTCCAAAGCGCGCGCGGGTTAGCTAACGTTTCAGTTATTTATAGATTTGGGAAATCCCTCTGCGTTTGTAGCCATATATTAGGCTCAAATATATTAAATGCGACCATATTTAACAGAATTACATACTCAAATCGTGAAATTTCATTAAATTAACCCTAAATTCGAAGCGTTATTAAGGCTACCGCCGCATTGGCGGCGATATTAATAGTTATATTTTCGAATCGACGAAGGTACAGTAAACAAACCGCCGGCGCCGCCAGTATGGAACGCAACGTCGATGCGGTGGTTGCGGCGATTTGTTTACATTACATTCGTTGATTCGAAAATATAGCTATTAATATCGCCGCCAATGCGGCGGTAGCCTTAATAACGCTTCGAATTTAGGGTTAATTTAATGAAATTTCACGATTTGAGTATGTAATTCTGTTAAATATGGTCGCATTGAATAGATTTGGCCCGAATCGGTCCCTAACCTGCACGTTAACCCAGGCTCAACTTGGGGTTAGTGAAGGCGACGTTAACCCTCGAGGCGGTAGCCTAACCCAAGCACATACATTGACACTTTGGCCGCTAACCCGGGAAATCCGCATGACACGTGGGTTATGAGCCCTAACCCTGACTCTTACATTTGGCCCCTGGACAGGAAAGGCACAAACACAGATACATTTTTTATTAGTAATTAGTCAGTGGTGGAAGCATGTGATTGTCACCTGCGTACAAAGAAGTGGCAGCTATAATTAGGTATACCAGGAGAACCAGAATGATATATGTCCCATATGTACAGCTATGCAGAAGGCCCAAGTTAGGTGATAGGTATAATATTATGCTGAACAGCTTGCCCAATGAAATAAGACTCTCATCTAGTCATCGAATAGAATCCTCCTAGCACCTTTTAAAGAGCAAGTACGTTAGCTATCTATATATAGATAGATTCCATCATTTACTTTAACATAGATGCATATATAACCATCCATTTAAAATTAAATAATATAATTCAGTTGCTGCTGAATATTCTATGTCAGTATTAATTTTCTACCTGACTGGATTGGGTAGGGAGTCCATTTCCCTAGTCGAATCAAATAAAAAATATTAAGACCAATGCTTTGCCTTAGTTATTTACCCTGTCTCTCACCTTTTCAATATATTTTCTGGACTGACATCCTGCCTATCAAGAAGCATTTAAGATTCGTCTTTATATTTATATTATCACATCAACATCATCAATGTTAGAACTGACGTGCATGTATCTAATTGCAGAGTGTAGTGGCGCGCTCTGATGTTTAATGGATATATTAAACAAGAATTAAACAATAGAAAAGCGGAATTTTGTGTTGATTTCTAGTCATTCACCCACAAATACCACCTTGGTGATGGAGATCCAAGTACTGTATCTAAAAGGAAAAGCACGAATTACGAGAACTGTTTTCTAAATAACATTCAATATAACATTGTCTGAGCACAAACACAAATGCCAATATGACAGCTCCAATGCCTGTTAGTGGACTTCAGCTGTTTAAGATTCTCGTGACACCAATAATCAGAGATAAGAGCGATAGTTGAGATTGCTTCAACTATATGTGGGAGCCTCAGATGTGGTGCAAGATAAACAAAAGGGGCAATTCATTCTGCACAAGATAAAAAGAAAAGAGGCAACTTCTCCTACACAGTGCAGGTATAGAAATGCAGGATATCTTTGATGTTAACTGACGTCAAAGATGACTGTAAAATTGAGAAAGATAATCCAAGCAGAAATACTTCATATAACAGACCTTTATTTAGAAAAGACGTGCAAAAGGAAGGGAAGAGTGTTGGTAAATTTGTTGCATATTTGAGGCTTCAGGTAGATGATTTCATCCAAGATCAGGTCATGGACAACTGTAAATCTAAGAGGCTGTGCGCCAAGTTGTTGGCAGAATGTGATCTGATATTGGACTGAACATTGGACTTGGCATTGTCTATGGAAACATTCGATCATCAGCCAGCACAACTGTCAGCTGAAGTAGATAGATAGCTGGGTAAATGCAGTTGGGGAGGGATCATGTCCATGGCAGATGAAAATTCAAATCAAGCAAACCTCGATTGAAGCAGTCTAAGTAAAATTCTGCCTCTGAGAAACCAATGGCTGCAGGAGACGGTGCTTCATTTAGCAGATGTGGGCTGCGTGGGCACACTGGTGATGTTTGCCATAACATAAAGGATAAGAAGTGTTTCAAGTATGATCAAATTTGGCACTTCAACAAAATGTGTGGTCAACACAAGAACTAACAATAAACAGCAGAGGCTAGTTAATTTCTAGTCATTCACCCACAAATACAACTCACATTTCATTCAAATTTTCGATTGTCCAGCAACCTTTCCACAAATACTGAAATATTTGTATCTGTACTGACACTTCGCGACCTTACTATAAAAAGGTTCTATCTGACAAAATGGTGCTTTCGAGATAATAAGGACTGAAGCTGTGTGACTGCATGATAGCAAAGCAGATAGAACAATATCATTTTTAATATATCTCAGTGAAAAATACCAGTTGAGAAACAGTTGTGTAAAGCCGTGTTTACACGGGAAATTGTGAAGCGAATTAGGCAAATCGATTTATATGAAGCGAAGTAGTGGCGCGTTTACATGAGCCAGTTTGAAAGTCTGTCGGCGACCGGGAACCAGCAGCCTTAGTGGTGTGCCTGTAGCCGGCGAGCACTGCTATTTGTTTAGTTTACACTCGTCGATTTGACGCCCATGTAGCTGCTACGTTAATATCGCTTGGAATTTAAGGTTATTTAATTAAATTTCATTATTTGAGTATGTAATTCTGTTAAATATGATCGCATTCAATAGATTTCGGCCTAATCGGTCCCTAACACTGCCGGGCACCAGCGATTAGTTACAGCTGAGCCTGTAGCCGGCGAGCACCGCTATTTTACACTATCGCCGCCCGGGAACCAGCTGAATCGATTCATATAAACTACCTCGCGACGTGGTTTATTTGAAGCGAACTATATGAGGCGAATCAGAGGCAATGTGCAAACAGGAAGAAGGCAAGGCGGGGGTGGAAAAAAGAGGCGTTTATTGAGGCGCCTCTGGCAACAGAGGGGGTAAACATGGCAACAGTGAAAAAGCTCTGGAGGAGCAGGTACATGGTACAGGGAAGGTAAGGCTCATGAGGAGCAGAGAACAGAAGAAGAGAGTCTATAACAGGGCTCATACGGAGCAGAGGTAAAAGTTCATGTGAGGGGAGGGGGCGCCGAGGAGCCCTCCACCAAAACGGAGGAGAGGGCTCGAGGCGCGCCCGAGGGGGGGGTCGAGGCGGGGCAGATGTGCGCACACCGCCTCAGAGGTCAGGTTCCCTGTGGGGGCGGCGAGTGTCCGGGGCCTACGTCGACAGGGAGCGGGCGGCCAAAGATAGAGGAGGCCCGCTCCTTGGAGAGATCCGGTGAGGAGGTCCGGCGAGGGTCGAGCAGGGGGGCAGCGAAGTCCTCAGGGCTTGGTGGGGTGGGGGTCAGGGTCGGGTCGGGCGGGTTGACGAAGGCGGTGTCGTGAAGGTCGGCGGCTGTGCTATCTGGGGAGGGTTCCTGGTGAGGCTGGGCTCTGTCTGAGGCGTGAGGTGCGAGGTGATGATCCCCGGCTCTGTCTGGGCGGCGTTTCGATCGGTGGTCGCTGAGGGGTTGTCGGTGGAGGTCACGGGGCTGTCGGCAGTGGTGTGGGTGAGGCGCCGGGGAGGGCCCCCCGGGCCGGCCGGGGGGGGGGGGGGGCGGCGGATCAAAAATCCGCCGAGGCGGCCGGGGTCTGGTGCTCACGGGCTTGCTTGGTGAGGCATCCGGCCTCGCTATGCATGGTTAGTATGCGCCGCACGTTGGCGCAATAGGCGCACACGTGCCGGTGCCTCTCTCCCACCTCGCCGTTGGCCTCCCCGACGGGAGCCCGATCGCACGAGGCGGGCTCGCGGTTCCAGGCGGGGCAAGGGGCCCCGTGAGTGTGCCTCTCGTAGGCGATGCGGGTGTCGGCTTGGGGCCGGGGCAGGTGTGCGCCTCGGGCCCAATCCTCGCCTCGGGGAGCTGGTGTTGCCGGGGCGGCTTGGGTGAGGGCGGCGGGCGTGGTGAGGGAGTCCATCCTCAGCATGTTGAGGGCAACTGGATCGTGCCATCCGTGGGGGAGCCTCCCGTCCGCTATCCAGGTGAATATGGCCTCGGAATAACGGCGGACGGTAGGCCACGGATGCACCAGGATGTCCCTCATCACGGTGAGGTGGTGGTGGTGTAGGTCCTGGACGGAGTGCGCGGGGAAGGCTGGATGGCTGGCGAGGGTGAGGAGGGCGAGGTTGTATTCGTCCCTGGTCGCCTCGCCCCTCCTCACCGGCTTCCGCTCAGGGCCCCTCTCCACGAGGTCCGAGGGGAAGATGTAGTCCGAGGGAATGCCTTGGCGCCTGATGGTGCGGTGCGCCTCGGCGGAAGCGAGGATGTCGCGGACGGTGTCGGCCGCGGATGCTGGGGTGTGCTCCTCGGCGACGTCTTGGAGGTAGGCGTGCTCCTCGGCGACGTCTTGGAGGTAGGCCGGGGGCGGAGCGGGCCCGCCTCGGGCGGCGAGACGGTCGTACCGCTGGTAGTGGGGGTGGGTTGCCCCGGGAGGGCTGGAAGGCGAATGACTGAGAGAGGCCGGCGGGCGGCCTTATAACGGAGGGCAGGAGGGCGGTGACAGGTGAGGTGCGAAAGCAGGCCGAGGGGAGGGGGAGGAGGAAAGCTGAGAGGCGGGCATCGCGCGAGGTGAGAATGCTGCGCGATGCCGGGGAGGCGGGGGGAGGGTCTCTTCCTCTCCACACATCAAGCGCAATGCTTCGCATTACGACCAAACCGCCTCAGCGGAGCGTTTACACGGCGAATGTGAGGTGAACTAGGCAAGGCGCATTATATGAGCCATTTTAACTCGCCCGTGTAAACACGGCTTAACTGCATGATAGCCTTTTGTAGATAGACCATTTTTACATCCATAACACCAATTCAGTCACTTTGTCAGATAGAACCTTTTTATAGTAAGGTCACGACTTGTCATACTCAGACGAATGAACCTCAAAACAAATCTGAAGGAATGAATAACTAAAGCTTTTTTTGGAAAACATGGTTCATTGAATGTCATAACAATGGGAATAGATTATTTAGCGCCACTAGATGAACTTGCTACAAATGGCTTAACACTATTCCAAGGAGGGAAATCGTTAATGCTTCTGTCTAGTCCACGTCAAGTGAAACCCCACACCAATCTGTCCTTTCATCGTTTGTTATCAATGTTGATTGCATTTCAATCCAAAGCGTCATCACCTAATCAAGCGGGAATAAATCACAATAACTAACAACCGAGCAACCCTGAGCCCTGCGTTGCCTTGGACGGACACGCCATAAGCGGGCGATATTAGGATTGTTTTGGATAGACGAGCTCATTGCAAATAGCGTCACGACAGGTGGCGCGGTGGCTGCGCCTTTGTTCAGCGGGCCATCGGTGGTTCTCGGCGGCACGTGTTCCGTTCAGGTGTCGTAGACGTGGGCTCTGATGAGCGCTGGTCCCCTAATATCACTCACTAATGGGGCTGTCACATTACGACGTTTCTCACCAACGCGCGTCGACGCGTAACGACGTGTCGCCTTTTTGGGCGAAACGTCGGGACGCGTCGGGACGCGTTACCGGCGCGTTACAAACGCGTTACCGGCGCGTCGGTACACGTCGGTACACTTTGAGTGACAGCTAGGTCTGGACGGATACATTGGCGCGCGTCGGGCCGCGTCGAAGGTTTTGTGCATGCACAAAACTTTCGACGCGCGTCAACGTGTTGGGTCGCGCGTTACGGGCGCGTTTCTAGCACGTCGACACGCGTTATGAGCGCGTTGCCGGACCGCGCGGGGCACGTTGATCAACGGCGACAAAAGTTGCCCATTTTTCGCCAAGTTTGACGTTTCTCGACGCGTTGAATATATTTAGCGCGTTGGCGGCACGCCGGTGAGAAACGTCGTAATGTGACAGCCCCATTAATTAGCAAACACGGCTACCCGAAATGGGCATTAATCAAGCGTTTATATCCTCACATCCTCAGCATGAAGGCGAATTTAGACTTCGCTGCCAGAGCTATCTCCGCATTCATGAGGCGAATCGAACTGTGTATGTGGCATGGGCATGAGATCACATATATTAATATGCAGAGAATTGTCAGAAGGCTGGCTTATGGAAATAGTAAATATATTGTTCAAACATTTATCTACCATAGCCTACTACTTTGAGAAGTGAAGAATTGATCGTAGAAGGTAGATTAATACAAATATTTCAGTTGAATCGAGAGTCTTCAGTGGCTGCCATCTTGTTTTCTTTGTATTCTATCCCATCTGCCTAATTCTCTGCCAATATTATATATATATATATATACACACTGGACACTGAAACCAGAAGTTTCACGTCTTGTTTATACGAAAGTAGTTCTTGCTCGGATTTAGACACAACTGCCATTCCCCCAAACTCTGGATAGGGGTGAACAGGCTGTACACCCCCACAACCCATCATACGATCTACATATTTGAACCCCCTTGGTACGATATATGCTACACTTATGGGTCGCCATTGTATCCCACAAATCAATGGATTAGTGTGATAATTCCTAAGTGTAGCATATATAATGCCACTCCTACGCATGACTAACCTCGGACCGGAAGCGCAGAATGCGCATGTCACTGCCACAAGCGTGAACCAGCAGGAGTTGGTTGGTTGTTGGAGTTTTACGCCCTAGCAACATCTAAGATCATATCAGGATGGGTACTGACTTGTGACAGTGCACCGAGTTCATGGTGACTTTATAGTGCTGCCCCACTGGGAAATCAAGCCACTGGCACCATGACCCAATATCTTAGTCAGTCAGATTATCCTGACACTGAGGGAACCAGTCCTTGCCCTATCCTATTAATGCCGAGTGCCAGGCTAGGAAGCGACAAGTATCAATTTTATAAGTCATTGGTTTGACTCAACCAGGAGCAAAACATCCGATCTCCCGCACGCGAGGTCCACGCTCTATCGATTCGGCCACCGCGCCCGGAGAACCAGCAGGAAGACTGATTGTTTACCATGCTGCCGGTACCATGACGAGAGACCACTTTGCTTATTGGGGGATTCGTGACCTAGCGGTCACTGGCTCCAGGACTGCAGCATTGTTTAAACGGCGCCGTTAAAACGGCCGGGTTTTTGTTGTTGTTGGTTTTTTGGTTTTTTCCCTCCTTCTTTCTTCCAGCTTTACAGACAACATTCATGACAGTCATTTTATTTCCATAACCCACCAATTCCTAGCACCAGTTAAGTGAGGCAGTGGCCCAAAATGCCAGTTTTATAATTTGTTGGTTTGACTTTGCCAGCACACAGTTAGCGTATTTACCGGAGTTTACTGTAAACGCAATTTCCGCCCTGAGTTAATTAGTTCAGACAGTAGATCGGAAATTGGCATTGTTTATATCAGGTACCCACGAGTTGGAAAAGGGAAGGCAATTTCTCGTTTCATATTCGTGTTCTACCTGAGATTCACGGTCACCAACGAGGCCAATAACACAAGGGAAACAAGATGCACTGTTGAGCAAATCGATCCAGCTATTTATCACGGACACCAGGCGGAAGGCGACGGACTGATACTTACTGAATAGTATATCGTACCTGAGTGGATTTTGCTTAATTATATTTGGCGAGTGGACAATGTTATACTGAATATACCTCTATACCCAATTACCTGATTTCTGATTTTGTGTGTGTGTTTTATTTTTGTTCAGGCGTTTTTATTCGCTAACATAGAAAATCCCTAGTGAATAGCTTCCTAGCCAGACGCTCGGCATTACTAGGATAGGGCAAGGAGCAGTGGAATGAGGAAGACCAGTCGTCTGCGACTGAAATTTCCCCTGCTTAAACAACTAATGTACCAAAAAGAAAATAGTAGTGGCAACAGGGGCCTACTAACATCGAATAAAGATAATGATCTTAAGTAGGCCTATAGACGAAAGAAAACTGGTATGAAATAATGGCCTTGTCTATATTCATATAATACATTATACAGCATATATATACATACATGAGCATATGCCTAGAAATATCTGTTATTATATACACATCGGTATAGTGCTGTGAAATGCTTGGGAACGGTCGTCCCTTACTCTGTTTGAGAGGGGGGGGGGGGCGGCGTTCCCTCACTATTTAAAAAAATTCCAAACGCGGGTTCCCTCACTTATATTTTTAAGGACTACATCACTGTATATATATTGTATATATATGTATATATATATGTATATATGTATGTATATACGCACTGGGTTTCTCGGTTAAGCTGCCTAGCAATATATAAACATATATATATTAAAATCTTTGAGAACCGGGCGCCGTGGCCGAATCGGTAGAGCGCGGGCCTCGCGTGCGGGAGATGGGGGGTTAGGTTCCCGGTCGAGTGTATCCAAATGGCCAATTTTGTGTATCCAAATGACCAGTTTTGATTGACATGTTTCTGAGTGAAATACCCAGCGACCTGCATTGTTACGAAACGCAACAGTTACACACTTGTGTGCCTCTGTCAGTTCTTTCAGCTTGTGTGCCTCATGTAATTACATTATTTGCACAACCAAGTGCAATGCTATTTATTTACTTCTGCGGCCTGTCTTTGTGGTCCGGTATTAACGAGATGGAGATATTTCGTCGTACCGACGAAGTGGACACAATTGGCAAAATGGTCGCGAAACTGATAGTCATAGCTGTAGCTAGGAACTTTTGTTTGTGGAACACAATTTTGTTGGGCGGGGGGAGGGAGATAAATCCTTGGAAGGAACAAGTACCGAAGGCGCGAGGCACAAGCAGGAGGGATCAGGGGGTATGCCCCCCGTGCCATTTTGAAAATTAAAGGCTATTAAATGCCATTTGCAGACGTTTCAGGGAGGTTCAATTCATTGAGTTGTTTGTAACCTGCGCCAGTTACAGGATTGATTGATTGGTGGTTGCTTTATGCCGTGTCGGCAGCATAGGCCATATTCATGGCGAGAAATGTTTGTTTTTTGTTCAAACCATCGATTTTACATGTAAAAGCAGACAATCAATTATGTGCCAATAGACACTCATTAAATTAGAAAGCTCACAATCATATATTTGTGGTCAAGGGAAACAAATTCCCATAGAAAAGGAAAAGTTTGATTGATAATTGATAGAATTTATTTAGTAAACTATATGAGGTGGTACAGTCCAGCTGCCCTCAAAAAGGCTCAAATGTTTTCTTGTTTTACTTTAGTAAAAAGGTCATGCATACTGTCTGCAGTGTAGAATTGTTGGCGCAGGGCCAAACAATCAACGCAACTTAGTCAAATGTGTTTGAGTGTCAGCGGGGACTGACACCCAATACATTCAGGGGGAGGTTCCCCCTTGAGCAGAAAAGCATGTGTAAGCCACGAGTGGCCAATATGCCAGCAGCTAAGGACCACTTGGTCCCGCCGACCTCCCACATGAGTCTGTGGTGGTTTTCCCACAGATGGTTCAATTTCTTGATCTTTTTACTAAGGTAAAACAGGAAACGATTTGAGCCTTTTTGAGGGAAGCTGGACTGTACCACCTCATAGAGTTTACTAAATAGATTCTATCAATTATTAATAAAACTTTTCTTTTTCTATGGGAATTTGTGTCCCTTGACCACAAATATATGATTGTGAGCTTTCTACTTTAATGAGTGTCTATTGGCACATAATTGATTGTCTGCCTTTACATGTAAAAGCGATGGTTTGAACAAAAAACAAACATTTCTCGCCGTGAATATGGCCTATGCTGCCGACACGGCGTAAAGGAACCACCAATCAATCAATCAATCAACCTTGCTCTGGGTTGATCAGACAGCGAGCTGGAGACACAGCTGGAGGTGTGGCAGTAGAAGGTGAAAAACTTGCCGCACCCCCTTGCAATTTATTTGAGATCAAACCAGGAGAGGAGATCTGCAGCTCAGATATGATAGAAGATGTGGGGACGAAGTGAAGTCCAGACTGCAAGTGGTCGGGGGGGTGACTTACACCGTTGTCCTCCCCGCTGGCTATGGTCCTGGAAGTTCATGTCTTCAGTGAGCCATGTGGTCGGCAAACCGTTGCCATGTGCGAACAATTTTTCAATATATAAATTGTACTTTTGGTCTCAGTTGACCGTCCTTCCAACTTGGCATTACTAGAATATCGCGAAGCCCTGCTTGGCTGAGCATCGAGATAATGCGACTGAATGAGATATCATGTTATGGTACTGGTAGCCCTGTGCCTCACATTGCCACTCAAAGGCTGCATAGTCACAAATGGGAAGTCAACACTCATCCTGATATATCATATAGTATCAGACATTTCATGAGGCGAAAAACCCCAAATCACTCACTCATCCCAATCTGATGAAGAAACCAAACAGAAAGAACTGTGACGATGGACACCCTGATACGTCTTATGCGATCAATTCTTACTCTCGCCAAGCTTTTATGTGGCGAATGTGGATATCAGATAGGCGGCAGTCGGACTGGACGGATAAGAATTGACATTTAGGTAGGCTGGTTACCAGATACTACATGGCGGGCTTGTCCCCGCACACAGCACAGAATGAAATTCAAGTAGAGGGCAACAACGACTCGGAGTTTGTGGAGGGATGGAGAGAGGGAGGGAGGGAGGGATGGTGGATGTGTGAGTGAGACTTTTGTAATTGCAGTTGACTGCAGTCGTTTATTTATATATGGGTCACTGTCCTGAAAACTGGCCAGAAGTGTTACATAGAGAGTTAAAATCTCATATTTGAATTTTTTTTAATTTGTTGGTTGCAAATGAAAGCTGGAAATCTCCCTATACTTCTATGTAAAATATAAATTGATAAGATCAAAAAATAAAGGTGAAGTCCATGATTAAGCTATGCCTTATGGCAGTATAGCATGTTTTGCTCAGATGTGGGTGGGTGGGGGTGAGGGGTATAGGTGGGCGGGTTAGGGGTGAGGGTGTAGATGGGTGGGTTGGGAGTGAGGGGTGTTGGTGGATGGGTTGGGGGTGAGGGGTATAGGTGGGCGGGTTAGGGGTGAGGGTGTAGGTGGTTGGGTTGGGGTTGAGGGGTGTAGGTGGATGGGTTGGGGTGAGGGGTGTAGGTGGGTGGGTTGGGGTGAGGGGTGTAGGTGGGTTGGGGGTGAGCGTGTAGGTGGTTGGGTTGGGGTTGAGGGGTGTAGGTGGATGGGTTGGGGTGAGGGGTGTAGGTGGGTGGGTTGGGAGTGAGGGGTGTAGGTGGGTGGGTTGGGGATGAGGGGTGTATGTGGGTCGGTTGGGGGTGAGGGGTGTAGGTGGGTGGGTTGGGGGTGAGGGTGTAGGTGGGTGGGTTTGGGTGAGGGGTGTAGGTGGGTGGGTTGGGGTGAGGGGTGTAGGTGGGTGGTGAGGGGTGTAGGTGGTTGGGTTTGGGTGAGGGGTTTAGGTGGGTGGGTTGGGGTGAGGGGTGTAGGTGGGTGGGTTGGAGCTGAGGGTGTAGGTGGGTGGGTTGGGGTTGAGGGGTGTAGGTGGGTGGGTTTGGGTGAGGGGTGTAGGTGGGTGGGTTGGGGTGAGGGGTGTAGGTGGGTGTGTTGGGGGTGAGGGTGTAGGTGGTTGGGTTGGGGTGAGGGTGTAGGTGGTGGGTTGGGGTGAGGGTGTAGGTGGGTGGTTGGGGTGAGGGGTGTAGGTGGGTGGGTTGGGTGAGGGGTGTAGGTGGGTGGTTTGGGGTGAGGGTGTATGTGGGTGGGTTGGGGGTGAGGGTGTAGGTGGGTGGGTTGGGGATGAGGGGTGTATGTGGGTGGGTTGGGGTGAGGGGTGTAGGTGGTTGGGTTGGGGTTGAGGGATGTAGGTGGATGGGTTGGGGTTGAGGGGTGTAGGTGGGTGGGTTGGAGGTGAGGGTGTAGGTCGGTGGGTTGGGGGTGAGGGTGTAGGTGGGTGGGTTTGGGTGAGGGGTGTAGGTGGGTGGGTTGGGGGTGAGGGTGTATGTGGATGGGTTGGGGTTGAGGGGTGTAGGTGGGTGGGTTGGAGGTGAGGGGTGTAGGTGGGTGGGTTGGGGGTGAGGGTGTAGGTGGTTGGGTTGGGGTTGAGGGGTGTAGGTGGGTGGGTTGGGGGGTGAGGGGTGTAGGTGGGTGGGTTGGGGTTGAGGGGTGTAGGTGGGTGGGTTGGGGTGAGGGGTGTAGGTGGGTGGGTTGAAGGTGAGGGTGTAGGTCGGTGGGTTGGGGGTGAGGGTGTAGGTGGGTGGGTTGGGGGTGAGGGGTGTAGGTGGGTGGGTTGGAGCTGAGGGTGTAGGTGGGTGGGTTGGGGGTGAGGGGTGTAGGTGGGTGGGTTTGGGTGAGGGGTGTAGGTGGGTGGGTTGGGGGTGAGGGGTGTAGGTGGGTGGGTTGGGGGTGAGGGGTGTAGGTGGTTGGGTTGGGGTTGAGGGGTGTAGGTGGATGGGTTGGAGGTGAGGGTGTAGGTGGATGGGTTGGGGGTGAGGGGTGTAGGTGGGTGGGTTGGGGTGAGGGGTGTAGGTGGGTGGGTTGGGGGTGAGGGTGTAGGTGGGTGGGTTGGGGTTGAGGGGTGTAGGTGGATGGGTTGGGGGTGAGGGGTGTAGGTGGGTGGGTTGGGGTGAGGGGTGTAGGTGGATGGGTTGGGGTTGAGGGTGTAGGTGGTTGGGTTGGGGTTGAGGGGTGTAGGTGGATGGGTTGGAGTGAGGGGTGTAGGTGGGTGGGTTGGGGTGAGGGGTGTAGGTGGGTGGGTTGGGGTGAGGGGTGTAGGTGGGTGGGTTGGGGGTGAGGGTGTAGGTGGGTGGGTTGGGGTGAGGGGTGTAGGTGGATGGGTTGGGGTGAGGGTGTAGGTGGGTGGGTTGGGGTGAGGGGTGTAGGTGGATGGGGTTGGGGGTGAGGGGTGTAGGTGGGTGGGTTGGGGTTGAGGGGTGTAGGTGGGTGGGTTGGGGGTGAGGGTGTAGGTGGGTGGGTTGGGGTGAGGGGTGTAGGTGGGTGGGTTGGGGTGAGGGGTGTAGGTGGGTGGGTTGGGGGTGAGGGTGTAGGTGGGTGGGTTGGGGTGAGGGGTGTAGGTGGATGGGTTGGGGTGAGGGGTGTAGGTGGGTGGGTTGGGGGTGAGGGGTGTAGGTGGATGGGTTGGGGGTGAGGGTGTAGGTGGGTGGGTTGGGGTGAGGGTGTAGGTGGGTGGGTGGGGTTGAGGGGTGTAGGTGGGTGGGTTGGGGGTGAGGGGTGTAGGTGGGTGGGTTGGGGTGAGGGGTGTAGGTGGGTGGGTTGGGGTGAGGGGTGTAGGTGGGTGGGTTGGGGGTGAGGGGTGTAGGTGGGTGGGTGGGGTGAGGGTGTAGGGGGTGTTGGGGTGGGGGTGAGGGTGGGTGGGGGTGAGGGGTGTAGGTGGGTGGGTCGGGGTGAGGGGTGTAGGTGGGTGGGTTGGGGTAAGGGGTGTAGGTGGATGGGTTGGGGTTGAGGGGTGTAGGTGGGTGGGTTGGGGTTGAGGGGTGTAGGTGGGTGGGTTGGGGTGAGGGGTGTAGGTGGATGGGTGGGGGTGAGGGGTGTAGGTGGGTGGGTTGGGGGTGAGCGGTGTAGGTGGGTGGGTTGGGGTGAGGGGTGTAGGTGGATGGGTTGGGGTTGAGGGGTGTAGGTGGGTGGGTTGGGGTGAGGGGTGTAGGTGGATGGGTTGGGGGTGAGGGTGTAGGTGGTGGGTTGGGGTGAGGGGTGTAGGTGGGTGGGTTGGGGTGAGGGGTGTACGTGGGTGGGGTGAGGGTGAGGGTGTAGGTGGGTGGGTTGGGGGTGAGGGTGTAGGTGGGTGGGTTGGGGGTGAGGGGTGTAGGTGGGTGGGTTGGGGTGAGGGGTGTAGGTGGGTGGGTTGGGGTGAGGGGTGTAGGTGGATGGGTTGGGGGTGAGGGGTGTAGGTGGGTGGGTTGGGGGTGAGGGGTGTAGGTGGGTGGGTTGGGGGTGAGGGGTGTAGGTGGGTGGGTTGGGGTGAGGGTGTAGGTGGTTGGGTTGGGGGTGAGGGTGTAGGTGGGTGGGTTGGGGGTGAGGGTGTAGGTGGTTGGGTTGGGGGTGAGGGTGTAGGTGGGTGGGTTGGGGATGAGGGGTGTAGGTGGGTGGGTTTGGGTGAGGGGTGTAGGTGGATGGGTTGGGAGTGAGGGGTGTAGGTGGGTGGGTTGGGGGGTGAGGGTGTAGGTGGTTGGGTTGGGGTTGAGGGGTGTAGGTGGATGGGTTGGGGTTGAGGGGTGTAGGTGGATGGGTTGGGGGTGAGGGGTGTAGGTAGGTGGGTTGGGGGTGAGGGTGTAGGTGGGTGGGTTGGAGGTGAGGGTGTAGGTGGATGGGTTGGGGGTGAGGGGTGTAGGTGGTGAGGGGTGTAGGTGGGTGGGTTGGAGCTGAGGGTGTAGGTGGGTGGGTTGGGGTTGAGGGGTGTAGGTGGATGGGTTGGGGGTGAGGGGTGTAGGTGGGTGGGTTGGGGTGAGGGGTGTAGGACACCACACAATCTGCTTAATAAAAATCTAAGCAGAATTAAATAATTTCATACATAGAAACATAATAATCATGGCATAATATACAGAAATATATCGTTCTTTTATTGATAATAAAAAAAATGTAATTCCCAGCCATGCTTTATTCACTGAATAATTACTGTACAATATTTGTGTGGCATCCAGATGTCACTGGTTACATCTGTGATTATAAATTTGTAATGTTATTTCTGAAGACATCAAATAATTTCTTTTTAAATTTAAGCATGCATACATGTTAAGAAATACTTCCTTTTTGATTTGGGAACTGTTTTGTTTGATATATCAATGCAATACAAGATGTTAGTAAGGATTCAACCATGTCCGATATGTCATGTTACAAATGGCTGACTGTAAAATGGTTTTTTTTGGTCCAAAAACACTTCATAACTAAAAGGACCAAAGTTACACACAGTTTATTTAATTTCCCTTATTTCTTACATCAAATCTGAACATGAATATGAAAGGTATAAGTAAAAAAATTAGTATGAAGTTTTTTTTATTGATGTTTTAAAATCCCATCCCATGCTGACCAGTTTTCAGGAGAGCGACCCATATCAGCCCACGCACCACGAGGCTACGATGTCATCGACTCGCCATCCAATCAGAAGCCCGGTAGGGTTTGGCTTGGCGGCCCGGCGGGAGTAAGCCCGGCCCGGTCGTGCCTGGCCCGGCCCGGCGTGGCGTGGCGTGGCGTGGCGTGGCGGTGTTCAGCCCGCCACCTGGTGGCGACTAGCAGCGGTAGGTAGACAGGTGGGTAGGTGGGTGTGTAGGTAGCGCTGCGTCCCCACACAGCGGACAGCGCGTCGTAGCAAGTCGGGTGTGTCGAGCAGAGTGTGCCGCCGACGAGAATCCCCACAACCCGCCCCCACTCCCCGCACACACACAGCGACTGCGGGATGCAGGCTCCGATGGAGGTGATCCGCTACGCGTGTCTCCTGGTGCTGGCAGTTTTAGCTGACCTGTCACTCCAGGCAGCCATCAAGGGTAATGTATATTGGCCATTTCAACTACTTCGCATCGGTGTTTTCGGTTATTTAGTTAGTTATTTAAGTTGTGTGTGTGTGTGCGGGGGGGGGGGGGGGTCAGTTGTTGATTGGAGGATAATTGTAATGCATTGCCAACGCATTCATTGGATAGTACGACTTGGAGTATGCCCACCTTGCGCTAACTAACCTGACTGAAGTTTTAATTATTTCTAACTTAAGACATCTATTGCTATGTATAACATAATAGCCAATTGTTGGCCTATGTGCGGTCAGGCCTTACTGTTAGGCTAAAGTTAGTGCTGTAATTCCAAGATATAGGCTGAGATATACGCTTGTGCAGATTCAGTTCATTTGTTTACACCACTATTTCAATTTAGATATCAATTTGAACTACATAAGATGTGGTAGTAATATATATAAATACCAGTTGGGCTCTGGGACCAATTCAAAGCTTAGGTAACAAATAACCACTAAATATAGTATTTAAATTAAATTTAATGTATTAAATAACAACAGAGTGCTGACACCTTGATTCTTTGATTCATTGTTCCCTTCAGTTAATAGTGGTGTCATCTAATCAAAATAACAAATGAATGAAAACGTTGCGGACCCGCAGGACTCGAACCTACGGGCTTAGCATTCCTCAGGTAGAATCTTAATCATTCGACTATATATGCTCCATGATGAAATCAACCTACCCAAGCCTATCTAGATTTATGGCATTTCACCTGGGGAACTCAGGATAAGTCGCGACAGAACACTGACAATGAATTGGACGTCAAAGATCCACGTTCTAACGCCAGGGACATGGTGCAGCATTGTGAATACGGTACAGTGATCGATACCCCTTTAATATGCGCGCACTCTGTGGTTGCTGCCTGAGTCTCTTATCATGTATGCTTGCCTCGTGACTTTCCTGTCATATTCGGTTGTCTGATGAGTCTCCTTTCATGCTTGATTGCCTCCTGAGTCCTTCATGTTTGGTTGCCTCGTGTGCCTCCCCCATGTTCAGTTTTGCCTCATGTTCAGTTCCATGATTAAAGTCCATCGCTTATATTAAGACTCAGAAGGACGTACAGGAGGATGTGCTTATAGCATTCTGGTGTTCAAGGCCTGCCTCTCTGATTGGTTCTTCTTAATTGATCCACATTATCCAAGCCTCCCACTTTGTTTCCCCACCAACAAAGGTGTTTAACTACAGCGTTATCTCTGCGCAGACTATGATTGACGTTCCCTGTATTTGCGCCACTTTCCGCCTGCAGAAAGCCCCCGTTTCCCTACTACTTACTGTCCTGGTAAAAGAGAGGGGCATGGGCATGCTTAAAGCTGCATACTCCCATGAAAGGGTCAAATTTGGTGAACTAAGAAAGTTACCTAAATTTGATCTTGCATATCCAACTTAGACAATGGTGCACTTATTAAACATTTGCTGCTACATACAAGGGACTTAGGTCAATATAATAGTACTTGTTAATGGTGAAGTCTATGGTGTCCAGTATTTTAACATGCACAACAAATTGTATTTAGCATGTTTTCACTTCCAACATCTCCAAAGCTAACCATTTAATATATATAAAAGAAATACTTCAAACTGAAGTATGGGAGATAACAACAACCATCCTAATATACTTATCTAAAATAAATATTGCAGGAACTCAAGATCATTGGACAGTGCAACTTTAAATGATTGGCGTGTTGCGTCCTAGCAACAATTTAATGTCATATAAGAACAGGTACCGACTTGGTGCAGTGCTCACTGATGGAGATTGTATAGTGCCGCCTCAGTGGGACACAATGCCACAAAGCATCATCATGATACGGGACCCCACTCGACTCAGTCACATTATCGTGGCTCTGAGCCTAACACTCCTTGCGTTTTACTAGTAATGACAAACGTCAGGCAAGGTAGCCAATAGTAGTTACTCCAAAGTGGGCGTATACGGTGTCCGCAGCGCAAAATTTAACATATTTTAACCCTTTTTAGAACACTTCAATCTCCACTAATTCTGCTTCGCTTGAAAAATAAATTAGATGAAATTAAAGCTTATTCTTTTGTCTTTTAGGGTATCCGATTTTTAGTTAGCATTATGAATTAAATTAGAGTCAATGGATACTTGTTTGGGGGTACTATAATATTCAGGTACATCATTTTTTCAAATGAGTTTTCTGTCCATCCGTTTACTTGTTGTGCTTCACATATTTGAAATACATGCCCATGCTATTTCACTACTCCCTGTACCATGCAAAATAGTTGATGCAATAACGTACGATAGAGACATCATTTTTTGTATATGCACAAACAACTTAAAGATGCATAGTCCGATGATGACATCAAATTTTCAAAACCAAAATAATGATCTAAATTGGATTCTTCATGTCTACCTTCGATACTGGTGCACTTATTTAACATGGGTTGCCACACAGCTGGGAATAGTGAGGCAATTGAATAAAACCTGTTACTGCAGAAGGCTATGGTGTCAGAGTTTTGGCAAGCTTGCCAAAATTAATTTAGCATGGTTGCACTTCAAATATCTAAAAGGTTACCCGCTTAAAATAAAAGTTGCTTCAAGTTAAAGTAAGGTACATTATAACGATCAACCTAATGTATTTATCTCAGAAAATCTCAACAACTCAAAAACCATCGGACTATGCAACTTTAACCAAGCCTGACATTTTCTAGTGAGAACTATATTTAATTCACTTGTCTTATCCCTGGTGTGGCATCAAACCTTGTAGAGCAAAGATAGTATAGATCTATGTAATATGCATCTATGGCATAAAACAATGATCATATTGCCAAGAAATTCCTGACTTTACTTGCAATATTTACTGATCAATGAAGGTTGGAGAAGCATCCTGTCACTGTCACTGAAGCAGGATGCTCTTGCTTTCCAACAGAAGAACCACTGGAAGTAGAAACAGTAGCAATGGAACCTGGAACTTATTTATTTTTTACCTGAGCTCATATCAATATATGATTTATATCATCAATCCGTTTTCTGATGCCAGTAACAGAACTAATCTTGTGGGTAGCAGATCAATATGCAGAATGTTTTGTGGAAAATGTTTTATATGGAGGAATTAAACTACCTAGCCGCTCTCTGATTGCAGCGGCAGAACAAACGTTGTGGGAAACGGCTTACTTTGTTTAAATAGAGGATTTCCTCTCTGCCTTCGGACCGCAGTGACAGAACTTATGTTGTAGGTACCAGCTCACTGTGCAGAATGTTCTGTGAAAAGGTTTTTTATATTGTGGATTTCTATTACCTTCATATCTTCTGATCGCAGTGGCAGAATAAATGTTGTAAGTAGCAGCTCACTATGCAGAATGTTTTCTGGGAAAAGCTTTTTTCTTTTTGTATATAGAGGATTTAAATTACTTGTACCATTTTTACTGTGGTGCCTTTTCTGGATGAGCAGCCTAAGTATTGGACTACTTCCCTGAGGCAACGAACCTTCCCACACTAACTTGGTTATGTGGCGCTTTACTAGGTGAGGTCAATGCCTCCCAGTAGAAATTGGATCAAATGATCAGATTGGCGATTTTATGAACATGAGCTGGGTTCCAAGCAGCTTTAGTCATTTAATAAAGTGGGTCTCAAATTAAATCAAGTTGTAATAAATGGAAGGGAATAAGGGGGGGGGGGGGGGGGGGTCAGTCAAATAGCTCATGTTTACGCAGACAAGTGAGAGGTGTGAAAAGTCACGTGACTACTACCAACAGAGGGGCGTAGTTAAAGGGAGGTTTACAATTGGTTTAACACTGAGGGGAGAGGGGTGTGAGTTGGTGGGGATGGAGTGTGGGTGGGTTGGGGTGAGGGGTGTGGGTTGGTGGGGATGGAGTGTGTGTAGGCGGATGGGTGAGTTGAGGGGTGAGGGGTGTGGGTTGGTGGGGACGGAGTGTGGATGGGGTGGAGTGTGGGTGGGTGGGTTGGGAGTGAGGGGTCTGAGTTGGTGGGGATGGAGTGTGGTTTGGTGGGTTGGGAGTGAGGGATGTGAGTTGATGGGGTGGGGGGTTGGGGTGGGGGGTGGGTGGGTGGGGGGGGTGGGGAGTGGGGATGGGTGGTGGGGGGGGGTTGGGAGTGGGGGGTGAGGGTGGGTGGGGTGGGTGGGGGGGTGAGGGGTGTGGGGTGGGGGAGGGTGGGTGTGGTGGGGGGGTGAGGGGGTGGGTGAGGGGTGGGTGGGTTGGAGGGGGTGGGTGGGGTTGGGGGGGTGGGTTGGGAGTGAGGGGTGTGGTGTGGGTGGGTGGGGTGGGGTGGGGTGGGTTGATGGGTGGGTGGGTTGGGGTGGGGTGGGTGAGGGTGGGTGGGTTGGGAGTGAGGGGGGGTGGTGGGTGGGGTGGGTGGGTGGGTGGGGTGGGGAGTGGGGTGGTGGGTGGGTGGGGTGGGGTGGGGGTGGGGTGGGTTGGGGTGGAGGGGGTGTGGGGTGGGTGGGTGTGGGGTGGGTGTGGGGGGTGGAGGGGTGTGGTGATGGGTGGGTGGGTTGGGGTGAGGGGTGTGAGTTGATGGGTGGGTGGGTTGGGGTGGGGGTGTGGGTGGGTGGGGGGTGGGGTGGGGGGTGGGGTTGGGGGTGAGGGGTGGAGTTGATGGGTGGGGGTGGGGTGGGAGTGGTGGGGGTGTGGGTGTGGGTGGGTGGGTTGGGTGGGGGGTGTGGGGTGGGGTGGGTGGGGTGGGGGGTGGGGGGTGTGGTGGGGGGGGTGGGTGGGTGGGGGGTTGGGGGTGGTGGGGGGGTGGGTGGGAGTTGATGGGTGGGGGGGTTGGGAGTGGGGGTGTGGGTGGAGTGGGGTGGGTGGGTTGGGAGGGAGGGGGGTGAGGTGTGGGTGGGGGTGGGTGGTGTGGGGGTGTGAGGGGGTGGTGGTGGGTGGGGTGGGGGGTGGGGGGTGAGGTGTGGGTGGGGGGGGTTGGGAGGGTGGGGGGGTGGGTGGTGGGGTGGGGTGGGGGGTGGGGGGTGAGGGGGTGGGTGGTGGGGGGTGGGGTGGTGGGTGGGTGGGGGTGTGAGTGGGGGGTGGGTGGGTGGGGGTGGGGGTGGTGGGTGGGTGGGTGGGTGGGGGGAGGGGTGTGAGTTGGTGGGGGGGTGGGGGTGGTGGGGGTGAGGGGTGGTGGGGTGGGTGGGGTGGGTGGGGTGGGGGGGTGGGGTGGGGGGGTTGGGGTGGGGGTGGGGGGGTGTGGGGTGTGGGTGTGTGGGGGTGGGTGGGGGGGTGGGGGTGGGGGTGGTGGGTTGTGGGTGGGTGGGTTGGGGAGTGGGGGTGTGAGGTGGGTGGGTGTGGGGGGTGGGGGGGTGGGGGGGTGGGGGTGTGGGTGGGTGGGGGGGGTGGGGTGTGGTGGGGGGTGGGTGGGGTGAGGGGTGTGAGTGATGGGTGGGTGGGTTGGGAGTGGGGGGTGAGGTGATGGGTGGGTGGGTGGGGGTGAGGGGTGGGTGTGTGGGTGGGTGGGTGGGGGGTGAGGGGGTGGTGGGGTGGGTGGGTGGGGTGGGTGTGGTGTGGGTGGGTGGGTGGGGTGGGGTGTGATGTGGTGGGTGGGTGGGTTGGCGGTGGGGGAGTGAGTTGAGGGTGGTGGTTGGGAGTGAGGGTGTGGTGGGGGTGGGTTGGGAGTGAGGGGTGTGAGTTGATGGGTGGGTGGGTTGGGAGTGAGGGGTGTGAGTTGATGGGTGGGTGGGTTGGGAGTGAGGGGTGTGAGTTGATGGGTGGGTGGGTTGGGAGTGAGGGGTGTGAGTTGGTGGGGATTGAGTGTGGGTGGGGATGGATTGTGGGTGGGTGTGTTGGGGGTTAGGGTTGTAGGTGGGTGTGTTGGGGTTGAGGGGTGTAGGTGGGTGGGTTGGGGTGAGGGGTGTAGGTGGGTGTGTTGGTGTTGAGGGGTGTAGGTTGGTGGGTTGGAGGTGAGGGGGGTGAGTTGGTGGGTATTGAGTGTGGGTGGGGATGGAGTGTGGGTGAGGGGTGTAGGTGGGTGGGTTGGGGGGTGAGGGGTGTAGGTGGGTGGGTTGGGGTGAGGGGTGTCAGCGGGTGGGTTGGGGTAGGTCCATTCTCAGGTCCCGTTACTGCTGATCAGAGGCAGTAGATACGCTGCCATATACGGCCACAGCGTCCTGTTTGAAACATGGAGAACCCGTTAACTCCAGGTGCTGCCTTTACAACACCCCTCATTGCGGTCGATAAATTCGGGTTCGCTTTGTGGTACTCACATCTGGTTTCCAGCAGCGATAACATTAATGCCACTACAAATATAAATAACATCGAACGATCACACATATCACTTCAATCATAAATAGTTATGTCGGAACTGCCTTTACACAAATGAAATAGACCTAATTAATATTAATCACGTCGTGGCTTTATAGTGCTGCCCAAGTTGGAGATTGGACCATTGCACCGTGCCCCGATACCCCATTTAGTAATATTATTCTGATGGGCCGCAAGCCAGTTCTTCTTCCTCTACCCTCGTGATGCCGAGCGGAAGGTTAGGTTGCAACAAGTCCCAAATGTGTAAGTGAATTGAACCCAACATTTTACCGATTCGGACATCCCTCCAGTTAAACCGAAGATGGGAACTGAGCAATATAGTATATTGTAGTTCCGTTGCATACAGTATGGTACTTTATTACAAGATTGCCATAGTTTACCTATTGTGTTTGTTTGTTGTTGTTTTGCATCCTAGCAACATCTAAGGTCATATCAGGATAGGTACCGACTTGTGACAGTGTGCACTCATGGTGACTTTATAGTGCTGCCCCACTGGGCAACCAGGCCACCAGCACCTTGACCCAATTCCACACACAGTCACATCATCCTGATACTGTGCTAACCAGTCCTTGTCCTATCCTATTAATGCCGAGTGCCAGGCTGGGAAGCGACATGTATAAATTTGATAAGTTATCGGTTTGACTCAGGTGGGACTCGAACTCCCGACCTACCACACGGGAAGCTTGCGCTCTCCCAATTCGGCCACCGCTTCCGGTTTAGCTATTGGGTGGTGGTGCTGTTACCAAAGGAATCATTGAGTTTGATGTGGTCAAATTTGCGGCACTGTTGTGTAATCTATAAGAGTTGGTGTAAGTAATATTTTAATTTAATCATTCTTGTTTGTCACGTGTGCTTTGGTGGGTGCTATTTCACAAAGATTATCTGTGTTCCTCCCTCACCACCCTTTTATATTTACCCATTTGTTAAACGCACTACCTTGGAGTTTTGGGACAGTAATTAAATTGGCTTCCGAGAAGCTACATTTCAATAACTCGCTTTTTTTTTTCCTTCTTTTTTTTTTAATTAAAAGAATTAAAAGGTCTGCTTTTGAGCCACAGATATATTGGAAATGGCTGGTTTATAGATATAATATAGGAAACCATAAGAATCGAGGTCTCCCACTTATGGTTATTCTTTGCAAAGGCCATTACAACCCTCCATTATGCAGAAATATGAGAGTGTATTGAACCAGAGAGCGTGTATATAGATGAGAGGGACAACTCCCGCGAAAATAGGTAACACAGGCTACAGTGGCGCTCCTGGCGGTTATTGTTGAACAAGCCTTGAGTTTGCTGGTACGCGCAGTGCAAAACATTAGTTTTCTTCAAAAATAAATAGAAATCCAGAACCCTAACCTTATAAATTCAACATAATCTTTTTGGTAAACATGTTTTCTATATGTGTTCCAAGTGGCTTGTGTCTAGGTCATGTAGTTTTAGAGATATTTAACTTTTTCTGTATGAAGATTGTTCACCGCCATTGACAATGCATTGAGTTTGCCGTACGTGCAGCGCAAAACGTTTATTTTATTCAAAATTAATAGAAATCCAGAACCCTAACCTTACAAATTCAATATAATGTTTTTGGTAAACATGTTTTCTATATTTGTACCAACCGATTTGTTTCTAGGTGGTCTGGTTTTAGAGATATGTCACTTTTTCTGTATGAAGATTGCACACGACCATTGACAATGCATTGAGGCAAACTCAATGCATTGTCAATGGCAGCGAGCAATCTTCATACAGAAAAAGTGGCATATCTCTAAAACCACACCACCTAGAAACAAATCACTTGGTACACATATAGAGAACATGTTTACCAAAAGGATTATATTAAATTTATAAGGTTAGGGTTCTGTATTTCTATTAATTTTGAATAAAACTGACGTTTTGCCGGTACGCGTACAGCTGTGTCATAAACTGTTCAACAACCACCACTTGGAGCGCCACAGTCGGCAGCTGTTACATGGTCTAGTATGAGAGTTGTCCCTCTCATCTATATACACG
Organism: Branchipolynoe longqiensis; assembly: GCA_030323885.1. Classification (NCBI taxonomy): domain Eukaryota; kingdom Metazoa; phylum Annelida; class Polychaeta; order Phyllodocida; family Polynoidae; genus Branchipolynoe; species Branchipolynoe longqiensis. The sequence goes on along the minus strand of CM059187.1, from coordinate 108,376,719 downwards.
CTTTCTGATTGAACTATGCAATAGTGCATACTGCATACTGATTGAGTCCCTTTCAATAGATTATTCCACACAAATCTCTACCAAATCGTGAACATAAAACTGTACTACCGGTTTGATTTTACTGGTTGTGGATTAATGGATTACCTATGTTGGCTCTAACATAAATAATCTGCGAAACGAGGCTATGTGACCCATTTGCCTTCTGACCTTACTCACGTGACGCGCTGCTTCTCAGCCATCATTCTTCTCTGAGCTCTCGTCTGGTTACCTTCGCTTACCCTCCCTCCCCAGTCTCACGACTTGCTCACGAACCTGTTGTTAAGATCATGCTTGTTATTATTGTAATTTTACGCGATTATGTTCACTCACATTGCTACTTGTTTGCCCATGCACCAAGATGTTACGAGATGCTTTCATTGCTCGCAGGTCTACCCTGTATTCATCGAACCAAATGCTTAACCCGAGGTCTGCTTCCGGCCACTGATTACCTTTGCAATAAATAAGTATCATATCTCGTCTGTGTCTGAGTGAAGCGAATTATGTTGCAGTTCAGATACATTTATTTACATCAGCACTTTTGCTATTTGTTTCTGTTTTTTTCTGAATGTGCTGCTGTAGGCCTCAGAAATGCAACGTCAGCATTACTTGACCCTCGCCGTCCCACATCGTCAACCAGAGTGCCCATTGTTGCTGTGCTTTTACTAATCCACTCGCCTTTTCTTTTCTTTTCTTTTCTTTTCCAACACTACTTGCCTTAAGCCCTCGTCACCTCCCCCCTCCCCCGATCACAAATTCCACTCATGCACCTACCTGGATACAAGAATCACCCTTATCCAGAGTAGGGATGGATGACAACAAGCAACAACTGTTTCAGTTGGAATTAACTGTGAAGGTGATCGTTCCAATGTGCAGCGTTTACCTATATTGGCTTAAAGTTGACAACTTGAGAGAGCATACAAAACAAAGAAAAAAAAGATGGCAGCCACAGAAAGCTCTCGATTCAACTCTTAAAGTGTACTAATCTATACGATTCACTACTTCTTCACTCAAAAATAGCAGGCTATAATGGAACTATATACTTAGCATATTTGATTGCAAACTAATGGGGTTATATCCATAACCCCTATAGGGTTGTCTAGCAGGCTTGTCACATAATCATTGCTGCATGAGTAACTAGCACCCAAGCCCCAGTCACACTATGTCTTGCGACCACTTTGCGACCAATTTGGACAAAAAACCCACAGTCACCGGCGACCTCCTTGCGATCAAAGCAATGGTTGCCCATCTCCTTCATGACCATTTTGGTTGTTAGGTTTTTAATACAGTAGGTGCAACCTCCTTGCGACCAAAATGGTCACAAGGAGGTCGGCGATCATTGAGGACTACGTTGCGACCACTTTGTGACCACCTGCGACCATTTTGAGACCACTTGCGACCCTTTTGCGACCAACCTTTTTTTGTGGTCGCAAAGTGGTTTCAAGCAGTCGCAAGTAGTAATGTGACCGGGGTATCACCAACACAAGAACTGCTACTTGCTCAGAGCAATTAAAACGCCGGAAGCTTTAGTCCTGTACCACCTCCTGAGGAAGTAACCTCAGGGAATTGACATGTGACTATCACACCTGTGGAAGGATACACGAGGTGATATGGTGCATGGCGATAATTGGGTTTATCTTCATGACTCTTATAGCTGCATCCTCCGATGAGTTTTGAGTTTCTGCCATTTCTTGTTACAGATAAATACATTATGTTGGTCATTTTAATATACTTTACTTCAAACTGAATTAACTTTTATTTTAAATGGCTAACTTTGGAGATATTTGAAGTGCAAGTATACCAAATTAATTTTGGTAAGCATGTCAATATTCAGACATTAGGCTTCTACAGGTTCTGTTAAACTGACTTAATATTCCTTTCTATGCAGACTTACTAAGTCTTTTAAGTGAACAAGTACCCAAGCTGCAGAGTCCAATTGAAAGCATAAGATTTTCTCAACTAAAGCACTTCTCTAGCTTGGATCCTATATATATGCAACTGAGATACTGGTGTGCTTATTAAGTATTGTATCTGCATATAAGTAGGTCAATCAATCAGTAGTTCCGTCCTCTAGTCGAGGGTTGGATGCAATGGTTCTCCACTTGTCCCGATGGTGTGCTGTTCTGATAGACTGTGAATAATTCAAACCTGTCCACTGTGAAATATTTGTAAACCATGATGTTCTTGGTCTCCCTCTCCCTCTGCTGCCATTCACCTTCCCTTCCAACAATGTATGGTATATTGAACTCTGACGAATGATGTGGCCAAAATAAATAAGTTTCTTTGTCTGTATAGTGGCAAACAAGCGTTTCTTATTTTTAATTTTTCTGAGAACTTCTTTGTTGGTGATCTTCTTTGTCCATGATATTTTCATCATCCTTCGGTGAGTCCACATAAGTAGGTACTAAGCCAATATAATAGAACCCATTACTGCTAAAGTCTATGGTGTCAGAGTTTTGGCGAAATTAATTTGACATGTTTTCACTCCAAATAGCTCCAATGTTAGCGATTTAAAATAAAAGTTACTTCAAACTGGAGTACTGTAGACTATAAGCATCAATATAATGTATTTATCTCAGAAAATGACAGAACCTCAAAACCATCAGACTCTGCAACGTTAGGAAGCGGGGTTAATGTCAGCATCTCTGCGAGTATAAAAAGAGACCACACTTATGTATTCTAGACCCAATTCCAATAAGATCTATTCGATATTTAGAGCAATTCCTTACTTTCTCATTACAGTGTCTGTTTCTCTATATGTGGGTGGGTAGAGGGTAGTGATTTAACCCTACATTGCTTTCCGAGTTATTAAATTCACCAACAGTTTATCAATGATTTTTCACCAAATCGAATTTGTTGCAGGCAAAGGTGTATTATGGCACATCGAACTAATACTATCTGATCAGTTAATTCATGCCTCCATTGCGTCATGCATTATTGTGATGATGATTTCTTTGTTTACAGTATTAGTGCATATGCAATGTAATCGGTAGCAATAACGGATAGGTCCTATCAGTTGTTCCCGGCAATGAAATTTAATTTTAAATATGTGTAATCAACAATGATCATCCAATGGCTGGAAGACCGGTGACCCAGCATTAACAATAACAATATAAATGTTATGGGGAATAAACACATTTGCCAAACATAAAAACAAACAAAAACACATGCAAAATAAATAGTTAATTAGCGCGCAGACTCATGGATGGCGCGTCAGATTGCCAGTCACGTGACAGATTGCCAGTCACGTGACCCCAGTCTGGCTTCACGCTGAAGCCGGGTGGGGGTATGGTGGGGGCGGTGGGGATGCGGGTGTGGGGTGTGAGGCTGGGGTTGTGGTGGCGGTGGGGGTGCGGGGGGGGGGGAGTTTGCGGGTAACGGTGGGTGGGGGTGGAGGGTGGTTGGGATGGTGGAGGTGATGGGGGTGGTGGGGCGGGGGGGGGGGCCGTGGTCGTGTGTCACGTGCTTTATGTCGGCAGACTTGGCTTCCCTGCCGCTCGTGTTGGTTGGAGACTGGTAAAGGCAGGGTGCCACGTGACAGCTGATTGGATTACCTATGTTGATCACGTGGCAGACGAACACATACAAACGTAAAATCCGGATGCGGCGCAGGCTAATCGGTGCAGCATTATTCAACCGGACAGCATCGTCTAAATATGGGCGGAAATAGCTTTAGTATGGAACAAGAAGTGGAAAACCTGGTTCCTGTATCAAATGGCTACTTATATCAGCACAGAGTTGGTGAAATGGGAGAGAATGCAAAAATACAAGATGGCAACCATAGAACTGTAGAATAGTGTAGACAAATCTATTGAAAGTCCATTAAACTAAATGTTTGATTATATTTTTCAAATAAAAAATAGCGTGTAGATATTAAGATATATGTGAAGAATAGATGTTGCTTCTTAAATTAATAATGTATCTGCTCGTTTCATTTACCTAGCATGTAAATACTTGTTGCCACCTTTTCTAATGGGTTGGTTTTCACCCCTATTGCAAGTACGGGGTGAATCTTTTTCCTACCCTACTCAGAGCAGTGATGAATGACAACTATGTTAAAAATGTATACTTGTCGCTTCCTAGCCAGGCACCAGACATTATTAGGATAAGGCAAGGACTGGTTGGCTCAGTGTCAGGATAATGTGTACAGAGTAGAATATCAGGTCATGGTGCCTGCAGCCTGGTCTCCAAAGGGGGAAACACTATAAAGTCACCATGAGTGCACACTGTCACAAGTCGGTACCCGTCCTGATATGACCTTAGATGTTGCTAGGACGTAAAACAACAACAAACAAACATCTAATGCTTAAAATGGGCAAGAAAATTCCAGTGATGGAATATTGGAATCGAAACTATGATCACATAAACATCTGGCTGTGCTTTTATTAGCATGACGATGTGAAAGAATAATTATGTGAGACACACCTTGGTATAGTTGACACAACAGTGACTTGCTATACTACAGATCCAGCCCTTCCAACCTTTAATAATAAATAAGGAAGTTCAGATGCCAAAAGACACGAAACAAGTTTATTTGGGATTTGGAGGGTTTGCATCCTATTGACATCATGTCATCTAACAAATAAAACAGAATATAGTTGTGAGTAGCTAAGTTTGAATAACACAATTAGGTCAGGATTGGTTCAAGTGGAAGTGTTCCATCTCCCTGTACTATGAAAAGCCAAGCAACAATTATGTGTCAAATGTACCAACATAAGTCGCACATAATTATCCTCTCTCTTTATATATATATATATATATATATATATATTTGTATATATGCATATATATTCAATTCAATTTAATTCAGTGAAGTGTATTTCAACATCCTCATTTTCCATGAAACTTAATTACAGTGGATGAAGAAAAGGAGAATGAAAGAAGCACAATGCTTATCATATACATTCCCCTTGCTATGTGATTGACTGCTAGATGTGCAAGTTAATTAATTCCATTCAATCGAACGTGAATTGGACACTGTTAAGTTGAGCCAACATTTGGTGATCTACTAGTAAATACTAGACACTTGCTGACTGGATTGATCATGTATTATTTAATTCTGACCGCGACTCGTCATTCAGCGTTGATATCGTGTTCATTACCGTCGACAGAAGTGGCCTTATCTACCGAAGTGAGCTAATCTATCGCTCAGGTGACGGTTTCTTTGTGTGTTAGTTCCGGTGTGCGCACACTTTGCTCCGCAGGAGGCAGTCCCCTGACTGCTACATAATGTATGCCATCTCACTCCATGGCAGTTCTAATGGAGAGGCGACACCGACAGGGGGATATATAAATTACGTCACGCTTAGGTCAAACAAGAGAAGACGTACTTGTTTTTCAGACATATTCTGGGAGCTATTTGGCGGGCGGGTATCTAAAAATATAATTTATACTTACGTAGAAAAAATATTGGAGTGGTTGTATTTTTATTTGTGTTTGATTATTATTTCGTTTGATTTTTGTCTTCTTCAAACTTGGTATATGAAATGTATGAGATCCACCATGATCGATACATACTTTATGCATCGCTCTTTAGATCACATCAATAGACATTCAACATTAAAAATAAATGTGACGTACGCATGAGCTTGCTACCTAAGAAAAAACATAAGTTGTTTAGCTTGAAGCGATTAACTGACATTTTTTTAACCACTTTTAAAATTCACATCATCTGCTTTAGCAAGTTCATGTTGAATGAATAAGGTAGCTGGTTCCGGGACTTCGCGGTGGCTGGGAACGGCGTCTGCCTCCTTCCCCCAGCCGTCCGCCCCCGCTGGGTCGTCGAGTGCGACTCATGCCTCACCGGCGGAGGCGCATTCTCTGCAAACGCTTGTTTCTCCGAGGCCTACGACCAGGAGATGATGGCGGCCTACCCCGCCCTCGCACCCGGGACCTGGCGCAACCGTGATCGACACGCCAGGCGCTACCTTCAGTTCGCCGTCGAGCGGGGAGTCGACCATCTGGCCCCCGCCCCCTACGATGTTGGGCAGTTCATCGCCCACCTGCACCGCCTCCTGCCGTCCCCGGCCTCCGTCGCCAACGCCCTATCCGGGGCGCGCTCCTGGGTCCGGGAGGCGGGGGGCGACATCGCCCCCTTCGACGCCCCCTTTGCGTCGCGGGTGAAGCGCGGCGGCGAACGCCTCTTCGCGGCTCCTACTCGCCGCGCCCCTCCCGTCACCCCCGAGATGCTTCCCCTCATATACAGACACATGCGCGCCCAAGGGCACCTCGGGGTTGCCCCGTGGGCCGCAATCATCATCGCCTACTTCAGTTTCCTGAGGCAGTCGAACATCATCTCCCCCTCCCACGCCCCGTGGGGGGGGCCTCACACCTTGTGCAGGGATGACGTCCAGCCGGTTCCCGGGGGCTTGCGCCTCCGGATCACCTCCTCCAAGACCATCCGCTCCCCGGTGCAGGCCGTCTCAATCTTCGTGCCTGCCCTCGCCGGATCGCCGCTCTGCCCGGTCCGCGCCTGGAGGGGTGCCGTCGACCTGGTGCCTGCGTCCGGGGCCGCCCCGGCTTTCCTCGCCCGCGTCGGCGTCCCCCTCGCGCCTCGGGACGTCACCCCCCTCCTCCGCGCCGCCTTGGGCGCGGCCCTCGTGCCCCGCGCCGAGGAGTTCACCCTTGCTTCATACTGTTTGTGTACCTGTTTTGCTCAATAAACCCTTCCTTTACTCCCACATCCGTCTCGGGCTTCCTCTGTCCGGATCAATAAGGTATTTTGACTATTGAGGGTATAAGTAAAAATAACATTTGCACTCAGTTGGTTCTATTCATTTGTGAGATATTCTGGAAGGTGTGGGTGGGTGGAAAAATGTTTAGGCACTTAGTGAGTAATTGTAAATTACTTGTTTTAGAGAGCTTCCGTCGGCCAGATAATAGTGTGAGTGAGGAGTGGAAGACATGAGAGGTCATTTCAAGGTCTCCAGAGGATAATGGGTGGAGGTGCACTTACTTGTGGTCTCCTCTGCCCAGCAACAACAACAAATGAATACAATCTGTTCACCCAACCTGATTGCGTCGAGGTATAAGTGAATTTAGTCATTGGTTGGTTGGTTGTTGGAGTTTTACGTCCTGGCAACATCGAAGGCCATATCAGGATAGGTACCGACTTGTGACAGTGCTCATTCATGGCATCTTTATAATGCTGCCCCACTGGTAAATCAGGCTGCCAACACTGATATCCCACTCAGTCACATTATCCTGACACTGAGATAACCAGTTCTTTCCCTATCCTATTAATTCCGACCACCAGGCTAAGAGGCGACAAGCATCAATTTTATAGGTCATCAGTTTGACTCGACTGGGAACCGAACACCCGATCTCCCGCACACGAGGTCCGCATTTAGACATAATCACCACATAGGCTGGTTGACGTGAAGCTGATCTGTTCTGCTTTTGACTTCTCGTCTATGACCTAGATATCAGGTGCAGGTTGACGGGAAGCAAGTCAAGTGTGCATGCTCCATCCATTTTGTGTATAGCTTTGCACGCTGAACCACATCAGCGGGCAGGTGTGTGTCATTCATTAGCTTACCCATATGTTGTTGCCACATGGTGTGACTGGGTAATGGCAATGCATAAATAGATTGGTTTGACCCTGTCGGGGATAAAACTCACTCACGACCTCCCGCGATGAATGAAAATGAACGCTAATAACCACTAGTCCATCCGGTGTTATCGTCTACATACACTTTGACTACTTGACGATGGCGCACAATTGCTGCGGGCGGAGGGGGGAGGGAGCTCGATTTCTGGGCACTTTTAAAGATGGTGGCTTCAGATCGGCATGATGCCCACTGTCACAAGTCGGTAGCCGTCCTGATATGGCCTTAGATGTTGCCAGGACCTAAAACTCCAACACACACACTAATCAGTCAAGAACATGGTGGCCATAGCTTGTGGCCAAATCTGTCAATTCTACTACTGTGCACTGTCACAAGTCGGTACCCTTCCTGATATGGCCTTAGGTGTTGCAGGACCTAAAACTCCAACACGCACTAATCAGTCAAGAACAGGGTGGCCAAAGCTGGCGGGCAAATCTGTCAGTTCTACTACATTGTCGCCACGGTTGGCGCTGTCCATCACACATTTATAAGTACCTCTTATTCCGGTGAAATATGCAAACAATGTGATAGGTTTGATAGCAAAGGTTTATTTTTGTGCAGCCTTTCTTTTTCGGGGGCTTGCTTTTGACTCTTTGTGAATACAGCCTATGCGAAAACCCTAAATATGGGTGGAGGGTACCATAACACCTCCAATATAAGCTCACTAAGGTGTAGTTTTACGGCAGGTAAATATACACAATTACCACACGCATGCCCATCGGGCCCATGCTGGGCGCATGCGCCTCCCTCTTACTACAGAACGATCTCCTGAGGCTGAGACTGATACTGCAAGGTCAGGTTGCAATTGTGCCACGAGTGGCAGGGATAGTAATGTGCGCAATATATGTCGCATTTGTTGCAATTATTAGTTTTTTTCACCGGGGAGCTTTCTGCTATTTATCTCCACCGGATCCGATGTAAAGTGCAGGTCGGAAGGGCGTTGGTTCGATCCATGGTCGAGTCAAACCGGTGACTTTGAAAATTCATGTTTTTGGCTAATTTGTCTGGCTCTACACATTACTTCAGGTATATGTTATGGGGCTGTCACATTATGACACATCACGCAAACGTACGGCGACGTATGTGATTTTTTGCCGCTACGTCGGGATATGTCGTTATGCATTACGCGTGTGTTAGGCACGCGTTGGTATACGTCAATGTACTATTTGACGTATAGGGCATGCGTCTGGTGCTCGCTTAACGTATAAAACATTTGCCGGCATTCTGCGAACGTGCCGTGAGCATTTTGCGGGTGGGTCAGGTGCCCCCACACTGGCATGTGTTACTCACGCGTTACGCCAACGTCGCGCACGCTGGGTGCATGCTGGTGCAATGCCGAAATGTGTTGGACTGTCGTTGGACATGCGTCGCTCATGCGCTGGCACTACTCTCTCATACGTTGTGCAACAAGTTTAACGGTCGCTAGCAGAACGTTGGGAGTGCGTTATGCCAACACTAGGTAAACGCCACGCACAAGAGGCACTTTAGCCACACATTGTGCCAAACTTTTTTAGGTTTTTTTCTCATGCGTCGACATATGTTACCACTAAGTCGGACTGACGCTACACTTAAATCCACTACGTTGCGCTGACGTCCAACTTTCCCCTCGCGCTGAAAAATTTGACTCATCTCGACGTAAAAAAAGTGATTTTACCCATTGGCGGCGCGCTTGCGAGATGCATCGTAATGTGACAGGGCCTTTAATGGAGATATAGGTAGAATCAGTCAAACAGGCAATCAGGGTGTCAGTACTTTGTCAACAGTTCAGTTAGTTAGTTAGAGGTGATTGTTTACCGCCGTGTCGACAACAAAATAGTCCAGTCTCGGTGATCATTACAGTTCAAACTCTACAATACCTTATTTAATACGTGAGGACATTACCTAGTTTTAACACGTGAAACTTAATCTCGCAGCATATCAAGTGTGATGTTAGGCATTCTAGTAAACAGGAAGACAAAAACCAGTTTGAACATTTGGAGTAACCGGGAGAATTCAAAACAACAAAGAAATGAGTCATAATGGCAGGTTCATGGAGGTATGAAAACCAGTGTAGAGTTTCCATCTTCCTGCCTACAAAAAGTCAAGGACAGGCAGGCGTATGTTATTACAGACTTGAATGGCCCCCTCTTCTTCTAAGACTGTTGAATGTAAAGTCACTACCCGGGTCTAACGTGGCGTGTCACATAATCTAAGGATTCTTAGTAAGGATTGTTTGTTTTTTTATTCTCTAATTCTCTCAGTCTCTAAAGCTATATCAGGGTACTGACTTTTAACAGTGCACACTCATGGTGACTTTATAGTGCTGCCCCACTGGGAAATCAGCTGGCCAGCACCATGACCCGATATCCCACCCAGTCACATTATCCTGACATTGAGCTAACAAGTCCTTGCCCTGTCCTATTAATGCCGAGCACCTAGCTAGGAAGCAACAAGTGTCAATTTTGTAAGTCATTGGTTTGACTCGACCGGGAATCGAACTCCCGATCTCCCGCACGGGAAGCCTGAGTTCTGCTGATTAGGCTTCCGCGTCCTGTCCTTTTTTTTTAGTAAGGATGGAAAAAGTTTCCAGAAAGGAGGACAAAGACCAAAGATCCAGGGGTCTGGAAGACAGAAGTAGCTTGCTGCTTCCAAGCAGGTAAAGAACAACAAAATCAAGTTAGGTAATGCTGGGAAAGAGGAAACTAAAGTGGAGTGGGTGGTAGTTCTGATTTCTGATGATCTTATTGCACACTTCTAGGACTTTTGTTTATGGGGTGACATCAATAAATAACAAAGCATGTGACGTCTGACCTGTGAGATTAGTGAGGACAAGATTGCTTTGCCTAATCATGGTATGCAATCAAATGGCAGTAATTACTCTAGCCGCTGGTCCTGCTGATGTGAGGAAGACAAATAATTGCTTGGATTCAGTGGGAGCTAAAGGTGAGAGGTGTTTGATTTCACAAGCAAAGTTTCTAAATAAGCCTACATTGCTTCTACCTGGTAAGCCTATGCATGAAAGTCAATGAAATATTGCCGTTAATCGATTTCAGTTAAGGCTTCAGTTAAGCTAAGACAGTTAAGCACTAAACCAAGCGCTTTAAATTGCTGGGGTGAATGGAGCAGTCTGAGTTCCCTTACTAACTGGGGCCTTCATTGTTTGTTTTTCTTCTTTTGTGGCATCATGTCTCATCTGACCTTCTTATAGAGGGGATGACCGAATGAGTTGAACGCCCGTCTCTCGTTTTGGTAGATGGTGGGATTAGAACTCACTGGTTTGAACCCTGGTTGAGTCAAACTAATGACTTAATAATTGATACATGTCGCTTCCTAGTCAGGCGCTCAGCATTATTAGGATAGGTCAAGGACTGGTTGGCTCAATGTGAGGATAATGTGACTGAGTGGGGTATCAGGCAATGGTGCAGGCAGCTTGGTCTCGCAGTGGGACAGCTCTAAAAGGTTGTGAGTTTGCACTGTCACAAATTGGTACCCGACCTGAGATGTTGCCAGGACGTAAAACTCCAACAACCAACCAACCAATCTTATATGGTTGCTTGCATGAAGACAATTTGCGAGCGAGAAGTGCTGATTTGTGCGCAGAGCTGATTGTGGCAAGGTGCCTGCTGTGTGCTGAGGTGTAATGAGTGTGGTGGCTGGTGAGTGAATGGGTGTGTGTGCAACTGTGCATTGGGCTGCAGACACATCAGGGGACGTGATAACGGGGGCTTCATTGTTCAAATTGTCTATGTTATCACGCAACATAAAATAATTCACAACACGACAACGGGCGTTACGGTGTAACCAAGCATATAGCGTAACCATCATAAATGCAAGTATCCAAGTAGTCACAAACTCCGTAGCTGTAGTAATATAGCTAACATGCTGAACCCAGCTACCACAAACCGTCACTTGCAGTTCAATATTCGCACAGTACGGAGCAGAGTATATATTATTTTTGCCCGCCCTCTCGCCCTACAAAGGACATATGTTAAACTTGCGGGTATTACCCCACTAGAATCAGAATCATAAGTTACACCCTATCTGGTTTGATCTGGGAGCCGAAGGTCTAGAATTACTATTAATGGTACCCACTACAGGTGTATTGCACTACTCTGCAGGATATTACAAAATACGCTCAAAACACTCAAGATAACAGTGTGGAAGTCAGGGCTGGCAGTGTGGTGCTCTTCCTCTTGGTTCTTCTCTTGCTTTTCTCTCTTCTTGGTTACCTTCTTGATTGCATATCTCACACTACCAGTACCCTTCTTTTTATTGTATTTCTTCAGCCAGTTTAGTTACATACAAATCTGATTGGTTAGTCTCACCAAGTAGAACATGCAAATTCTGTGGTCAACCTCATTAGGCAGACAATCTCATTGGTCAACCTCACCTGTCAATCTAGGGTGTTGGAGGTGGGAAGGGTGTGGTGACCCAACCACCCACCTGCCTCCTCCTGCTGGCCGTGGGGAGGGAACTGACCCACCCATCCAAAGCCAACTTCATCTCAGCACATATGAATTATCAGTTTTCACAATAATAGGAGATTTACAACACACAGGTATGCAGGTATTGCAGGTATTGCAACACCTCAGGGCGTTTGACGCCCCTGCCCTGCAGAGTTGTAAACCACTGCCTTGTGGTACAGGTTCTTGACAGAACCGAAGGCTAAGGGAGCAAACCCTAAACAGAAAACCATGTCACTGTGGCAGCATTAAGGGCGGTTGATGTATGGAACTCCCAACATCTCCTGACCAGCCACTGCAGGGACAAATAGTTTGGGCCTGTCTGGACATGTTCTTGCCGGTGTGAAACCTTTATTTGCTCCCCGAGAGACTGCCACTGGTAACTTGCAAAAGCCAGCAGCACTTCAACACTTTTGCAGGCAGCTTTCATGAAATGTGATACTCGAACGGACGGGGCTGCCCTCTATGGAAGATCTTCTGATCAAAAAGAATCTCCGGTGGACTGGACACCTCATGAGGATGTCATCAGACAGGCTACCAAAGCAGATCCTCTATCCTCAACTGTCTTCTGGTTACAGAAAGAGAGGGTGCCCTCGTCTCTGGTTCAAGGATACCATCAAGAGAAACCTGAAGCTCAGAGACATTAAGACCGACTCATGGACATCACTTTCACAGCAGAGAGCTAAATGGAGAGCAGCAGTCAAGTAATCAAAGCAGTCTTTGTCGCATAGCGACCGACAGCATGATGATGATGATGATACACCAAGTGTTAAGATCTCTAATAGTTTTAGGGAAATACAAACATCAGATCATTTAATACACATTTACCTAGTAGATACGCATTAAACCTGTCACACTGGGCCAGGTGCTGCCCTGGTGGTAGCAGAGAGAAACATACACCCTCCCCCCTACATCCCTCCCAGGCTTAACACTCCTGCCTGCTTCCCCCCAGGTCTACCTAGCACCCCCTGTTACTTCACGCATCAGGATAGAAATATCTAGCTGGTCACTTCACACATCAAGCTGGAAATACCTACCCGGTCACTTCACACCTCTCTGTGCTGGTGTCAGTGTCCCAACTTATATGATATTCCAACTTATACGAGGCCTAATTGCCCTACCATTGGGTGCAATTCAATTTAGCCTACCCCCGGAGACCTGTCCACACACACCTGTCTAGTTTGTGAAAACCCAAACCAACCAATTATATATGCTCTTCCCAGTATTGGCATCTAGATACACTTCAGAATGCACATAATATCATGCACAAGACCAGGTAATCAATTACATTTAAATTCACCCATATATTCTTAGTCCAGAGTTATTATCTCCAGTGGTGATATATGATGCATAGTATTGGACAATTTGACATTAATTACACTCACACACAACACAAACATTAGTGCACACATCGCAATATGTTGAATATTATTAACATGTCTTATAACAATGATTGACTGATTTAGATATCACAAGAGTGGTTTTATATAATAATTTGGTTACTAGTAGAATGGTTATATAAAAATGATTGAATGATTTAGATATTATTAGAATGGTTTTACATAATAATGTTATTATTATCAGCAACACTTATCTGAGCACAACTGCATGCAAGTAAGTTGATAAAATGATTCTCTGTATTTCTGGGTTTTCTGAATATATTGTTTCATTGTCGTTGTCTCAGGGTATTAGTTAGGGAATCTTTCATCTTGGGCACCAGCAGTATTTCGGGACTCCACTTGCTTGTTTTTACAACCCTGTTGTAAACCATGTCTGGATCGTTGATTGGATTTACCCAGAATAGTCTGACTGCTATATGCATGGATGCATACCAGGATATAGTGATTTAGCCCTCAGAATTGATTTAATATTGGTGTCATGAAAAATGATATTTTTGTTTTAAGGAAATTATTGACTCTTATTTTATTTGTGACACGGACCCAAAAAGTCAGAATATTATACAATAGGCTGAGAACTAACACCCCAATTGGTTTTATCTGAAATTTACTTCCTGGGGCTGAATGTCAAAGTGACGGGCAAGAGTGACTGACTCCTCACGTCTGTCCAATGTCATTAAAGATTTACAACAGCCTCATGTTTTTTATTCCAATCAAAATAGTGTAGTAATGTTATACTGATTAATTATAGTCAAATATTTTCCCGTAGTATGAACTGTATGCGTGTGTTCGCGGGAGGAGGAGGGGCGGCGAGGCATAAGTGACCCAGCTTAAGATGAACACTTTTTAGGACCAATTGACCAGATATTAGTTCTATTTCTTTCAAGATGCATATTTAGCCCTAGCACTATACACTAGGACTAGCCAGAGACTTGTGACATCACACTAAGTGGAGTGGAACATGTGTGATGGCCGCTCTGCCACACACACAATCAATGGGAGCGATGTGTGGGTGTGGGAATGAGGGTGGGCGGAAGTCAATCTTATCAGCAGCCCAAACCAGACCAAGGGCCAACCCTTATTTTCGGTAACAGGGTGCTTACCCCAGTGTTTATATCTCTAGCTCTCCCTTGTGACTAATATGTTCTGAACCACTTCGGAAATTTGTTTCCTGAGAGCTCGCGTTTACTACAATCTGTATCCACGCCTAACTGCCTATGCGGCTCCTTACCTGAGAGATCAGTTCAGATTACTAATTGGTCCTACTCTCGTCCCCATGGAATTGTAAGTCTTTGAAATGGTTTACATCCATGAGTACTAACTAGTCTCATTCGATGAAGCAGAAAGCTTCCCTGTATCAGACCCAATGACGTCACTTCGTACTGAATTTGTGTTACTATCTTTGTACTAATTTCGTAGAAATGCAGTAGAGCGATATTGTCTCATTTGCACAAAGCTCATCCGTGAATAATTCAGGTAAATTCAGTGACAATTTGTCATTCACAGTAGCTTAATGGCATATCGTGTGCTTGGGGTGTGGGTGTGGGTGTGGGTGTGGGTGTGGGTGGCAGGGGTGTGAGTAGGGTGTAAGTGGGGTGTAGGTGGGGTGTAGGTGGGGTGTAGGTGGGGTGTAGGTGGGGTGTAGGTGGGGTGTAGGTGGGGGTGTAGGTGGGGTGTATGTGGGGTGTATGTGGGGTGTAGGTGGGGTGTAGGTTGTAGGTGGGGTGTAAGTGGGGTGTAGGTGGGGTGTTGGTGGGGTGTAGGTGGGGTGTAGGTGGGGTGTAGGTGTAGGTGGGGTGTAGGTGTAGGTGGGGTGTAGGTGTAGGTGGGGTGTAGGTGGGGTGTAAGTGGGGGAGTGTATGTGTGTAGGTGGGGTGTAGGTGGGGTGTAGGTGTAGGTGGGGTGTAGGTGTGAGTGGGATAGGTGGGTGGAGTGTGGGTTGGGGTGGGTGGAGTAGGAAGGGTGTGAGTGAGATGGGTGCGGTGTGGGTGGAGTGTGGGTAGGTTGGGTGGGAGGGGCGTAGGTGGGGTGTGGGTGGGGTTGGATGGGTATGAGTGGCTGTGAGGTATGTGGGTGGGGTGTGAGTGTGGCTGTGGGTAGGTGGGTGAGAGGGGCGTGGTGGAGTGTGAGCAGGGGTGTGGGTGTGGAAGGGTGTGGGGTGTGGGTAGGAGGGGTGTGGGTGGCGTGTGGGTGGAGTGTTGGTGGAGTGTGGGTGAGGTGGGTGTGTGGGTGGGGTGGGAGGGGTGTTGGTGGAGTGTGGGTGGGATGGGAGGGGTGTGGGTGGAGTGTGGGTGGCGTGTGGGTGGAGTGTTGGTGGAGTGTGGGTGAGGTGGGTGTGTGGGTGGGATGGGAGGGGTGTTGGTGGAGTGTGGGTGGGATGGGAGGGGTGTGGGTGAAGGTGAAGGTGGGGGATAATGGACTGAAGCTGCTAGATTCGTGGAAGTGTTATTCATTCATATCAGCCAGCCATTAGCTTCACATTAATATCCTCTCCCTATTAAAGTTTATTGCATTATTTTAGCCACCAGATATAAAGCAAGGTGTGTAAATGTAGGTTGAATGTCTCGATATGTTCTTTTTTGGGTCGTTGTTTTTGATAAATAAATAAAGTACATTACAATCAGGCAGTATATATCTGGGTCATGTTGCTTAAGTCATTCACCACGCCACACACATTGTCATATTGTTCCATGTGTTTCCATAGTTACAATCTTAATATTCATGCTCAGGCCGTTTAAATGTTACCAACACAATATAAAGCGAATAACAAACAATATGGCTATGCTATGAAGACAGCACAATATGAATATAAAAATTACTTAGAGTAAATAATATAAATATAATATCTTATATGAATAAAATCACATAAATATAAAATCTTCATATTTGATCAAATTTGATAACGGGTCCATATAATTATATGTTTCAGGTAGTGACGAATATGTTGATGGCATCTTCAAACCAAAGGTAAGCCTCTCTTTCTTTTATTTATTAACAGGTTATCCCTACACATATTAAGTCATGAACTACATTATCCCGGAATGACATGAAGAACTATTGTTGTGGTTAGCAGCTCACTCTGCAGCATGCTCTGAGGGAAAGGTCCTACAGAGGTTTTCCACTACCAAGCTACATGCTGATAGGCAGTGGCAATAACTAATAACTCACTGCGCATGCTCCCCAGAAAATGACCACACTGCCATCTGGCTATTTACTGCAGGATGATACTGGGGAGACTACTGCGCATGCTACTGTGAATGACAAATTGTCATAGAATTTACCTGAATTATTCACCACTTACACAGATGAGTGTTGCATGCGAATGAGCCAACATCGCTCCATCGTATTTCTATGAAATTAGTAGAAAGGTGGTAGCACAAATCCGGTAAGAAGCGACACCAGTGGGGTCTGATACTGGGAAGATTTCTGCTTCATTGAATGAGACTAGTTAATACTCATGGATGTAACATAATAAACTGGGTTCACTGTTTGTGTTGGGAGATAGTGGCAGAAGTCAGAGAGGAAGTGCTTACTTTTGTTCCCAGAGCTCGCTACTGTGACTGCTGCCAATCGCTCTATTCACATGTTACTGTGGTAGTCTGCAATGACCTCCCAGGCAAGGAGTCACATGGATAGGGCGATTGCATCAGAGAGCCTATCTAGTGTAATGGCTAGCATGCTATCCGTAGGATTGGCAAGAAGTGTGGGTCCAAAACCTGCTCTAGGCGCGATATTTCTCATTTTCCCCACCCCATGACATTACTAATGAAGCTCGTTGAAACGATCATCTAATAAACTTTACCAAGCATTCAATGAGACTAAGGCTTTGCCATTTAATCTAACCAGCTTTCTTAAAGGTATAAAACAAAGAAAATAGCGACTCCTACGTATTCCTAACTGCATCAGTTTGGTATTTCCACCAAAAGCTACATTGGATTCTTGCATTGTTCGATTAGTAAAATCATATATGTGTTGCTAGTCTGGTTCTCAGACCCAGATTGCTAATGCATCTTACAAATAAGTAATGAAATAAAGATTATGATGTAGTTGTTGTTGTTGCTCATTTTAAACCACACATGTTGTTGGGGTTTTATATCCTGGCAACATTTAAGTTCACTGGGATCCCAGGCTGCTAGCACCATGACCTGCATTCCCACTCAGTAAATTATCCTGACATTGAACTAACCAGTCCTTACCCTATCCTAGTAATGCCGAGCACCTGGCTAGGTAGCGATAAGTATCAATTTTGTAAGTCATTGGATTGACTCTGCTGGGATTCGAACTCCCGACCTTCCGCACAAGAAGCTGGCGCTCTACAGATTCGGCCACCACGTCCGGTCCCTCTTCCAAGATGGTGGCCGATACTGGATTCATTCTTTACAAAAGGAAGGCCTCGGGAACAAAATCTGCTACTTAAGTGTTGTCGGAGCCTTTCCACAATACATTATTGTGTCATTGTAAGTGCCTAGCAACCAGCGACCGTCAGGTGGTTGGTGGCACCTATCCTTATTAGCAAGCATCCCGCCTCCTCCGTGACACTTATCTTCTGTAAAGTATTTACTTCTCCAACGTATGCAGTAAAAAAAAGTGAGTTAAATCAGTCTATGGTAGTCTACATATTCAAAACTACTAAGCGTTATTCACCATTTTAACCTCTTATCCAACTTCAAGAAATCTGGAATTATCAGGAAACCGGCTATTTTTTTAACTGGCTAGTTTTACATTATACTGTATACATGGTATTGTATTATATATTTTAAAAGTTTTAAGTGAATTAATAAAGATCGAACAGACCGTGTGTTAGAAATGTATTAATCTGCATCTGTTAAATACAATTCTTTTGTTTTGATTTTCACTGTTTATTTTATATTTTAATAATATATTTAGGCTGTCTCCAGAAAACCGGAAAATCCAGAAATCTGGGCCACGTCTGGTGCCAAGCTTGCCGGATATTTGGTCCGGTACTTGTAGTAATGTACTTTATTCAGCACGCTGTCATTCAAAATGAGATAGATCATCATCGTTGTTTCGATTGTGGCCAATTAGGTTGGACAACCACTTCCTGTGTGTTTGCCTAAAACTAAGAAGTGAACATTTATCCTTGAGACTACTTTGATTTATTAGGAAAATCTATCATTTCATTGTTAGGAAAATATGACTGGTCATGGCTCTGGTGGCATGGTGTCTTCACGGGGCAGTACTAGAAAGCTGCCATTAGTAGCCCATCGAACAAGTCAATGTCTGTCCTGATATGACCTCAGATGTTGCAATAAAGTAAAATCCAAATAGGCCAACACTAAACCAATGTCAGTAATGCAGTCAGTTTATATGCACACTATATATGCACACACAAATATTTGCCTTAGACGTAATATTTTTCCTAATAGCCCTGTCACACTATGACGCATCGTGCAAGTGTGCGCCGATGTAAGTGATTTTGAACCAATACGTTGGTGTTTGTCGATATGCATTACTCGAACGTTATGCTTCGTTGTGCGTACGTTGGTATACGTCGATGTACGTTGATGTTCGTCATTATACGGTGTCACTCATTGAGGGGTCGCAAAAGTTTTGTGCATGTACAAAACCTTTGACATTTGACAATGTGTGGCTTTTACGTCAGGCATACATTATGTATATGTTAGACATACATTGATGTACATTAGACATATGTTAGACAAACATTGTTCACTACGTAGTGCTACATTGACCTAAGTCCGTCGGACGGTGAGCCAGCGGAAACGTACAGTTTGCATATTAACAACACATTGAGAACATATGTTTAACGTACGTCTAACGTATGTTTTGCATTTCTCCACCATGTCTTGACATATGTAATGTATAACACATACTTCTGGCGATCGAATTACATATATAACATTCACTAGCTTTCTGCGAGCATACCATGAGTGTATTGTGAGCGTTTTTCGCCGGGAGGCACATTAGCCATACGTTGGCCATATGCTCTACTACATTGCGTATACGCTATGTATACGTCCAACTTTGGCCCCCACGCTGAAAGGTTCTACAAATCTCGACGTTTGAAAGTCATTTTAACTGTTGGCCACGCACTTGTGCGATGCGTCGTAATGTGACAGGGCCATTAGAAGTTAGACTGTGGATTTGTTTGTTCTTGTTTTACGTCCTAGCAACATCTAAGGTCATATCAGGACGGGTACCGACTTGTGACAGTACGCACTCATGGCGATGTTATAGTGCTGCCCCACTTGGAAATCAGGTGGCCGGCACCATGACCCGATATCCCACTCAGTCACATTATCCTGACACTGAGCTAACCAGTTCTTGCCCTATCCTAATGGAAACAAAGCACGATGGAATAAAACGATTTAAAACATCACACTATTTTTCTTAAATGTATTTGTAATCTCAGGTCACAGTTATAATCAGCTGGGTCCCGGCCGGTGCAGAAACTATGCCCCTGGTTACAATTAGTGGTGATTAGTAGTAAATAGAATATCGTATAGCATCTCCTGGTTTCCTCTTCCAGTCACCGATCTCAGTGGAGCATGAGCTTCAGGCGTTGGTAGACACAGGTACGTCGGACACCAAGATCCACTATGCACATTTATATAACACACTCTTCTATTTTTATCATTTAAAAATTAAATAAAAATGAGGTTGGAGACAAAATATAAATGAATTCATAAAATTAAAGACGAAATATAACTGAATTGATATTATTAAAGTGTATTTAGATATGTGGTATATAGATCATTTCATTGCGACGGACCAGTACATCACTATCCTAGATCATTTCAGTCTGGTGGTGGTAGGGGAGGTTATCATATCACTCTACTAGAACATTCTGACTCATCCTACGAGTTATAACTTGAGCCTGCTGATACCCCACAAATGACTCCATCTATGAAATAGGTATTTTCAAAACATAGAAAATACTAATTGTTAGCTTCGCTCATAATATCTAGAAATATAGAAAAGTGTGTGTGGGGGGGGGGATCGTTTTAGTGTGAGCGCAACTTTAAAATGCTACAGCAATCCGTGCTGACTGGGTGTTTGTTGATTCCAGGTGTGCTGGACTCGTCCGAACAGTCCACAATTGAACACAGTCAGCTGCCAATGCACGCCGGCAGTCATGGCATCGAACCCGCAGGTCAGTAGTCAACTCCTTCCACAAATGGTAACAAATGATATGTGAGGGTGAACTTTAAATACAACAATAATACGATCCTGTCCCATCGCTTTAAGATGACATCAGGCATGGTTTTTGCTATCATTTGACTCGGATCTGACCATTTCGGAATTTCGTGTAAATTCAAGGTAGGCATGCGAATGTGATTGATAAGACTGACAGGATAGTTAGTACTAGCTTTTCACTGTGAATATGGATGGCCCTTGGTGCTCACATGGCGCTCAACCATCAGCAATGAGGTAATATACCTTACTTGGCTTAAATACCTTCAATAGCAGAGAGCAAGTGGAAAAACTGATGCAGAATAAAAAAACTTGTCACAAAAAAAAAAAAAAAGTGTGATATCAGCCTGTAAGTGGGAATAGTCACATTGTTGTAAGGCTTTAAATGTGGATATTTACCCACCTTCAACATAAAAAACTGAATACCGATCCACCCAGCGGGGAGGCTAATGACTAACACATGTATATATATTTACATAAACAATACTCGTACTCATAGAGGTGGGCAATGAAATAACCAAAATCCAGGAAACGGAAATAGCCTTATATGGGGGTCGCCATTTGTATAGTCGTGTTGAATCACATAATAACCAAAATCCAGCAAACAGAAACGGAAATAGCTTGTCGAACATCGCTACGCAGCAAACAGGGTGGACGACAGCGATTGGTTAATATTATATATATATATATATATATATATATATATCTATATATATAGAGAGAGAGAGAGAAAGGGAGAGATAGAGATAGAAATATTTAAAAAATAAAGGCACCATACAGCTCAAGCGGGGGGTCGGTCCTCAGCATTGCTTATTCATATTATATTTAACAAATTTAAAAAGCGATTTGAAAAGGTATCCTTAATGTAAAACAAATTATGTCACAATATTTTGACGTTTTACGGGTATAATAATAAAGGTGCGGTGCTGTTGTTTGTTTTAATCTCTTTATATCCCTTCTCGATTATTACGGGCATATGTCATATAACTATTACGGTAAGGAATGGTTTACAACAGGCGACCCCCTGGTGGGCGAACCCGGAACCAGCTAGCTGAGCCGTTGGTTCTGGGAAGGTTCCATGAACCCGCCGGTTTGGGGGATGGAAGCTACTAGATCCAGCAGCATGCGTGGGTGTAGGAACCCTCACCCCTACCCCTGCCCTCTCTCCCCCTCCCTCACAACTTCAATATAAGAACAAATCGATAATACTTAAACCACGCGGCCTCCGCCCACTTGTGGTGAGACAAAAACAATAGACTACATCACCATTCTAGCGGCGCCGTGCATTGTGGGATGCGTGCAAGAAAAACAAACCCGCGAGAAGCACATGGCACATGCTAATACACTGGGTGCAGCTATGAAATGTGATAGTTTCAGCTCATCTCAGCTCTTGTTTAAAAAATAGAATACCAACTAGAAAAATATATATAATAAACTAAGATACTAATCTTTTATCCAGCATTGCAGTTACATCAATATAATCAGCACATCTTATGCCATGTGCATTTAGATTTAGACAAATCTGAGCACTCAGACTAGTGTTAGAGCCATAGCCAGTCAGTTTTACTTATTTTATGCATGTTTTTATTGATATCCTATGGTTAATGACATATGTAGAACTAGAAAATGAGTAGGGTTAATCAGATATTGGCTACATATTTCTCTGAAACAAGTGTCTGTTGGCACATTTGGCATTTTAATATTTAGAACAAGAATTAATAATGGTGATATGGATATCAGCCTTAAAGTGACTAATTGCTTTGTGTGGAATTGTATGTTTCTTAGCTCAAAATGTTTAACTATGGCTAGTTTTGTCTTAGATATATTCATCAGATCATTATATTGCATGTGTGCATACATGTTTATGTCAAATTGTTATGTATTTCTATTAATTTTGAATAAAATTGAAGTTTTGCCCTACGTGTATTGGCAAACTCAATGGTCGTACACATTTTCTTTGCTGCCAACGCCGTTGTCAGAGCATGCGCAGTCGGAACAGTGATCTCGTCTATTCAATCAATGTGCGTGCTGACTTTCAATTGGCTTCATCACGGCAAAATTATCTATTATTTTATATGATAACATCGAACAACCAGAATATTAGAGTGCGAAGTAAGCAATTGAGTTCTGTTTGTCTGGTTGGGGTTTTACATCCTGGCAACATCAAAGCAAATGGGAATAGACGAGCTGTTGCATTAAGCAGTAGGAGAACCTCATTGTGCCACCTTAAAACCTGGACCCAGACTATACAATGAACACAGGGGCGTGCTATTAACGTCAGCATTAGAGGCGCACCATGTGTAAAAGTACAACGTCTGAACACTTTGACTTCTGGATACTGAATGGTTTATTCCCGTCCAGGGCTCATTGAACCGCCGGCTAAACTTTCCATGACATCATCTCATTTACATACTCCTTTGTCTCACTCACTGTCTGGAACATTATGCATCTCATTAGCATATATTACAGATGTGTCTAGACGTCTATTACACATATATTACATCCCCCCTGCAAAGTATTTCTGAAACATTAAATGTTTTAAAATGACCATCAACTATATATACTGTAACATAGCAGTGAATATATGGAGACTGCTTCCTAACAGGTAGTTTGCCTTTTATAGTGGTTACAGCACATGTTTGGACCGTCCTACTCATCCCATCTCTTCGTTAGGACTGGCCTACCCAGTAACTATATAAGGAGCATAGTCACACACTCGGGGCACTCTACTCCCAGACATCGAGATGTCAACATCTCCAAGTCAGTTAGGCCTGAAACCTGATCTGGCTAGTTACAGCTTATGGGATGGATTCAACTTGCTCAGCTTCTACAATATGGACCAATGGACATGAGGAGGATTGGTGACTGTGGTGTCTGCCTTTTCCCACATCACTGCTGCTTAGGCTGACATGTACATCCATCATCAACTGAGACTCTATACCTGTATGGTTGGCGACGGCTCACAGACAATGGACCATCTATATCTATCAACTCCTCAAGGCAACTGAGACATAAAATAAGCACCAAGAGGACTGAGTGTATATATCATCCATATGGACTACACAGACAGTTGTGAGTGTAATATTATACCATTGAGAATTTATATGTAACTGTATACTTTGTAATTGAGAATATATGTTATAAGTACATATATGTGTATCGTTATTTGTCTTCTTTACTAAGAATAGAAGATATTCCAAATTCTCTTTTCTCCTCACTATATTAGCTAGTCTATAAGATTAGACATTAGTTATTATACGTGACAATACATACCCAGTAAAATGAATAGCACAATAATACAAAACATATATGTATACTTAGCTTAAACCACAGGTTCTAGCGAATGTCTGAGCGCACTATGGCACTAATCACCCGACCTGACCTACTTAGATTAGCCGCACTGTTTACATTTGGCTGCGACGCTGACACACTTTGCGTCTGCTCGACCGGCTCGGGCTGCCTCCCCTCAGGCCGCCTTATAATTTGAACCATGTTCCCTGACTCATTTAAAATCTGATATTCTCTCCCTGACACACCTGGGGCCGTATGCAGGAGTCAGTGTTAGCGGGTTTTGGTGTTAGAGCCTGTTACCGTTTAGCTATCACCGAAATCGGGAACTGTGTCAAGTCGTATGCAGGAGCGCGTAACACTTACATTATAGCTAAACGTGAATTTATTAATAGATTTGGGAAATCCCTCTGCGTTTGTAGGCATATATTAGGCTCAAATGTATTAAATGCGATCATATTTAACAGAATTACATACGCAATAAGTGAAATTTATTCAAATTAATCCTAAATTCGAACCCTCCTTAAGGCTACCGCCGCATTGGCGGCGATATTAATAGTTATATTTTCGAATCGACGAACGTAAAGTAAACAAATCGCCGCCGCCGCCAGTATGGAAAGGGAGGTCGATGCGGCGGCGGCGATTTGTTTACTTTACGTTCGTCGATTCGAAAATATAACTATTAATATCGCCGCCAATGCGGCGGTAGCCTTAAGGAGGGTTCGAATTTAGGGTTAATTTGAATAAATTTCACTTATTGCGTATCTAATTCTGTTAAATATGACAGCATTGAATAGATTTGGGCCTAATAAACTCGCTAAACCTAATATTTTTTAGGGGTAAGGTAACACCGGTTAAGCCTTTGGTGTTAGGCCTAACACTGACTCGTGCATACCATTTTTTCGCCGCTAACCCGGAATTCCCGCCAAACACCGTTTTCCCACCCTAACACTGACTCCTGCATACGGCCCCTGGACGACCCAAAATTACTCCTTTTTTCCACTCTCCTGCATTATTCTTGTATTTTACACTGTCCCCAACTCTCATAGGCTTGTGCGGCTTACCGCATTTCTTGTCATGAAAAACGTTCTGACTTTGCTGTCTTCTCGCTGTCTGTACTTTCTTCGGATTTTGTGTTTCGGGTTTCAAGATTTCTTCCACCATCGGCAACCTGCCTCTTAGCCTTCTGCTCATGACCAGCTGAGCCGGAGATGCATTCAAGATGGGCAATGGAGTGTTTCGATAGTTTAGCAAAGCTAACGGAAAATCTGTTTTTGTTTTTGCGCATTTTTTTAACATGTTTTTCACTGTCTGCACAAACCTCTCCACCTGGCCGTTGCTCCGTGGATATTGCGGACTGGAATATATGGCTTTAAAACCATAATGTTGTGGAAACTCCCTGTACTCATGGCTCTTAAATTGCGGACCATTGTCCGAAATAACCTGACTAGGAATACCATGCCTAGCAAAATTATCCTTCATCACCTCAATGACTGTGACCGACGACGTATCTCTCAACAACGTCACCTCTGGATATTTCGTGTAATAATCCATGGTTATCAGGTAATTTTCATGGTTTAATTCAAACAAATCTGCCCCTACTTTATCATATGGCTGACAGGCTATCGGGTGGTTTATCAACGGCTCATTATGCAAACTTTTCCGGTTGTCACACCGACTGACTTTTTCCTCAATTTGTTTGTTTATGTTAGGCCAGAACATGCAGTCTCGCGCCAGCTGCTTGGATTTCGTTACGCCCAAGTGCATTTCGTGTAATGCCTCAATCATTTCACTGTGGAGACCCGGAGGGACCACCACCCGATTGCCTTTCATGACTAGATTGTTTTCTACCGTTAACTCGTCTTTGTGTGGGATTTACTATCTGAGACACGGCGGTGTCTGTATGCGTGTAGTGTCCCACCCATCCTCAATGTGTGTATTCAACATGGACATGGATACATCTTTTTCATACTCTCTGACAATTTTACTTAACAAACTTGAAGATTGCATGTCCACTGTGGCAACGCTGAACATGTTATCGAACAGAGTCTCATGACCTACACTGGCACTGTGTGCTCTGGACAACGTGTCTGCAAAAAACATCAGAGAACCCTTCACATGACACAATTGAATATTGTAGTTTTGCAAACGCATTCGCATTCTCTGCATTTTGGCAGACAGTTTGTGAATCGTTTTTTGCATTATCACCACCAACGGCTTGTGGTCCATTTGAATTTGAACCTCCTTGCCAAAGATATAGTTATGAAATCTCTGGCATCCGAAACATATGGCAAGCATTTCTTTTTCTATCGTGGCATAACCACACTGCGCTGAATTGAGCGCATGAGATGCAAGTGCGATTGGCTTGTTTTCTTGCATTAACTCAGCACCTAGACCTGACTGACATGCATCTATCTGAATGACAATAGGCTTGTTTACATTGTAATACGACAACGCAGGAGCAGTTCTCAACTTTTCCTTCAACTTATCGAAAGCACACTGCTGTTCGTTTTGCCAGTGCCACACCACATCCTTAGCGAGGAGCGTGCGCAGTGGTTTGGAAATCTCGGACATGTTAGGTATGAACTTGTGCACATACCCAACCATGCCCAGGAATCGTTGGACGCCTTGTTTGTCGCATGGCTCTGGCATGTATATGATTGCTTGTATTCTGTCTGGATCAGGCTTGACACCTTGTTGGGTAACTTGTTGATGACCTACATACTTTACTGTAGTTTTGCATAACAAAGATTTTGCCTCGTTTAATTTGAGATTTACTGACCTAGCTCGGTCCAACATGGCCTTGAGCCTCTCGTTGTGGTCCTCCACTGTTGACCCATATACCAAAATGTCGTCCGTGACTATCCCGATACCAGGTAGGTTGCCCATGACATGGTGCATTTCCTGAATAAAAATGTCACCGGCTGTTTTGATGCCAAAAGGCAGGTGGGTGTACCTGTATCGGCCCCACGGAGTGTTAAATGTGCACAGACACAAACTTTCTTCATCTAACTCTATTTGCCAATACCCTGTCATTGCATCCAAAACTGAGAAATATTTTGCATCTGCTGTCTTGGCAATAATTTCGTCAATTGTTTTGGTAGGGAAAGGCCCTCTCTTTATAGCTTTGTTCAACTTAGTCGGATCCAGACAAATCCTTATCTTATTTGTTTTTTTTACGATAGTTATAGAATTAACCCACTTGGTAGGTTCATCCTGCTCAACTATTACACCCATTTCTACCATACGATCAATTTCACTACATACTTTACTTTGAATTGCATATCGGATTCTTCTAGGCGGTTCTATAACAACATTGAATGACAGCCTT
Source organism: Branchipolynoe longqiensis (assembly GCA_030323885.1). Taxonomy (NCBI): domain Eukaryota; kingdom Metazoa; phylum Annelida; class Polychaeta; order Phyllodocida; family Polynoidae; genus Branchipolynoe; species Branchipolynoe longqiensis. Next base: position 108,349,445 of record CM059187.1, on the reverse strand, counting down.
TGCTTTGATCAGACCTAAACCCTGAAAAACATCTTTGTATTCGCTTACCAGCTGTTCAGCCTGCGCACTGGGACTGTCGTCCGGCTTGCAAATGTTCGTCGGGACGGCAGAGCGCACCTCATCGACACGCGCCAACAAGTTCAATGCCACACAAGCCTGTTTCCCCAAAATAGGCTGACAGTTCCGTACCACTTGGAACCTGAAGTCTCTGCCATTCACGTCAACTGACGACTCACCATCAGGAGTGATCCGATGCCAGGAGAACGTGACCAACGAACACCAGGTGTTCATCAGCCGCCCCAGCGCGACTGTGTCGAAAACGAACCTGGGAAGCACGTCCGCCTCCGACCCGGTGTCAAGCTTGAACTTGACAGGGCAACCGTTCACCCGGACGGTCGCGTACCACATCTCAGCGTCTTGCTCGGCACCACCGTCAATGGCACTGACGAACAGATCCGTTGTCAAAACATTGACCTCCGCCGGATCTGACTCTTGCTCAGCATTGTGAGGGTTGGGCTCTTCAACGGTCAACTCGTTGACCCTGCCCAGTCGGCTCTGGCAGACCTTACTGAAGTGCCCGATCTTCTTGCAGGCTATGCAAGCTTTGCCTTTCGCTGGGCAGACTCCCCGGCGGTGTTCGTATCCGCAGTTTTTACAGCGGATCTTGAACTCTCCAGCACCAGCACCACCAGCATTCCAAGATGGCGATTTCCAAGATGGCATCGGCGATGACCGGACCGCCGGTGCACCGGTACGCGCAGTAGCATAGTTCCTCATAAAATCAATTTCCTTGACTTCACCATCTGATTTCTTGTCCTCTAACTGGTTAGAACTGAACTCACTGAGTTTGCACATGTTGATGTACTTTTCTAACGTCAAATCAGCCGTTTGTAGCAGTTTGTTCCTCAAATTCGTGTTCCTTACGCCAGCCACCAGCCGATCGCGCAACAGCGACTCCTCCACCGATCCATACTCACAGTCTTTCCCTATGTCTCTTAACGCAGTAACATACGTATACATATTCTCAGTAGCTTGGTTATGAGAATTGAACCGATAGCGTGTTATTATCAAGTTACTTTTACCTGTACAGTAAGTCTGAAACGCATCTGTGAGCCGTCCGATCTTGTCTCGATCAGCGAGCTCGATGGACATGTTGGCAAATACCTTTTGCGCATCCTCGCCGGCAACATGAAGGAAGATGCAGCATTGCACTCCTTCCGCCTTCGTGATTACAGCAATGGCATATATCTCATATGCTCTGATCCATGTTTTCCAGTTCGATCATGCGTTGTGGGTGAGGACAAGCTGACCTGGTGGCCGCAAACCCGGTAGCATATTAGCGGGCAGCATTCTTCCTCATCTGACACCATGTAAAAGTACAACGTCTGAACACTTTGACTTCTGGATACTGAATGGTTTATTCCCGTCCAGGGCTCTCTGAACCACCGGCTAAACTTTCCATGACGTCATCTCATTTACATACTTCTTTGTCTCACTCACTGTCTGGAACATTAAGCATCTCATTAGCATATATTACAGACGTGTCTAGACATCTATTACGCATATATTACACCATGTGACCACTTAAGTAGCTTTTTTATTCCTTTTTTTATTTATTTTTCTCCAAATAAGGGTGGGAGAGGGTTATGGTCTTAATACATCATATATATAATTTTAATTCTGTGAAATTCTGGTTGTGGTGAGAAACTGAATGAGTTGGCTACATGCCGTCATTTACGGAGATGATTTTATTGTTACTGAATATTCAACACTTTATAGAATATGAAGAAATAACAAAGTGAACACTTAGAAGCGAAATTACACAATTTAATGATAAATCATGGAAGGTTATGATTATTAATAACAAAATACCTTCTGGAAGAAAATAGATAGTATGCTACTCCAGCAGTACACTTTTTATTGCTAAGTTGCAGGATTAGCACTAATAACGCTGGCTTAAAGACTGGCTGAGGCGATTCTAATATTAAAATGGCGATGGGTACCGATTTGTGACATTTCTCAATCATGGCGTCTTTATACTGATGGGAAACTGAGCCACTGGCACCATGATATCCTACTCAGTAACAGTGCGCTGATACTGAACAAACCAATCCTCACGTTATCCGAGTAATGCCGAGCGCCAGACGAGGTAGCGATAGCTAAGTTTTGTAAGTCTTTGGATTTGACTCGGCTGGGTTTCGAACCCGCGACCTTCAACATGAGAAGCCAACTCTCTTGTTGAGTCGGCCATTTCGTAACGTCACTGATAGATCGTATACTCTCTTTAGCATGTGAGCATTTGGCATCGGGATTTTAAAGACAACACCCGTATGTCTTCCAAATTGGCAAATTCGCTCATGTCAAAACTTATTATTAGGGCTACATTTCCTCGTCAGAAACAATTAAAATTTAATATGAATTGTTCCATCATCAACAGCGACCATTGAGTTATTGTTGTTTATTGTTTTACGCCCTAGCAACAGCTAAGGTCATATCAGGACAAGTACTCACTTGTGACAGTGCGCACTCATGGCGACTTTATAGAGCTGCCCCACTGGGAGACCAAGCCGCCTGCACTATGACCAGATATCCCACTCAATCACATTATCCTGATACTCTCCAAACCAGTCCTTGTCCTATCCTATTAATGCTAAGCGCCAGGCTAAGTAACGACAGCTATCAATTTGATAAGTGATTGGTTTGAATCGGCTGGTATTAGAACTCCCGACCATGCGCTCTACCGATTAGGCCACCGCTTCCGGTGCGACCATTGAGGAGAGTCTGACAATGGGTAAATAGGCCTACTTAGGTCTACGTACGCCTATACTGTTCAAACAGAAATGCTTGGGTCGCAGTCACTCGCCTCTCTTTACACAGAATTGGCCCATTTCCGTGACATCGGGATGAAAAATGCGCCCTTGCTAATAATAGATACCCCGCTGATGGACGACAGATGTGATTATCATGCAAGTCGGATGAGCTATAAAGGGGAAATTGGCACGGGATGCATTTAGTTGTTCAATTGCCATATATTATCTATGTATAGAGTTCCTAGTGCTTTCCAGTCTTCTTAATGCAAAGAAGATTCATAGGCTAAGTGGCATTCTCTGTGGCGGAGTGGTTAGAGTGTCTGACTTTTTTCTAGGTCAGACTCCTAATCTGAGGGTCAGCAGTTCGATTCCCCATGCCCCCAGCTCTGCCAATTTGGATTTCCACCGCTGTGTATAACTTACAGCGTCATCAAAGGCCGGGTGCTCTCATACCATGTCTATGTGGTGTGGGAGGTTAAAAATCCCTTGGGTCGGTAAAAGTGTAGGCTCGGGCTTTCTATCGACCAGCAGTGGAATGAGGAAGACCAGTCGTCTATGACTGACATTTCCCCTGCTTAAACAACTAATGGATCAACAACAACAAAATGCTTACAACTGGATGCAGATTTAATTAGAATATATATAGCTAATTAATATATATTATTTTGTGTGTGTATTTTATTTTGCTTTCGATGATTTGTCAGTGGGAAATTTCAATAGCGGATAGTTATTTCTTTTCACAAATTCGTTTCTCTGAACCCAACAACCATCGTTGGGGTCTTCGAGCGTGTGCGAAAAGTAGTTGTTGTTGAACAGTAGAAATTACCGGGGGGGGGGGGGTAAAGTAAGTTAGTCCTAAAATGGAATGTTTGAAAAAAAGAGTCTTGTATGTGTCCTGAAACCGAGAACTGAGTATAAAAAACACAAAGGAAAAGAAAGATTGGTTGTTGGAGATTTACGTCCTGGCAATATCTAAGATCATATCAGGACGGGGAAAAGAAAGAAGTGAAGCTTGTTTTATTTAACGACGCCTCTAGAGCGCATTGATTTTCTAATCATCAGCTATTGAACGCCAAAGGTGGAAAAGAAAGAGATGAGGGCTAAATAACTAGGGCAAGGCAGTTGTTTCACTGTCACAGACTATGCAGATGCTGCTAGTATATACCCCAGTCACACGAGAGCAAGCGTTCGCTGCCAACCTCCTTACGACCAAAAGATCACCAACCACCCACTGTCCCATTCGATACATTAATTCAAAAACCCTGTCGGCGCCAGGTTGGTGACCTGGTGCCACCCTGGTGCCACCCTGGCGCTGCGCTGGCACCACCCTTTCGCCGCCCTGGCACTGCCAGGTCAGGTTGCTAACCTGGCAGTGCCAGGGTGGCGCCAGGGTGGTGCCAGGTCGCCAACTGCTATGTTGGTTGCCCACCTGGCGCCGTCCTGGCACTGCCTTGGCTGCCTGGCACTGACCTGCCGCTGACCTGCCACCAACCTGGAGCCGACCTGGAGCCAACCTGGCACGGCCAGTGCTGCAACTACTTAAATGCCAGGTGTCAGGATGCATTGTTTCACTTGCATCTAGTCGTCCGGTGGGTACACACGGTATCCACTCTGAAGGAAAAGGCTCCCTGCTACTTGTAGGAATACATCGTGGCTCTTCCTCATTGTCGACTTCCTTGTTGAGAGAACATCCTTCATTTTCTTCTTCATCGACAGTGGTTGAGAGTATATCCTTTGTCCTCTTCATCGTCGACCGGGTCGAGGCTGGAGTGCTTGCATCTTGCTGCTCAGAGGCTGTCGTCATGGCTGGCCCGGCTACACTTCTTTGTCTGCTACATCTGAGAATAAGAAGGAGGCGACAGAGAAGGTTCTGGCTGCACCCATGGATCTCCAGAAGGCTTGCGTTTGGTGAATATGAAAATATCATGGCTGAGCTAGAGCTTGAGTCACATGGAGATTTCTGCAGCTACCTTTGGATGGAGCCAACCATGTTCTAGGAGATGTTGCAGAGACTGACCCCGAGGCTAAACAAGAATGACATGGTCATGCGCAAGGCCTTGAGCCCCAGACTAAAGTTGGCCATCCCACTTTGTTTCCTGCCAACTGGGAACAGTTACCACAGCCTGGCCTTCTCCTTCAAAGTTGCATGCCACACAATCTCCTTCTTTGTTCATGAGGTGTATGAAGCCATAATTGAATAGCATAAAGACTTGCTGTCTTTTCCTACATGTCAAGCTGGCTGGCATGAATTAACCATAAACTTTGGGAAACCCTGGAACTTTCACCACACTGTTGGAGCCATTGACGGGAAACACATAGCCATTAAGCAACCAAAGGATTCTGGGTCTGGGTATTACAACTACAAAGGCCTTTTCTCCATCATACTGCTGGCCGTCGTTGATGCAGACTACAAGTTTCTGTGCGTGGATGTTGGTGCGAATGGGTCTATGTCCGACTGTGCTGTCTTCAATGACTCGATTCTTAATGGCCGGTACACACCTACCGTTTACGATTCGCGCACTAAAACTCGCGACTCGACCCGACCCGCTTAAAACTGAAAACGGGCCGATTCGTTTTTCGAATCGCGAATCGCAATCGTAAACGGCCGCTTTTAGCACTAAAAACTTAGTTTTATGCGCGAATCGCAATCACTAGGTGTGCGCGGGGGGCGCACACATAGCGATTTTTGTGGGCGAAACGGGCAGTTTTCGATCATAAACGAGAGGTGTGCGAAATATCACAGTAGCTGAACAAATATTCAACTACCGATGTTCTCGTGCCAGATGCATTGTGGAAAATACTTTCGGGATAATCGCCTCCTGACTACTCTTCAACCGGAGACAGACACTGTCAACAGCATAGTGTTGGCCTGTGTGAGTCTCCATAACCTGATGCGGGTCAAGTATCCTGGGCTTCAGAATGCAGCTTTGGATAGTTAGGGAGATACACTGATGGTTCGAAAGACCAAAGACGGGTAGCTGCTGCGGCAGTCTGCCGACGGGAAAGATTTGGTGTACGTTTGCCCGATCAGAGCTCGATTTTCACTGCAGAAGCCCGAGCACTCCTTCTCGCTTTGGAGTGTATCGAGGTATCCAACCACACTAACTATGTTATATACAGTGATTCGTTCTCTTGCCTCCTGGCTGTTGCTGGACTGAAATCGAATCACCCTATTCTAGCAATGGTCATTTATAAAATGAACCAACTGACAACGGATGGGTATGACATCCACCTGTGCTGGGTGCCTGGCCATGCCGGCATACCAGGAAACGAACGAGCTGATCAGGCTGCGAAGAAGGCCCTGAACTGTGATCTTGAACCATGTCTGATCCCTCACTCTGATCTGAACCCACTAATAGCCACCCACATAAAATCCAAATGGCAACATGAGTGGGATGAAACCATTAATAAACTTAAAGAAATTGAACCATCTGTGGGAAAGCCACCACAGACTCATGCGGGAGGTCGGCGGGACCAAGTGGTCCTTAGCCGCTGCCGTATTGGCCACTCGTGGCTTACACATGCTTTTCTGCTCAAGGGGGAACCTCCCCCTGAATGTATTGTGTGTCAGTCCCCGCTGACACTCAAACACATTTTACTAAGTTGCGTTGATTTTTTGGCCCTGCGCCAACAGTTCTACACTGCAGACAGTATGCATGACCTTTTTACTAAGGTAAAACAGGAAAACATTTTAGCCTTTTTGAGGGCAGCTGGACTGTACCACCTCATATAGTTTACTAAATAGATTCTATCAATTATTAATAAAACTTTTCTTTTTCTATGGGAATTTGTTTCCCTTGACCACAAATATATGATTGTGAGCTTTCTAATTTAATGAGTGTCTATTGACATAATTGATTGTCTGCTTTTACATGTAAAAGCGATGGTTTGAACAAAAAACAAACATTTCTCGCCGTGAATATGGCCTATGCTGCCGACACGGCGTAAAGCAACCATCAATCAATCAATCAATCAATCAGTTAGGGAGAGGACCACCCTTCATCTCCTGGGTGCTTGGAGAGACGACAGTGTCCTGGCAGATGTGAGGGACAATCCCTTTAGGGAAGCCAAGCAACAGCAGGTGTATTTGAAGCACTACTACAACAACATTGGTGCTGCGCCTTGGCAAACAGATATGATCAAATATTAGGGATCATCGTGCACTGTTTAATGTAATAATATAGAACTTTAATTTAATAATATAGAACTCTTTAATATAATAAATTTAGAACTCTTTAATATAATAATATAGAACTTATAGGGGCCAATATGTTGTGTTTAAGAATGCTTACTAAGGCCAGAAGAGGTAATATAATAATTTGAAATATATCTTGAAGGGACACATTTACTAAGGCCAGAAGAGGTAATATAATAATTTGAAATATATCTTAAAGGGCCATGTTGTTATCTGTTGATGAACTTTTACTAAGCCGGAAGAAGAGCTAATATAAGAATTTGAAATATTTCCTAAAGGGCCATATTTTTATCTGTTGATGATCTTTTACTAAGGCTAGCAGAAGAAGAGCTAGTTGTACTCAATAAGGCTTTGTTATATTTCTTAGAGGGCCATGTTTTTATCTGTTGATGTACTTTTATTAAGGCCAGCAGAAGAAGACTGTAATAATTCTTAAAGGTCACTACTTATAACAAAACATACAGATTTTATGAATAGAAACATTTTATTTTTATTTGCATCATACATAGACATGATGAGAATCTGATTTATGAATAAACACCCAATCACACCCAATGCCAGTCTCGTCCACAATTTATCCAGCAACACATTTACAATATCTGGGATTAATAAATTTAACTATTTGTGTATAAAGATCAATGACAGTCCTGAACATTTCTATGTTCACAACAATATAATAACTGAGTACCTTGGAAAAATATACATTTAAATAATACCAATGACAGTCCTGAACATTACTATGTTCACAACAATATAATAACAAAGTACCTTGGATAAACAAACATGTAAATAATACCAATTACAAAGTTCACAATATATAAAGAGTAGCTATGATATATAAACATATCATATAAACATATCACAAATTCTTCAGTCTGTCTTGCAGTGCCATCCACATTTTTACATGCAAAGAAAGTAATAAGACTTGGCCACATGCTATGTACATGACAATAAGGCCTAACAATATATACAGACATATATATTTACAAAATAAGCGGACACTCATACTGTTCACGCCATAACAGAAAGATCAGTGATAGTATGACAATGATCAGCTGTACATGTATATTTACATTCAGAAAGTTTACTTACATTCAGATATATAAATTAGAAAGATATATAAACTTGTATTGAAATTTAGAAACTATATTGAAATTTAGAAACTATATTGAGATTAAACTATTTTGAAATTTACTCCTTTTGAGACGTATCACCCTCACCCTCACCCCCACCCCCACCCCCACCACCAGCACTATTTAGTCTATGGGGGATGGAGGTCGCATCCATGGCTCTGGCCAAATCCCCCCACCACCGGATCCCCCCCCCCCATGTGGATCCGGTGTAGACAAAAGAGAACTGATTGAGGGCAATATCGAGGCTTGACATAGAGGTGGAAGTGCGGAAGGCGGTAGGGGACTCAAACTCTGACAACTCAGTCACAGAGGAAGCAGCAGAAGCAGAAGCCCCCCTCCGCATTTTCGGTCCCCCACTGTCTGGTGTTGTCTGTGTGTGGTGTTATGTGCCCAAACTCCCAGCTGTTGATGTGAGTGTTTGGTGGTGGTGACCAGATGGTGGGGTTATAAATGTGTGTTGTTGCAGTGGTAAAGGTTGTGTAATGTGGTACATACTGTATTTGTGGGTTGTAGATTTGTGGCTGTGCCTGTGTGTATTTTACTATTTGCTGTGGTTGTATAAAGGGTTGGATGGTTTATTGGTGTGTTGTGTGTTGTGCTAGCTGGTGTGTTGTGGTAGCTGGTGGGTTGTGTGTTGTGATACCTGGTGTGTTGTGTGCTGTGGTACCTGGTGTGTTGTGTGTTGTGGTACCTGGTGTGTTGTGATGTGTGGTAACTGGTGTGTTGTGATGTGTGGTAGCTGGTGTGTTGTGAAGTGTGGTAGCTGGTGTGTTGTGGTGTGTGGTAGCTGGTGTGTTGTGAGGTGTGGTAGCTGTTATGTTGTGATGTGTGGTAGCTGGTGTGTTGTGATGTGTGGTAGATGGTGTGTTCTGATGTGTGGTAGCTGGTGTGTTGTGAGGTGTGGTAGCTGTTGTGGTACCTGTGTGTTTAGCCCCTGCTGCTTGTGGTACCTGGTGTGTTGTGTGTTGTGGTACCTGGTGTGTTGTGATGTGTGGTAACTGGTGTGTTGTGATGTGTGGTAGCTGGTGTGTTGTGAAGTGTGGTAGCTGGTGTGTTGTGGTGTGTGGTAGCTGGTGTGTTGTGATGTGTGGTAGCTGTTATGTTGTGATGTGTGGTAGCTGGTGTGTTGTGAAGTGTGGTAGCTGGTGTGTTGTGGTGTGTGGTAGCTGGTGTGTTGTCAGGTGAGGTAGCTGGTGTGTTGTGATGTGTGGTAGCTGGTGTGTTGTGATGTGTGGTAGATGGTGTGTTGTGATGTGTGGTAGCTGGTGTGTTGTGAGGTGTGGTAGCTGTTATGTTGTGATGTGTGGTAGCTGGTGTGTTGTGATGTGTGGTAGATGGTGTGTTCTGATGTGTGATAGCTGGTGTGTTGTAAGTTGTGGTAGCTGTTGTGGTACCTGTGTGTTTAGCCCCTGCTGCTGCTCCCGCCCTTCACCCATTTCATGTATCATCTGCATGTTCTTTTTCTGAAAAACAGAAAGCTGTTGCGCAGTCAACCGCCCTACCTCTGACGCCTTGTAGGTGCAGAAGGCCACCCGATGGTCAAAGGGGGTAGCACTGACTGCACTGTTTGTTGTGTTGTCCTGGAACACAATTTGGGTGCACATCTGGAAGATCGCGTCTTCCAAGCATCCCTTCCCCTTCTCCTTTTTTTAAATTCTGGCTTGTTTCCAATGCTGGCCAGCTGGAGTGTTGGTGTTGTCTTACCAAACAGTAGCTGCTGATAAGTTATTTGATTGCCTGCATTTCAGTAGGAGCTAGATAGTTTGTTGGTATGCTTAGTAGCCTATGTTAGCTTTTTTACTAAAAAACATGGTCAACTTGTGACAGGAAGGGGCAAGGGTGTTGACAGGGGCGGGCCTTGACTCCTTGGTGTGGGCTGACATGGAGGATGGAACGAGGGTGCTGATGGGGGTAGACACTTCCTCTTCTTCATCAACCAGATGATTGACCACCTCGTCGATCACGAATGGTGGCAGAGGTGGCATGGGAGGGACTGAAGAAGAAAAAGAAGAAGTGACACCTGTGGCTGCTGAAGAAGAAGCGACCCTCACAGCTGCTGAAGAAGCGACACCCGTGGCTGCTGAAGCCTGGTAGAAAAAGAATAAATATGCTGGTCACATACAATGTAACAACTGGCTATTAACAACCAAAAAAAGAGACATAGCAGACAATTCTACACAACAGTGAACATATTAATTTTTAAAGAATGAAATTATGCCAAATTTTTGTTTATTTGTCAGTTTCAGGTTTCCTAGAAAATATAATATTAATTATAAAATTACAGTAATTTTGGGTATCCTAGAAAATATTACATTAATTGTAAAATTACTGTAATATAGTAGCATGTTGACCTTTTTTAAGCCCAATTATACAGCGTCCATGGATGACAGTGATGCGCAAAGGCTGTGCAGAATAAGTGTAGCATACAGTGGCACAACAACACACACAGTAACATTTGCATACATTATAAAACATAAACACTCACCAAGCCTGTGATATGATGTGGTGCATGAATGCACAGGTGCTGGTCAAGGAAATCGAACCGGTGCATCGTCCACAGGTTCCTCGCTGTCATAATCTTCGCCCCCCTGGCCACTCCTCTTCTTTTTCAGCTTCCCATACATGGTTCGCAGATTCTGGAACCACTGGCAGATGAAGGTGCCTGAAAAAAGAACATAAGATCTGATGAATAAACCGTTTCTACACTTACACCAGTGAGGTTAACAAATGTTTGCAGCCTTTACAGGACAACACAACTCTAAATTAAAGTAAAACACACAAATACATGGGAACAAATACATATGAGGCTGTGTACAGATGGCTAGAAAAAGTACATACATGCTGTGTACATGTCATTTTACTAAATAAATTAACAAATGTCAAAAAATATACTAGGCTGTCAACATATGGGTACAACAACAAAGAATGTGCTCTGTGTACAGAAACCTACACCAAGTACAAACAATGCAAACAGATGACTGACAATTTTTGTGCACAAGCTGAAAGTATAGTAAAGATGCAACAGCGGGCGTACTCACCACAGAGACCCACGTGTTCCCCCTTCTGATTCAAGATCCGGTCTTGAAATCCGGCATCGACTGGTCATAGAAAATGGGGTTCTCACTGAACTAGTCAGCCAGCTCATCCTCCTGTGCAGCAGTGAGCATCTCCGGAGAGAGCAAAGTCCCATCAACCTCACTCTCCATCCTCAGATCCAAGTCTGTATGCTTCTCTGTGACGGCTCCTCCTCATCGGCAGTATGCAGCAGAAGCAAGCCGACCTCATGCATGTCTTTGAAGACCATGCCTCTCCCTTGGATTATAGAAGCTGTGGTAGATGAAGCTGTGGCAGATGAAGCCATGGCAGATGAAGCTAGAGCAGAAGTAGCTGGAGCAGAAGTAGTTGGAGTAGAGGAGCTTGTGTGCTCTTCTTAGGAGGCATAATCCTGATGTAGTGGCTGTGTAGAAAGAGTAGAATGAGTAGAAGTAGCAGAAGCAGCAGCAGGTCAGACAGTCCAGGAGCAAATACATCACCTTGCGAAAGGATTTACTTTTATATGCGCTGCAAAACACGAAAATGGGCGGCGGCGACAACTCATGACCTGGCGCTGCCAGGGCACCACCCGGGTGGCGGCTGGTCGCCAACCATTCTAAAAGGACGGCGCTGGGGTGTTGGCGGCGAGCTGGTAGCAAGCTGGCAGCACCAGGGCAGAGCAAGGGCAGCGTGAGGAAGTGAGTGGTTGGTGCCAACTCACCAACCTTGCGCTGCCATCATTCCCACGCTCCAAAAAAGGCGGGAAAAAAGTGGTTGGTGACCTGGTGGCGACCTGGCACTGCCAGGTCGCCGCCAGGACACAAACCAAAACTGAATGCCACCACCAGCACAGGACGCAAGGAGGTTGCAAGTGCATCAGCTGCAACCTCCTTGCGTCAAAAATTTTCAAAATGGACGCAGCGTGGTTGGCGAACTCGCAGTGCCGGGACGTAAGGCGGACGTAAGGCGCATGTAAGTAGGACGTATTGATGTTGCGAATCGATCGTAAGCGAACGCAGGCCTCATGTGACTGGGGTAATAGTTACTCCTAAACATCGCTATAGAAAAGGTTCAGGGAAGTGGTGTTAGGGACATAGCCACATGAATCTGCCATCTAAGTGCTAAATATATAGTTCAAATGTGTATCTATCATAGCCCGCATTGATTATAGTGAATAATTAATGAAATGGTGTAGCTTAATAGTAATAATAGGCTTTAAAATTCCAATCAAGAGCATTCAGCGGCTGCCATCTTAGTTTTTGCTGTTTTTTTCAATCACTCCCATTTCAATATCTCTACTGCACTATATATAGGCACTGAATAATGGAACTAGGAGATTCATCTCTTCCTTAGTTTATTCATACCAAAGAAGTTTTGCTCGTATTTAGAGATGGTTGCCATTCACCTCTGCTGTGGGTAAGTGTAAATATGTTATCTACTACTAGTAATGACTAGTCAAAGCCCACTTTTTGGGGTTTTATTTAGAATATGTGAGCGCTAGCTAAATTCTACAGTGCAGTTGTGCTCTGATTGCAACTAGTTCTACTATTTGACCAATGTGTGTTATTGAATGTGTTGTTGGTTATTCCGGGAAGGGGGGGGGGGGGGCTCTGGAGATTTTTTAGGAGAGAAACCTGATCTTCCTCTAACTTTTCAAGTGAATATGGCCCTTGCTGCCGACACAGCGCTAAGCCATCGGCAATCATTAATCATCAACCGCTCCCCCACTTCGGGGTGGTTTGATCAATCGAATCTGCATTTGCGTTGGATGCGCATTGAGCTATTTAATACCCCAGTCACATGAGCGCCAGCGTTCACCACCAACCTCCTTACGGCCAAAAGGACGCCAACCTCCCAGCGTCCCACTCGATACATTGATTCAAATACGTGGTCAGTGCCAGGGTGGTGCCAGGGCGGCGCTGGGTCAGTGCCAGGGCGGCACAGGGTCAGCACCAGGTCGGCACCAGATCGGCACCAGGTCATCGGCAACTGGCCAACCAAGAGTTCTGTGCCAGGTTGCCGTTATGTCGGCACCAGGGCGCCAACCAGTTTTAAATGGTGCCGCCGGAACAGGATGCAAGGAAGTTGCAGGTGCAGCAGCTGCAACCTCCTTGCGTCCAACATTTCCGAAATAGACGCCGGGAGGTTGGTGTCCTCGCGGCGCCAGCATTTAAGGAGGGCGTACGGAGGGCGCAATGAGGACGTTTTGAATCGATCGTAAGCGAACGAAGGCCTTGTGTGACTGGGGTATAATTCGAACGAATGCACTGAGCCTGGAATGGAGTTGAACTGAGAGGCCCGCCCACTCCCCGCGATCACGTGACCTATGGTACGGAAGCCTTGTCGGTACGCACCGCAACGGAAGCCGTGTAACTATGTCCGCGTGACCTTCCACAGGTAAGGGCCAGTGTGACACCTGAAGGCAGGCCGCGGTTTGATGTCAACTGATGTCAGGCCCTCACTGCGGGCGTGCCTGGGGTCCCATGTCAGGGGCTGCGGGTTGGCCACACTTCTAATGTGCTTTTAAAGTTGCCTAGTCCGATGGTTTTAAGTTCCTGTACTTTTTCTGTGATAAATATATGATGTTGATCGCGTGCCTGGGGTCCCATGTCAGGGGCTGCGGGTTGGCCACACTTCTAATGTGCTTTTAAAGTTGCCTAGTCCGATGGTTTTAAGTTCCTGTACTTTTTCTGTGATAAATATATGATGTTGATCGTTATAATCTGTCTTGCTTTAGTTTGAAGTAACATATTTTTTAATGGCTAACTTTTGAAGTACAAACATGACAAATTAATTTTGACAAGCACGCCAAAACTCGGACACCATAGGCTTCTGCAGTAACTGGTTCTATTAAATTGCCTCAATATTCCCTTCTGTGTGGCAACAAATGTTTAATAAGTGCACCAGTAGGATATGTAGAAACAAATATAGGTCATTGCTTTGATTTGGAAAATTGTATGTTTTCATTGGACTATGCTGCTTTAAGTTGCACAGTCCGATAGTTTTGAGTTTCTGTCATTTTCTAAGATAAATATAGTAGGTTGATCATCATAATCTACCTTCCTTTAGTTTGAAGTAATTTTGCTTTTAAATGACTAACTTAGGAAACATCTGAAGTGTAAACATATAAGATTAATTTCGGCGTGATTGTCAAAACTCTCACTCTATAGACTTCAGCAGTAACATACTCTATCAACTTGACTTAGTATGCCTTTCTATGCAGCAACAGATATTTAATAATACGTACATCAACATCTAAGTTGAATATGTAGGCTCGAATCTAGATAAGGGGTTTGTTTTTAAGAATTTGATGCTTTTGGTTTCGGACTATGAAACTTTAATTGAGTAGTGAAGTCTGGCAACCCAGCAACAAATGTAGTGTGTGTCATTATTGGATTAATTTGCATCTTACGTCCTAGCAATATCTACGGTCATATTAGGACAGATACCAACTTTTGACAGCGCCGACTGGTGACGACTTTATTAGGCTGATCGAATGGTGAGGGCCAATACCGTGCTACCAGCACCATGACCTGCTATCCCACTGCATGACAGTGTTAGGACAATCATGCATTGCTCTATCCTAGTAAATCCGAGCATCAGGCAAATTAGTGTCATTTTGAAAATCTTAGGTCTGACTTCGCTTGAGCTTGATCCCTGGACCTCCCGCGTGAGATGTAGACACTCCACCAAAGGATCATCTGGTTTCGTTTTCGAATTGGAGATATGCATATTTCACAAGAAAAACATGAGATAGGGAATATCTTTGAAAACATTTGCGCGCACTGTATAGCAGCCAAAGGAGAAAAATGATTGTCAGGCGAAATTAGCAACTTATGTAATTACAAAATAAGCACACGTTCAACTGCTCGACTACCTTTAAGTTAATTGAAATCTGCTCGACTTAACTGGGTGGATATCTTATAATTATGATTAATTATTAGTCATTCATTCGGGCGAGGATTTTGTCTATTTTTCGCGTCGTCTAATGCGCCACCTCTGGGTACGCTACCCAACCAGGTGTTCATATGTTTTAAATAGATTTAATAAATTAAAAAAGAGAGTAAGTAACGAAGAGTTGTTAGTAGTCGGATTATGTCCATCAGAACTACCCGAGTATCGCATCATTGTTTCTGTAAATGGTGGGTGCTGAAGGAAACTATATTTCACAATAAAATCGTCACATCCTCCCAAGTACAACTAGGTAAAAGATTCACCCCTATTCAGAATGTGGGTGAATGACAACGCTGCTTAAATTCGAGCAAAAAGCTCTTCAGTAGGAATTAATACCCCAGTCACACTATGCTTGCGACCACTTTATGACCACAACATATGGGTTATTGCAAAATGGTCGCAGAAGTGTCGCAAGTGGTCACAAAGTGCTCCTCAGTGGTTGTCAACCTCCTTGTGACCATTTTGGTCAAAAGGAGGTTGCAGCTGATGCACCAAAACCTTTTTGCGACCAAAATGGTTGCTGATTATTTTCATACCCTGATGACCAGTCGGCAACCAATCGGTGATCAGTGGGTTTTTTGGTCGCAAAGTGGTCGCCAAGTGGTCACAAGCCCTAGTGTGACTGGAGCTTAAACTGTGGGCAGCTTTTATCAGGTCTGTGCGAAGCTGGGAACTTCTTATTTGTGCGCATATTGAATTTGTTGTTGCGTTTTACTTTTATGTTGTGTGTGTAATACACAAAATGTGTTTTTTATCTAACTGGGACTCACCACCGCTTATTTGAGACATTCGATGAGAAGGCAACACCAAATATATACCCAGATAGCACACAGCCGTCGGCCCGACGTCGGCTATTGGTCGCACCATCGCCACCGACTTTCCACCGTCGGGCCGATGGTGGCGTTCCGACGTTAGGGTTCAATCCCTTTCCACTTTTGAGCCACCGTCGGGCCACCGTCGGGCCTACAGCGGTAGCCCGCCGGTGGTTTGCATTCATTTTCCACATTCGAGCCACCGTCGGGCCACCGTCGGGCCGACGGTGGTGTTCCGACGTTAGGGTTCAATCCCTTTCCACTTTTGAGTCACCGTCGGGCCACCGTCTGGCCGACGGTGGTGTTCCGATGTTAGGTTTCAATCCCTTTCCACTTTTGAGCCACCGTCGGGCCACCGTCGGGCCTACGGTGGTAGCCCACCGCTGGTTTGCATTCATTTTCCACATTTGAGCCACCGTCGGGCCACCATCGGGCCGACGGTGTTGATCCGCGCATGCGCAGTTCTTTAAATTTCCGGCTCGAGTCGCCATCGGCACACGTGCTATCGTTGAGCAGTGTTCTTTTTCAACAAATAACTCCAGAAATCGCAGGAATTTTAAGGAATAATTTAACAGGTTTGTTTATTAATATGTTTAGATTATTTTGTAAAAGTTTTGTAATTTATTACGACGTATTAATGGAATTATTCGTGTTAATACGATTTGAATTATCGGGTACGGTTTGTTGATGGTTCGGCTCGAGTCGCCACCGGAACACGTGCGATCGTTGAGCAGCGTTCTTTTTCTACAAATAACTCCAAAAATCAGAGGAATTTTAAGGAATTATTTAACAGGTTTGTTTATCATTATGTTTAGATTATTTTGTGAAAGTTTTGTAATTTATTACGATGTATTAATATTCGTGTTAATACGATTTGAATTACCCGGTACGGAATGTTGACGAAGGACCGCCATCTTGGTTTTTTCCGAGAAGACACTGTCACTATAGTGTCAATACGTACAGGTGCAAAATATTACTTTTATTCAAAATTCTAAATTAATAGATATCAAGAACCC
Source organism: Branchipolynoe longqiensis (assembly GCA_030323885.1). NCBI lineage: Eukaryota > Metazoa > Annelida > Polychaeta > Phyllodocida > Polynoidae > Branchipolynoe > Branchipolynoe longqiensis. Next base: position 108,332,492 of record CM059187.1, on the reverse strand, counting down.
TAACCTTATAAATTTAATATAATCTTTTTGGTACATGGTGTGGTTGTAGACATATTTCACTTTTTCTGTATTTAAAAACAAATCGCTTGGTACACATATAGAAAACATCTTAACCAAAAAGATTATATTAAATTTATAAGGTTTTCTATTAATTTGGAATAAATATATTGTGTCAGGCCTATGGCGGCAGCCGCCGTCGAGGCGACGGGGGGGGGGGTTGGACAAAACAACGTCGGCCCGACGACGCTTTCCACCGTTGGCCCGACGGAGAGGCCGACGTGGGGCCGCCGGCTGTGTGCTATCTGGGTAATATGTACTAACTCAGAAGTGACATGTTGGTGAAGAAATCACATGAGTTCCCTCATGGATAATATGTAGGCTACTTTGAAAAAGAAAGTTTGCTTCATTTAAAGACGCCTCTAGAGCACATTGATTTTTATCATCGGCTATTGGATGTCAAACATATGGTCATTCTGACATATTTATTTAGAGGAAACCCACTGCCGCCACATAGGCTACTCTTTCCAATAAGCAGCTGGGGTCTTTTATATGCACTTTCCCACAGACAGGAGAGGTAGGCTACTTTGACACCTCTGACCCACCCGGATGTAAGAGACATGTCTTTTCCTTGACCACCAGACCTTGCACGCGCAGCCAGCCTGGTAGATGCGCAGCTGAAGGCCCAGGGACAGGCCCAGGAGTCACGTGACGTGTTCCCGCTGGAACCAGCGGCCCCGATGATGGCGGTCAATAAGGCAGGCGACCTATTTCCACCAGTGTCTGAGAAGGTAGGTTGTTACCTAATGGGACATCGCTAAAAACTAATCCGACAGAGGCAGCTGTGAAGCAATCCGGGCCCATAAGGTGGGATTGTATGTATCGGTCTGCAGACAAAAGCTCACAAGACAAAAGCTCACACGGTTTATGAAAAAAGATGCAATTAATTTTTTTTTGTCAGTTATAATAAGCGATACTATTTTTAATGTATTACTTAAGGGACTGGTAACAGGTTTTCCTTTGTTTTCCATTAAAACAAAGGATGAAAATTCAGCCCAATTGTTAACTTTCAAAATGACATAACATTCTTGATATGTATCCTAAAATCAAAATTTAAAGACCATTTTAATAGTAATTCAAAAAGCTTTTCCCAGTGGAAGTCAGATGCGATGGCCTAATCGGTCGAGCGCATGTGTCCCATGCGGAAGGGCGTGAGTTCGAATCCCAGGCGAGTCAAACCAGTGACATACCAAATTTATACTTGTCGATCCATAGCCTGGCGCTCTGCATTATCTGGATATTGCAAAGACTGGTAAGCTCAGTGTCAGGATAATGTGAAAGTGGGGTATCAGGTCATGGTCACAGTCATTATATGTGCACACTGTCACAAGTCGGTATGACCATAGACGTTGCTAGGACGTAAAACTCCAACAGACCAATCAAACCAACAAATCTTTTCAATTGTTGGCAACTGTAAAATAACTTTTACAAATATAACATTTTATATCTGTGTGTGATCTATTGGACCTTGTCGTTTACTAGCTTCTTTATTTCTATACTGGAGGGGTGAGGTCTATGTGGGTTTGTTCATATGGCATCTGCATAGTTTTGTTGCTAAGGTAGTTGTAATTAAATGGCATATGTTCTTGATTTATTGGTTTTGTGGTATTCGTCGAGGAGATTACGCTTAAAGATACTACTAAGTATGCTATCAGACCATTTACATTATTAGTCTTAGAGATGGAGGTTTCCATGGTAACCTATACACAATGCACAGCTAACAATGTGTAAGATGTCACGCAGTTATTATTAAACAGCAGCCATCAGTTCGTAACGCCAATAACAATCGCAATAATGGCTAATAAATTGCCAATCTCTCGCAGTCGTGCGTGGAAATGAGCGGTGTTGTTGGTACTGGCAGCAGTGTCACTCTGGGTTTCTCATTACATAGCAGTGAGTAGCACTGAGCTGCTCTTGTGGCGGGTAAACATCAACAAACTTCCAAAACTTACTCGAACACGGAATTAAATATTTAGTCATATAATTTGAACATGCATTCGCTATATCCTATAAATAACGTTTCTTAAAGTATATCTTATCAAAATATTCATGCAAGAATTGTTTTCGAGCTCAGACCATGTTGTGCTAATTCCTCTTTAAGTTGTAATGTCTATAGACTATACCTACTGGGTTGAAATTCAAGTATGATATATACGTAAGGATGTAAGGCACACAGGCAAAGGGCCTCAAATTCCAAATTGATCTGAGAGCTTTTTGGTTAATTTCAGAATATACAATAGACTATATGACTAGTCATATTTGATCACCAGTATTTGTGAATGTGAAAGTTGCCATGGGGACGTTACTGCACCTTTAAGTGATGTTCAACAAACCTCATATTGGCGTCCAGTTTGAAATGACATTCTGGTCGAATTAGAATTAAAGTTGCATGGTCCGATGAAATATAATGTTGTCAAAATTAAAACAATGACTTAGATTTGATCCTGTATATCCAACTTAGATACTGGTGTATTAGCTAATGATTTGGAACAGCATATACATAATAACCAGTGAATTTATAACCGCACCCCTTTGGACACTCACTTTGAAACACCCATTATGCACATTGATGCAGGGAGGCCATTAACCAATGAGGCCAATCTCGTGACCTCATTAGCCTCCCTGACAAAGTAGGCCTACTGTGCAGGGCCATAGAGGGGAAGGGGAAATGAGGTGGATGTTGCTCCCCCCTCCATGTTGTATATTCAATGCTGTTTGGTCAATTCTATAAATATAATTATTCAATTTGAGTAATTGAAATTTTTACATTTGTTAATTAATATTGCATCTGCCATCGGGACTATGTATGGTATGAGGGAGGATGAGACATATGGATGATATAACAGTAAATAATAACAGAGCAATAATATGTACATGAGAAATGCAAGCAGTACTCATATCGTGGGCGGTCTAAATCTATGTGAGGATGCGCATGCATGTGTTTTGTGCGCATCCATTTGAAATTTGTCAGTTACACTGTATATAAAAGGAAAACATTTTTTTGTTATTGAATGTAAAAAGGAGTGAACCATATGGAGTGAGATATGTGCATTTGAAAGTTTTTGACTTTCAGATCTTTTGTATTAGCTAATGCAGCAGCCGTTCTATGCTGGCCACATCAGCTGGGCCTGAGCATTAATAGTTTGATGGGATCTGCCGCAGATACACAGGTTGCCGGTTTTAATGCTATGATGGCAGCAGCCATTCTCGTTGTGCCTATGGGTTATCGTTTTTATGAGCAAATGCGGCTGGTTCTGCGCTTAATGCTATGATGGCAGCAGCCATATTCTACGATCCAGCCAGACCTGAGCATTAATGGCTTGATGGGATGCACCGCAAATGCGCAGATCTCCAGATTTAATGCTATGATGGCACCAACTGTTCTGGTCATGCGTTATCGTTTGGACGGGATCCATAGCAAATGCACAGAGTTCTGGGCTTAACGCTATGACGGCTGCAGCCGTTCCGCAGCATGGTGGTTGCATAGTTTGATGTTTTGAAATTTCTGCCATTGGGATGATGTCAATCATATATCGCTGTATATGTGATGTTAGATAATTGATGCTACCTGGTCAATTCCATAGATATAAATCAAATTGACCTTTCTACAAAATAATATTTGTTTACAAACCCTAGTGCCACGGGTCTATGGCACCAATCAGTTCCCAGTTTTTCTAGGTCAGACTCCTAATCTGATTGTCGGCGGTTCGATTCCCCATGCCCCCAGCTCTGCCAATTTGGATTTCCACCGCTGTGTATAACTTACAGCGTCATCAAAGGCCGGTTGCTCTCATACCATGTCTATGTGGTGTGGGAGGTTAAAAATCCCTTGTGTCGGTAAAAGTATAGGCTCGGGCTTTCTATCGACCAGCAGTGGAATGGGGAAGACCAGTCGTCTATGACTGAAATTTCCCCTGCTTAAACAACTAATGGACCCCAAAAAAAAAATTTTTTTAAACCCAAACAGAAATACCTACCTACAGCCCTGTCAGGTTCCAGGATTAGTAGGTCATCTCACATCACGTGGTCACCGCGACATGACCATCTGGGTCATAGCCACAGGACTTTTGGCAACCTTGTCAAAATTATTTTGGGTTCTTTCAGCTAAAATTGCTCCAAAACTAGCCATTTTTCATCAAAGTTACCCAGGACTAATGAATATTAGGATATAATGGTCAACCTGAGCTATTTATCTCAAATATAACTAACAAATTCAAACGCCATCGGACCATGCAACTTGTTATTGGCCAGTGAATTACTTCATTACAACAACAACAAATAATAATCTAGTACTAGTAGGTTGCCATAACTAAACGTTGGATACAAATAAAGATGGTACGAAATGCATCTTTAACTAATCAATGATCAGGTAATAAAAACCCACGAGAAGATAGAGGCATGTGACAAAATAGTTTTCTGCTTAGCGCATCGTTGCTATTTTTTATCAGGCGTTTCCTCAATCTGTGCATTGATTGCTGGAGAGTTGCATAATATCTCATTCACACGCTAATATTGAATGCCATACGCCAGTCAATCCATATATATACGTGCAGATGGCTACTCAATTGTACATTTGACAAAGTACTCTTCTGCTTAGCTCAGCTCTGCTAGTTTTGTACCAGGCGTTTCCTCAACCTGTGGCCTCATTATTGGAGAGTTGCATAACATTTCATTCGCGTTACTGGCTGTGGTTGGTTGTTGGAGTTTTTCGTCCTGACAACATCTGAGGTCGTATCAGGACAGACGAGCTGTGATGCACCTAATATTGAATGACATATATCAGCCACCCCGTGTAAACACATGGAGATAGCTACTCAATTTAACGTGGCTGATGTAGTATGTCATTCAATATTAGGCGTATGAATATCAGTCTGTCGAGGGAATGATATATTATGCAACTGTACAACAATCAATCCACACATTGAAAAAACGCCTGCTAATTTTTTTTAAAGCTGACGATTTATTACGCAATGTAACCAAATGCTGCCTCTGCGACCCATTGTTTTTTTGTTTTGTTTGTTTGTTGTTTTACGTCCTAGCAACATCTAAAGTCATATCAGGACAGGTACCGACTTGTGACAGTGCACACTCATGGCGACTTTATAGTGCTGCCCCACTGGGAGACCAGGCCGCCAGCACCATGATCTGATATCCCACTCAGTCACATTGTCTTACCACTGAGCCAACCAGTCCTTGCCCTATCCTAATAATGCCGAGTGCCTGGCTAGGAAGTGACAAGTATAGATTTTTAAGTCATTGGTTTGACTCAACCAGGGTTCGAACCCACGATCCTATGGTTTACCAACACGGGAGACGGACGCTCTAAGTCTAACTCATTCAGCCATCCCGTCTGGCTCCCCGCCGCATTGGGAAATCTGCCAATGGTTTTATTAAAGAAAAGCGAGTCAGGCCAACTGCCCATGTCATAGTCAGCATATATCACTGAACTTGACATGGCAGTTTATCACATTTGAAACGGCAAATACTCTGGCGCGAAGATTTACGTATATTGCCAATCCGTGGTGGTATTTTTGATAACATTAAATTGACATACAAAGAAATGTGTTGGGGAAAATAAAAAAACACGTGGGAAATCATTATATTTCATGGAAGAGCCAACATTGTGATAATATACTCAAAACCAGACAATATGATGTCCCGTTTTTAGTAGTATTCAATTTGATCGTGCATACCATTAATGGTACATGAAGAAAATAGAGTTAAATGCATAGGAGTATCAGATGCATGCACTCAAACGTACAATAGAGTGTTGTATGTGACATTTCTCCCTACCGAGTGTGGTGACCGAATCGGTAGAGCACGGGCCTCACACGTGGGAGATCAGGAGTTCAGTTCCTGGTCAAGTCAAACCAATGACTTATAAAATGGATACTAGTCGCTTCCTAAGCTGACACTCGCCATTAATAGGATAGGGCAAGGACTGGTTAGCTCAGTGTCAGGATAACATGACTGAGTGAAATATCTGGTCAACTGTGCTGGCAACCTGATTTCCCAGTGGGGCAGCACTATAAAGTTGCATGAGAGTGCACTGTCACAAATCGGTACCCATCCTGATATGACCTTAGATGTTGCCAGGACGTAAAACTCCAACAACCAACCAACCAACATTTCTTCCAATAACATCGTGTTTCCCGTCGTCTGGAGAACCCTGTATTGAAGATGCTGCTGGTTCCGCTGTAATGCACCAGGGCCCGTATGCATGACGTGGTGTTAGCTTACACTTGGTGTGTTTGAGCTAACACCGCTCCTTGCGTACTGAGTTTTCGCCGCTAACCTAGAAATCCCCCAGGTGGCGCGCTCAGTACTCGAACGCTGCAGATAAGAACGCTGCAGGCACCGGCAGAGTGCCCGGATTATTAAAGGTCGTCTAAAATGCGGCGTGCCTTCATTGGCACTTTGGGATGTTGACGAAGGCAACGTCGATCGGAAGCCCTGGAAGAACGAGTTGTGCTTAATTTGATTGCGCGAAATGTCTTCTTTTTCCCCTCAGGAGATTATCTCGGAGAGCGAGTAAATAAATGCACGCCTACCATTCCAAAGTTTTCAGGATGTATTGACCACTAGGCCTACCTGTACTAATAATGTTGGTGCTTTTTATTTTGCCAGGCTGTTATAATTGATCTATTATGTTTCACTAAAGACAACAACAGTATAGCTTCTTTGAATGCTTTGAATTTTATTTTGTAATTTCGTTTGGAGGGTAAATAGTATCATTCATCTGAGTTATTATTAGTTGTTACCGTTACTGAGGAGTTGGCTTGTTTGTTTGAGTTCGACGTCCTGGTAACATCTAAGGTCATATCAGGATAGGTACCAACTTGTGACTGCACAGTCATGGTGACTTTCTAGTGCTGCCCCACTGGAAGACCAGGCCACTTGCACCATGACCCGATTTCCCACTCAGTCACATTATCCTGATAAAGAGCTAATCAGTCCTTGCTCTATCATATTAATAACGAGCACCAGGCCAGGTAACGAGAAGTATCAATTTTTTTAAGTCATTAGTTTGACTCGACCAGGAATCGAACTTCCGGACTTCTTCCGCATGGGGAGTCTTCGGCCATCACGTCTGGTGTTCCCGCCATATTGGTAATAGGTAATAATACCTAACTGGGCGCCTGACTTGATTTGTATAATTGGATAAAGCATGGTGCCACGTGGACCAATGACAGCCCCGTATAATGAGCGTCTAATTGTGACTTGCACTGACATATTCAGGTAATGCTTCCAACGCTATTATTAAATTATTTATCACCTAATACGTGGTATATACACAGTAAAACCTCTCTAATTCGACCGACCATGGGATCGACTTTAAGTGGTCCATTTAGGGAGGTGGTCGGTTTAGAGAGGTAGAATATCCTTACAGTGGTATTGTTGGGACCCAAATAAAGCGATCGATATACTACTCCTACTTCAACACAACCAACCGGCTCACCAGGCCGCTCCAACAACACAGAACAATAGAACACATCATAAGACCCATAAGTCCAACCCACTACCCATAACATATCCTAATAATATTTTCAAACTGTGTAACATTTTTGGTTACCTCTAACCAACTACCTCGCCAGATCGACCACTCCTCTATATCGTTCGCTTTATTTGGGTCCCTAACGATCGCTCATGCAATACCATTGTAACAATAAAAAAAACAATTCCCAAAACCGACCACCTCCCTAAATGGACCATTTAAAGTCGGTCCCATGAGCGGTCGATTTAGAGAGGTTATACTGTATACAGTGAGCTGACCTAATTCAAAGGGCATGTGTCATCATGTATGGCATTCTGAACTTTAAGAAGGAACGTTATAAATGAATGAATGTGCGCTTAAAATACTGATGTAGATGTATAAATAAACATATATGTATTCTCCTACAGGTGGTGGACCCTATGGCCAGTCTGGACTTGACTCCGTTGGCAGTTGCTGAATACCTCTTTATTACGGGTGACTTTGGGGGCTTCGAGCAAGCAATCAGGGACCTCCTGATGGCAAACATAGTGAGTTTATAACTACAGCATCTAGTATTGTCTGTATGAGCTTTAACAATATACACGTAGCATACTAAGAGTTTAATTGTATTCTGTCAAAATATTTAAAAGAATTTTAATGAACGCCTTCTTCAATCAACTGATAATAGGTATGGTATGTTTGTCTTCTCTATTTGTCTCAATTTACTGTTTCTTAAATTCAATGACTTCATTCATTCAGTAATATTTGGGTAGTTTTGTAAAGAAAAGAAAAATCGTGTACCTGGATCTGCATTACTTTAGATTGATGTAAATGTTATTATGAAGTAAACTTTGGAGATCTATATCTGAGATGAAAACATGCACACCGAAATACCGTACATCATACGCAGGCTTCAGTAGTGACAGGTCCTATTAAATTGACTCAGCATCCCTTCTATGCGGTAATAAATGTTTAATGAATGCATCAATATCTAAATTGCAAGTGCAAGATAAATTCAAAGTAATTATTTCAGTTTGGAAAATGTCGATGTTGTCCTCGGATAACGCAAACCAGTAAGACTCATTGACACCGTAGTCAATCCATAATTATGGCTATTTTGAGTCAGTCCACAATATTTTTTTATATTTGACATTTGGAAATCATCTGTAATTATTCTAAATCTTATTATGGTAAACACTGGTAAACTCGACTTTGTCGCTATCTGTTACAAAGTCCAAACCGTTATATTTGCATTCTCTGCAACTCTATACCAAGGCCGCTTAAAACCTGTCACTGAGGGCGTAATCGATTAACACGACCCGGGCGATTCGGGTCACCTGAGTTGCTAGAATTTCAAATCGAACACCGCGAGTGGAGTTGACAAAAACATGTGTCGTGTGCAAAACGACCCGACCCCAGTAACCCACCTCTTGGCTGGGGTTTGCTAGGAACGATGACATCACATTTGTGCTGGTACTGTCCTGCAGGATAATAGCTACCACTCCTACATGTTTTTTTTGGTAATAACACAGATTAATGAAATGGAAATATAACTAACCTATGCAATCATAAAATGCTTTAAATCCTATTTTGCTGTAGTTATATCGGTTATTAACAAAAAAAGTAAAAGGTTTTGGATTAAGCCACCATTTTGTCCACCCCGAGGGTGGAGAAGCGTATTCGATTATTCGACCCGAGGCTGTACGATGTGCGCATGCGGCGAAAAGTGGCTCGGGTGACCCGAGTTGATTAATCGATTACGCCCCGTGTGTTTTCAGTCCTTTAAACTGCTGCCTGATGGACAAGGACCTGAAATGGCTAAGTGTGGTGGCAGACCCTAATTCCCATACGGATCTATTCACTAATGAGGTCATCCTGCTCTCTGGACACTAATTGCCTGGCCCCATTTCTAATAACAAAATAGAGTAAAAAGATTGCTTCTGGCGAAACTCATTACCACATACCTGTCAAAAGTACCGGATGCGGTGGCCGAATTGGTAGGGCGTAGGCTTCCCGTCCGGAAGGTCGGGAGTTCAATTACCGGTCGAGTCAAACCAATGACTTACACAATTGATACCTGTCGCTTCGTAGTCAGGCACTCAGCATTATTAGGATAAGACAATGACTGATTGGCTCGGTGTCAGAATAATATGACTGAGCGAGATATTGGGCCATAGTGTCATAAGCCGTGTTCACACACACAACTTTAGGCGAACTAGATAAGGCGAACTAGATGAGGCGAACTAGTGTTGTGTCCACACACGGAGCAGTTTAAGGTGGAAATCGATATCTGTGCATGAGCAAGTCCATACTAACCAGCGCCAGTTTCGGTTAGTCGACGTCGCCACGAGAGAGTGTGGGTTCGACCTAGATATGTATGGACTGAATCGTCTTGGTTTGGAATGGTCAAAACTTCTGCTGGGCAGTGAAAACCTTAAAATAAATCATGAAAAAAATATCTGTGCACCTCTAGCAGGTTCATAGACCAAATTATATAATATACGCTTTTGATCGACCGGAAAATAAACAAACTCAGGTCTCAACTGCGCATGCGTGTGACGTCTTTAATCTGGCTCATCTAAGCCGCTACCGTTCACACTAGTAACTTGGGCCGACTTAAGCTAGTTCGGTTCATCTGGACTACCTCGCGACGTGGTTTACTTGAAGCAAACTAGATGAGGCAAACTAGCCCTAATTTGCTTCAGCGCCGCGTCCACACGGCGAATGTGAGCCGAACTAGACAAGGCGAATTAGTTGAGGCGACTTAGCTGCCATGTGTGAACACGGCTATAGTCACCATGAGTGCGCACTGTCACAAGTCGGTACCCATCCTGATATAACCTTAGATATTGCCAGGATGTAAAACTCCAACAACCAACCAACAACCAACTTGTCAAAAGTCGAGCAAAGGACCTAATCTCCCCTACAAAACCCAATTTAAAGTTAAAATTCGAAGAAATGGTGGTCGAGTGAATTGAGTTGAGTGTCCACGCCCTATTTTGGTAGGTTGTGGAATTCGAACTCCTCGGTTCGAACCCTGGCCGAGTCAAACCAATGTTAATGCTTGACTCTAGCCTGGCACTCGGCATTACTGTCACAGAGCAAGGGGATGGGGGAAGAAGAAGACCAATTGCCCACGATTGAAATTTCCCTTGATTAATCAATAAATGTACAAACAACACTAAACGTAAGCATTTAATTTATCTATATGGTTACATGCACATTTTCCTATCAGACAGCGCTAGAAATACGGCCTATAGACAACACACATTGACTAATCATGAGCAATACCTTGATATTCATTTTAAGTGACAACAGTAGGCTACTGTCAACCCCCAAACCCTACCACCCCACATTGACATCCCCAGATTGAAGATCTCGCAGACGTTAGGTAGGTTGTAGAAATAATTAATAACCTTAGCCAGTTTTGGTGGTCAGCGAATACTCCCGACTGTTTGAGTGTTTAACCCTACCCTCGGACGGGACGCGGTGGCCGAGTCGGTAGAGTGCAGACTTCCCTTGGAAAAGGTTGACAGTACGATTTCCGGCCGAGTCAACCCAATGACTTACTTTTTGCTTCCTAGCGAGGCGCTCCGAATTTTCGGATTTTAGATTAAATCTATAAAAACTGCCATGAAGTGGAATAAATGAAGACTACAAAGAAAATGACAGTTATTTATAGAGTAATATGGTGATAAATTAAAAGTTGCTATAATAATATTATTAGAGACCATACACATTAATATTTCTCCCGAGACACGTACATATTCACACCAACTGCGATAAATAAAGATTATGAATAGTATTACAGTTTATTTATTTGTATGAAGAAGAAAAACCGTCGGTTTTCGGAGCTTTACGGATTTCAGAATTTTGAATAAGGGATTATGGAAATGTAGTACTACTAGTAGGCTATTGCCATTCAACCGAGAAGACGCCCCCGCATCAAAGCTGTATGTGTGCACAGAAATCACTGATTTCTCTTTGCAGATTACAGTGGCAGAGGCTTCGCAGTACAAAGACGCCGTAGGCTGGGAATACGAAACGTTCCTCTACAAGCTGGTCAACGCTAAGGCTGCATCACTTGAGGTATGAGCACGAGTAATTTTGAACAGAATAAAATAATAAAGTGACCATTAGTGTACAATATTGTCATGGCTTCCAGATTTAAAATAAAGTATAAACACATGCAACAACTAGTTCCTTACTTGGTACATCTAGACATATCTAGCTCAAAATGTAGAAGTATCCAATTTTAGAATTATTTAGAGTTAAATGCCTTTTTTTTTTTTAAACATGAACTTCCTGGGATCTGCTAAAAGTCTCCATCTTTAGCATACTGAACTGTTGTTATCTGGTTGTAATTAACCTATTTGCCACTCCTTAATAATGAACTTCTTTAATGCATTAGCTAATACAAAAGATTTGAAAGTCAACAACTTTCAAATGTACATATCTCACTCAAATATAGGAATATTCGTGAAATTCAAAAAGCATATTGCTTTTGATTCATTGGAGCGTTCAGTGAAATTATAATTTGAATGGTTGGACCCCTTTGACAATTTAAGGAGAGTACCTACCAAGAGTGCAGAGATCTACACACATCCACGAGCCAGTATCCGTCCGGATATGACCTCAGATTAGGATTTGCAACTTAATTAATTTACAGGAATTCATGGAATCAAACCGACTCTCCTCCAAGTCCAACTTCATCAACCAAGGACGTTCATACCCAGTGGTGTCGAAACCGGGGAAGGCGGCCGCCATGTTGGCGCCCCACAAAGTTGCGCCCCCTGGCGTCAACATTCACGACAAGCTCCGCAAGCTGCAGATGCGCGCCCTGGTGGAGAAAGAGGAAACCCTGGACGAGCTGCTGAACGTCATCAACGAGAACGCCGTGGAAGGGAATGCCGCCGATAGAGGTAGACAGTTCTAGGAGACTGGAGAGTCAGTAGGACGAGAGGGGTAGCTTAAAAGAAATTAGTTAGTAAAGCTGCATAGTCCGACGAAGCATGATATTTTCACAACCATAATAATTATATAGATTTGACTCTACATAGTAGATCTTGGAATAAGTTAGCTATTGATGCACTTATTATAATATTAAGCACTGAGATATTGATGCACTTTGGCTATTAAGCATGTGTTGCCACATAGAAAGGAATGCCGGGGTACTGAGGCAATTTAATAGAACCTGTCATTGTTGAAGCCTATGGTGTCATAGTTTTGGCGTGGTTGTCCAAACTAATGTTACATGTTTGAATTTCAAATATATCAAAACGTAGTAATTTCAAATCAAAGTTACTTCAAACTAAAATAAGGTAGATTATAACAATCAATTTAATATAGTTATCTCAGAAAAATGACCCAAACTCAAATCCCTCGGACGAGCCTATGCAACTTTAAGGGAGCATATATTATATATTACTGAGTCAGTAAATGCCTCGTTTGCCTATTGGCACAGAGCCAATCAAGTAGCTGGGTACATAGGCTATTTGGTTACAATGCACAGAAACAATGTTGCGGGAGTGACTAGCGCGCAACCACTTCACCCCACATTCATTCACCATTGATGTGCAAAATTAGGGGCAGTCAACATGTTCAAGGTGTTACAAAGAGTACTCATTTCCCCCCTCCCCCCAAAGTAGTACACATCAACATTTTACTACAGACCTTGATATACAACAAGATACCATATTATACAGAAAATAGACAGCCTATTGGAATCGTTGTAGATTTCTATGGCAACCCGGTATACAAGAAGTCGTCAAGCAGTTTGGCCGTCCCTGCAGGTATTGCAGTAACGAAGAAGGCAGTGAAACAGATGGGCGAGAAGAAAGGTAGTCTGCAGCCAGCAAAGAACTAGGCTCGACAGTTAAAGGTAAATATTAATACACCAGATTACATGAGTATAATACCCCAGCGTTAACTGGACAGAATACGCCAGAGTTGGTCCAATTCTTGTTGAAACATTAGTCATGTAGCCCATTATTTGAGTATAATGTCCCAGCATTAACTGCACCGAATACACCAGAGTTTGTCCAATTCTTGTGGAAACATTAGTCATGTAGCCCATTATTTGAGTATAATGCTCCAGCATTAACTGCACCGAATGCGCCAGAGTTTTTCCGATTCTTGTTGAAACATAAGCATGTAGCCATTATTAGTATATGCCACACTTAACGCACGATAGCCAAGTTGTCTGATTCTGTTGAAACAAGTCAGTAGCCATTAGTATAATGCTCAGCTAACTGCACCAGCGCCAGATTTTGGATCGGACTAGCATGTCCCTTGCTGAGTTAACTGAATCACATTAGGTCCGATTTTTGAACATGCCATTAACCTATCGCATATGAGTAATGCCCAGTTGTAACTTGCCATTCATTGTGTATGGTTGTGAGTGAGCGCGATGTGGAAGCCCACCTATAGAATGGCGTAATAACAGGCACATAACTCATAATGTAGATGTTGTTATTTACCAGTAGGCCTTGTGTATAGCAAGTAATTGGAAGAGACACTCGTTACTCACCCTCTTAAATCTAATATCTTTCAACGAATAACTATTACATAAAACACAAACTGAGTTAAGCACCAACTTTCCGTATGGAAGGTCGTAGGATTCGAACCCTTGTTTTAAACCTCACCTAATAAAACCAATGATTTAAAATTTGACACGTGTCACTAGCCAGCATATGACATTTAGAATTACTAGGAAATGGAAAGGACAGTGGAATGATGAAGGGCAATTGTCCACGATTGAAATTTCCCCTTGCTTAATCAATGAATGTAACCAAACAACAGCAAAATGTACTATGTTGCAGACTTAAATAAAAACGTAGAAAAACGAGGAGACTGAGTCTGCTGACAACTACACTGCTCTGAAACACTGTATCCGGTACCGTAAGCTGAACAAGGCACCAACGTCATTGTTTGTTTGATTTAACTACAGTTATAACGACTGAATAGCTATTGTATGTAATTAATTATATCATAGTCGACCTTTGGTCAAAACGAATTTATCTATTAAAAATAAAGAAGAAAAGTGTGCTCTATTTAGATGAGGCTTGGTTGATTGTGATGATTCAACCTGTTATCACGAGCTCTCTATACCTAGCACACTATCTCATCAGTTAATTAATTATTTAATTAATTAAGTCCATATCCCAATGTGTGCCTATATATGTATTTAAAGGTAAAGCTTCAATAACCCATTCATATATAGGTCCATGTAAACTTGTTATGTCGGTTCTAAGGTTACCCTCTAAAAGAAATCTAAATTCTCAATAGCATCACAATGAAATATTGATTGTCAAGGTTTAATATGTTGTTGCTATTATATGTTTATAGTTAATTAAGTACCCCGAGCCTGAATATTTTATTGCATGCTTTATCTTCGTCGGTATGGTATAAATTTGAATAAACCACTCTCGTGTAGTTCCTTCTTTAATATATTATGATTGCTCTAGAACTATTTGGTCAATTACTCTACATGTGATGTAGCATTATAGTTTTTAATTATCAGCAGGTTGGTCTACTTTGAACAACAATATCATTCGCGTGAAGGCTGTCATTCACTTTCTCTATATATAATTATTATTAACAATAATATTGTAGCTTCCTCTCTTATTTAAAATATCACATATTATACTGGAATCTAGTCGGGTTATTTACACGGGAATCCTTAAGGCAGTTTTGCACATGGTTTCTGAAATAACGATTTGTAGCAGAGAAGAACTAGAGAAATGTGCTGTTGACAACACATATCACCCGGATTTAATAGTTGGGAAACAATAAATATGTATATGTATACCCTAGCAATAAAGTTGTCTTATTTGGTTAAGATGTATTGACTTCGTCTTCATAATACATTTTTTTACGTGTTTGAGGGGAAATTGGTTTACTCATTATTTCATTTCCTATTATAAATAAACAATGCTAAGTGATATTCTAAATTCTATGCATCATTCTAAACCAATTAAGTCTGGACGAATAATCTCTTTACTATATCCTATGGTGCCCTCTTACTGTATACTATTTCTACATGGCACTGTGCATCCTCTCGATGTTTTTTTCTCTCTCTAACAATTTTTTTATATAAAAGAAAATCTGTGGTCTTGGCTACCATTTAATTCGTTAGTTAATAAGTATAAACCTACGACACTCAAATGTCACATTTTGAAATAATTATTGACCACAATTTAAAAAATAATTAATGACTAATTGAAAGACCATCACAAACTAAGACATTTTCGAATGATAGAATTACTGGTAGTAGTGCTATATTAGAACAGCGAATGAAATTAAATGCAGCCATCTCTATGTTGTTTGGGTTTGGTTGCACACGCTTAAATAGTAGTGTTTATCATCAACTGATTCTCCCCCTCCCTCAACCAATGAAATAGTTATTCCCGCAACCATATGTAATATGTAAGTTGTTACACATATATTATTTTACTGGAGTGCCCGAGCTTGCCTCCGGTTCGCCCTTACCAGGGCCGCATTCAGGGTATGCCTCAGAGTCGGCTCTGCGAAATATTTTTGGCCTATTTGCATTCAGGGTGCGCCTCAGATCCTTTACACTTTTCAGATACGAGGCAAAAAGTGCCTTGAAAATAGCTGCCAGAATCAGTGGTTTCAGCCGATCAGAGCTCTTCTTTTCAATTGCAAATGGCTGCCCCCTATGACGGCTGCCATTTTTGAGCCACCTGGGCCCGTATGCACCAAGTTGTGCTAGTCGTAACTGGAGCTAGGCACTAACTCCGGTCAGCTAGCTCCGGGTAGTGGGGGGTACGCGAAAAAGATGAACTAGTATGCGCCAATGTTTTAGCCGGGGCGGATAGCTGACCGTGAGTTTATTTATAGATTTGGGAATTCCCTCCGCGTTTGTAGCCATATATTAGGTTCAAATATATTAAATGCTATCATATTTAACAGAATTACATACGCAATAAGTGAAATTTGATCAATTTAACCCTAAATTCGAAGCGTTATTAAGGGTACAGCCGCATTGGCGGCGATATTAATAGTTATATTTTCGAATTGACGAACCTACAGTAAACAAACCGCCGCTGCCGCCAGTAAGGAAAGCGACGTCGATGCGGTGATTTGTTTACTTTACGTTCGTCGATTCGAAAATATTAATATTAATATCGCCGCCAATGCGGCGGTAGCCTTAATAACGCTTCGAATTTAGGGTTAAATTGATAAAATTTCACTTATTGCGTATGTAATTCTGTTAAATATGATCGCATTCAATAGATTGAGAGCCACACACGCACACTAACCGCACCGGCTAGCAGTTAAACCTGATTTGAAGCTGGGGTAGCTTAGCCTAGGCTACGGTCCACAGTTAGCGCTGGCCCCAATTGGTGCATACCAATTTTCCACAGTTAGCCGTGTGGAGGTACCCAAACCGCGGTTAAGGCCCTAACTCCGATTGGTGCATATGGCCCCAGACAGCTCAAGTCGTTCAGACTAGTGCGGCATCAGAGAGCGTGTATATAAACAGATGAGAGGGACAACTCTCATACTAGACCATGTAACAGCTGCCGACTGTGGCGCTCCAAGTGGTGGTTGTTGAACAGCTTAAGCATATGGGCAAACCTCAAGGCATTTTCAATGGCAGTGAGCAATCTTCATACAGAAAACGTTAAATATCTCTAAAACTACAACACCTAGAAACAAACTGATTGGAATATACATAGAAAACATGTTTACCAAAAAGATTATATTAAATTGATATGGTTAGGGTTCTGGATTTCTATTAATTTGGAATAAAACTGACGTTTTTCACTACGCGTACGGCAAACTCAAGGCATTGTCAATGGCCTTGAGCAATCTTCGTACAGAAAAAGTGAAATATCTCTAAAACTACACTACATAGAAACAAACTGTTTGGAACACATATAGAAAACATATTTAACAATGAGACTATATTAGATTTACATGGCTAGGGTTCTGAATTTCTATTAATTTTGAATAAAATACACGTTTTGCACTACACGTACGGCAAACTCAAGGCATTGTCAATGGCGGTGAGCAATCTTCATACAGAAAACGTTAAATATCTCTAAAACTACACCACATAGAAACAAACCGCTTGGAACACATATAGAAAACATGTTTACCAAAAGGATTATATTAAATTGATAAGGTTAGGCTTCTGTATTTCTATTAATTTTGAATAAAAACAAATGCTTTGCACTGCGCATACCGGCAAACTCAAAGCTTGTTCAACACTAACCGCCAGGAACGCCACTGTAGCCTGTGTTACCGATTTTCGCGGGAGTTGTCCCTCTCATCTGTTTATATACACGCTCTCTGGCGGCATCCAGAATTTCTCCAAGGCATCTCCAAGGCGTACCTTGGACACGACCCTGTACTCCTTTCTATACACTTCACTATCCATGTTCACTTCCCGGCCCCCAACGATAGGCCTGACCAATTAGTCCAGTCAATCTAGCTGATTTTGGGGCCCGATCCAAAACAAATTGCAATAAAAAAATTCTCAATGGGAATCATTTGAGGAACACCTCACAAACAACATATTAAAAAACTACATACGTAGATTTGGTGAAAGGGGTCTAATTATGCTGATTTATGTTAATAAGGCATTGGCATCAGGGAAAGGAGGTATGAGAGCAAAATACAGGGATTACTCTATCAAATCGTTGTTCTAATAAGCTCATACTTCTGTTTGTATGGTCCAGGAACATTAATATGCTATTAGTAGTGATAATCTGTCTGTTACATAATTATAATATGTTAATTAGAGGCCACCATTACCAGAAACCCCTATAATGTTGTCACTAATGCACCAAATGTCACAAATGATGGGTCTACACATAGGTTTTCATGGTCAAGGAAAATGATTAGCATGTGTATTGGCTGAAAGGAACACAACTAAATACATAAATGCCTACCTTCTGCCATTGCCATGGGACCCATTTTTTGTAGTACTATTCCTCATTTCGTCTTTTGAGATTATTAAAATGCTTTGTCATGTTTTTCCATGAACATATTTGAATAAAAAGTACCACAGAAATTTGCTCACCTGGCAAGTGAATTGGCACCCATAGTACTGCTTAAGTACATGTCACCCATAGTACTGCTTAAGTACTGCCATCTATGGTCATGTGAATTAAGCAGTTCAAGCAAAAGAAATTATCCTCTTCATTATTCATGTGAACTGCAGGAAATCATAAGAATTCCTAATGTTTCACCATTCATTATAGACTGGACTCTGCAGTTAAGTTTCAACCAGTAGGCTGTTTGTTTGTCCATTGTTACTTTACATCCTGACAACATCTAAGGTCATCTTGCCCTAGCCTAGTAATACCGAGCACCAGACTAGGTAGCAACAAGAATAAAGTTGGTAAGTCATTGGTTTGACTATATCAGGATTCACACGCTTGACTTTCCACACAGGAAGGCACTCTATCAATTTTGACACTGCATCTGGTCAAGCCAGTAGGGATAAAATGTACAAGGCCTAAGCCCATGAAGTATCTCTCATCTCTCTAATGCTGACTCAGCATGATACCATTTAGCAGGGCAAAGATGAAAAGATGACATAAAACTGTAAGTGATAACTCTTTTAATTGATATGTTCGATAATCTGCCTCATTCAGCTCAAAATTGTCTTGAAATTGAATAAATGGAAGGGGCCTTGCTCAACCATTAGTTACTCCCACATCACTAAATCAGTGTGTGTTGTTTACACTAAATTACAGGGCTGTTGAACAAAAGTGTCGAATGACTCGGTTATGAATATATCATTAAAATACTTATCTATCATAGCATGTTTCATTTGCAGTACAGAATTGATTAAATAATGTAGATTACCAAACTTTAAATTAAAAGTTGACTAAAGAGAATGCAGTGGCCACCATTTTGGTATGGTGGCATTGTCTCCCAGTTCCTCAACTCTAGTCCAATATAGATCAACACTGCACCCTGGAACTAGGACCTCCATGGATGGTTTACAGTTGGTTCAAACCTAAGTAGTTTTTACTCAGGGTCGGGTCTACAGAAGTGTACAATAATACATTCTACTACTTCTCTGTCTAGGGATTGGGGTGAATAAATTATTTACCTTTGTGATATGTCCTAATAGACCTATTTCAATGTTGATAAACATTGTGTATGCGTGCGCAGCTTGGCTGCAGATCGAAGGCACACTGCCATTGAGTTTGGCGGTATGTGCAGTGCAAAACGTTTATTTTATTCAAAATTAATAGAAATGCATAACCCTAACCATATAAAGTCAATATAATATATTAATTGAATATGTTTTCTATATGTGTACCAGGCAGTTTATTTGTAGATTGTGTGGTTTTAGAGATATTTCACTTTTTCTGTATGAAGATTGCTCACAACCATTGACAATGCATTGAGTTTGCCGGTATGCGCAGTGAAAAACGTCTATTTTATTCAAAATTAATAGAAATGCACAACCCTAACCATATAAATTTAATATAATCTATTCATTGAATATGTTTTCTATATGTGTACCAGACAGTTTGTTTCTAAATGGTGTGGTTTTAGAGATATTTCACTTTGTCTGTATGAAGATTGCTCACGACCATTGACAATGCATTGAGTTTGCCGGTACGCGCAGTGCAAAACGTTAGTTTTATTCAAAATTAATAGAAATGCACAACCCTAACCGTATGAATTTATTATAATCTATTCGGTGAATATGTTTTCTATATGTGTACCAGGCGGTTTGTTTCTAGATGGTGTGGTCTTAGAGATATTTCACTTTTCTGTATGAAGATTGCTCATGACCATTGACAATGCATTCAGTTTGCCGGTACGCGGAGTGAAAAACGTCTATTTCATTCAAAATTAATAGAAATGCACAACCCTAACCGTATGAATTTAATATAATCTATTCGGTGAATATGTTTTCTATATGTGTTCCAGGCAGCTTTTAGAGATATTTCACTTTTTCTGTATGAAGATTGCTCATAGACATTGAGTTTACAATGTGACAGTGTGTAGTCCTGCAGCCAAAAGGTGCATGCGCTGACCTAGATACCCGTGCTGACGTCACATGAAATGGGTCTATGACCAGTAGCCCAACCATTGGGTGCTGCCACCTCGTGTTCAGAGAACGTTTGTCTAAGTTGCAGTCTTAAATTGTGGTTGCAAAAAGGCCCATTTCCACAGTTCTCAGAGAAACTATTCTAGGAGAGAGAAACCAAGTATTGACAAGAAATTAAATAATAAGTGTTTAAGAATACAACC
Organism: Branchipolynoe longqiensis; assembly: GCA_030323885.1. NCBI lineage: Eukaryota > Metazoa > Annelida > Polychaeta > Phyllodocida > Polynoidae > Branchipolynoe > Branchipolynoe longqiensis. Next base: position 108,311,710 of record CM059187.1, on the reverse strand, counting down.
ATTCCCCGAATAATTACATTATAGAGGGGGTGTAATGACATCACAAGACAACCTTCGGTGGTCATATATTGAATTACATCTCCGAGGTGCCCCCGACACGGTACTCGCTCTACTACCTGTGGTTGATGCTGGATTTGCCTCAGTACACTCCAGCAACTATCAAGGGACAGCACAGGATACACCACACTTCAGGAATATTCTATGTGATTTGGTAGGATATGGCCATAGAAAGCACCTCCATGCAATATGGTCAGGATATGAATCAATCTGTATTTTCTGTGGGATAAATCATTAAATTTTCTGTGGGATAAATCATTTATCCCACAGAAAATACAGATTGATTCATTTATTAAATGAAAATATTGTCGGAAAAAGAGGGCTGTTATTGCTAATAAAAATATTTGACTTCCAAAATTAAAACTTCTAGGACTACACAATATATAGGGAGGGGGAATATAAACAGCTTGCCCCACCCAGATTTGTGTGTGATCAAAAAGATGATCAACCTTTTAAAACAATATTTGGCCTTATTAGCATCCTCACTTCTTACTTATTACGGGTCTATTCTTAACGACGCTGAGCGCTCTTCTTTGCCTTAGTTCGGCAATTTGACACCAGGGAATATTTCAAACACGAGCAAATAGCACTTGGAAGTGCACGAAAATGGCTCTCATAAACCGTGTTTCCATGTTAAACCGCTGCATGTCAGCGTCTTACAAACACACGCGGACGTTTTCAGGTGAGTTGTTATTCCTTTGACTGGAGGTATCAGTTTACAATTTTATAAACTGCTGGCGCATTTACTGCACACAGTTCCTATGTGCTATGATGCTGGGGGTGTGGCCGGCTGCCAGGGTCAAGGCCGTTCATACATGAACGGCGACTCACCGACTGTGTTAAAAAACACGTGGTGTTGTGAAATTCGTTTATTCCTCTTCTCTAGAACCAGATATAATTGTGGGGTAGTAAAATTAGTGGTCTATGTCAACAGAGTTAGTTAAAATCAGATTCAACCAATTTGTTCGATGTTTGTGTTGGGTGTGTGTCACTGTTTTGAGCAGTAGTACTAGTAGTCTAGTAGATATATTATATATTGGGATGTAATTTACAGTATTGAGGGTAATGTTGATATACTTTTAACTTTTATTTTTATACCGACCCACCCACAGGGAGGCTAATGACTAACATGTGTACATATATATATACATAAACAATATATGTATACATAAACAATACCCACCCAGGATTTCGTCAAAATCCAGCAACCGGAAATGGAAATAGGCCTCTATGGGCGCCGCCATTTGTAAAATCGTGTCTATGAATAACAGAATAATCCAAATCCAGCAAACGGAAACGGAAATCGCTCGTCGAACTTCGGTCAGCAGCAAGCAGGGTGGACCTCAGCTATTGGTTAATAATATATCAAAACAAATGCGTGCTGCCATAGAATTTGCCGATACGTGCAGTTCAAAACTTAAGAGTTTATTCAAAATTAAAAGAAATAAATAACAATTTGGCATGAACATGGATGCACAAATGAAATATTAATAGTTTACTCCGTGGAAACGACGGCCGTATTCGGGTCACCTGAGTTGATAGAATTTCAAATCGAACACCGCGAGTGGAGTAAAAAAAAAAGCATAATTTTAATGCTTTGCTGTAGTTATATTGGTGGGTCGGTCCTAAGCATTGCTTATTCAGATTATTTATTATTTCTATGGTATAAGCAATGTATCTGTGTTATTTTTAAATGGGGAAAGCACCTCATAAGTATTGTACTTCTGCTTTCTTCTTTTTCATGTGAAAAAATTACAGATATAAATATCAACTTGTGTGTACATTGATCATGTGGAAATAAATATTTTATTATTCTTATTGGAAGGATGTGTGGAGAATGGGAGAAATTCCACTCGACCAGCCTCTTACCTTCTTTCTCGCCAGATGGCGCCAGAGTATGCCTCAGTCTCACTGGCCGTATTCGATTAACACGACCCGGTGTAGCAGGAAATCGCAAACCCCTGGAAATGGTGCAGAAGCATCCCATGTACTGATCATGGGAGACTTCAACATGCCTGAGATCGATTGGAGGCGAAACACAACAACACTAGGGGAAACCCATCGGGCCAGCAAATTCTTTGAAAGTACCCATGATGCCTTTCTGTTCCAACATGTCGAACATCCTACCAGGTATCGAGGACAACAAGCATCAATATTAGACCTGATATTCACAAATGAAGAGAACATGGTCACAGATATCTCAGCCCAGGCCCCCCTAAGCAAGAGTGATGACCTCACATTATCTTTCACCTTTCAGTGCCATACAGAAAAACTGAGAAGTCATACTTAAAAACATTCTACTCGCGTGGAAATTATAGTGAGATGAGGGAACTTATGGACATCGATTGGAACAGCCATTTCCAAGATATTAGTATACATGAATGCTGGGGTGAGTTATCACAAAAGCTGGAAGAAGCCGTTCGGAAACACATACCGACAAAGGCAATCCATCCGGATGCAAGAAGCAGGCCACTGTGGATGAACAAAGTGTCTACCAAAGTAATACTCAAACAACAAGCTTGGAGGAGATACTCAGGCACAAGAAGCTCTGATGAACACAAAATATATGCCAAATTCAGAAACCACGTACGATGGCAGTCACGTAAGGCTACAAGAAACTTTGAGAAACGCATTGCCCAAGAAGCCAAGGATAATCCAAAATCATTTTGGGCATATATAAACTAGATGAAAACCAAGAGTGGAATAGATGAACTGGAACGACCAGATGGGAGCCTAGCTTCAAAGGATATTAAATAATTTTTTCTCAGGAGTTTTCACTAGAGAGGATGGTTAACACATTACCCCTAGTACAGAAATGCAAATTGATGAAGGACTTCCCTGAGGTGCTATTCACACCAGACATTGTTTTAAAAAAAGCTGGAAAAACTCAAAACAGGCAAATCACCTGGACCTGACGGAGTACATCCAAAAGTGCTGAAGGAATTGAGTGTGGTGCTTGCAAAACCACTTGCTATAATTTTCAATAAGTCATTTGAATCTGGTTGCCTACCCAATGAATGGAAAATAGCAAATGTTATCCCAATTTTCAAAAAAGGAAACCGGCATTCTCCAGCAAATTATAGGCCAGTAAGTCTCACATCTATAGTATGCAAATTAATGGAAAGTATTATCAGAGAGCACATGCTCAGCCATATGCTAGAGAACAAATGGATGTCGGGCCACCAGCATGGGTTTCTACCAAAGAAATCAACAGTTACACAGCTCCTAGTAACTTGGAAATATGGACCGACGCATTGGATAGGGGAGGGGGGGGGCGGGAGTCACTAGATACTATATACTTAGATTTCATGAAGGTATTTGATACTGTCCCCCACCAGAGGCTAGCTACCAAGTTACAAAACTATGGCATTGAAGGAAATACTCTGAGATGGATCCAAAGTCTTTTGACTGGAAGGAAACAGCAAGTCATAGTAAATGGTAATACATCTTCCTTCAAAGAGGTTCTCAGTGGGATGCCTCAAGGGAGCGTACTGGGCCCTATTCTGTTTGTCATTTTCATCAATGACCTGCCAGAGATCGTATCATGTGGGATAAAATTATTTGCAGATGACGCAAAGATCTACAGAACTGTGAATTCCATGGAAGACTGCTGATCTACAAAAGGACCTGCTGGAAATGGAGAACTGGGCCAAGCAGTGGCAGATGAAGTTCCATCCGAATAAATGCCAGGTCATACGAATAGGGAGACACCACCCAGACTATACATATGTTGTGCATGATAACTCTACTGGCCAGCCACTAAATCTCGAAGAGAGTGAGGTAGAGAAAGATTTAGGAGTATTTGTAGACAATAGGCTTAAGTTTCTCCCAGCACATACAACAAACCCTATCCAAAGCTAATAATATTGTGGGAATGATTCGCAGAACCTTCAAATACTTGGACGAAAAGATGCTGATCCCTTTGTACAAGAGCCAAGTACGGCCAATACTAGAGTATGGAGTCACTATATGGCACCCAATGTTGAAGAAGGATATTAAATCCATTGAAGCTGTTCAGAGAAGGTTAACTAAGCTAGTGCCACATCTGAAGGACCTTAGTTATCCAGACAGACTCAGGAGACTCAAGTTGCCAAGCCTCACATACGGAAGATTTCGTCGGGACATGATCAACACATGGAAGTTCCTGAATGCTGAGTATAATGTGGATGAGGCCTTGCTATTCAGACACATACAGGGAAGCAGTACCAGAGGTCACTCCAAGAAGCTTTTCAAGCCAAGGTACAACAGCTCAATTCAAATCGAACAAAAATACACGTGCCGTGTGCAAAACGACCCGACCCCAGTAACCCACGTCTTTGCTGGGCTTGGCTAGGAGCGATGATGTCACATTTGTGCTGGTACCGTCTTGTAGCACCAGACGGGATGGCCGAATAAGTTAGAGCGTCCGTCTCCCGTGCTGGTAGACCGTGGGGTCATGGGTTCGAGTCCTGGTCGAGTCAAACCAATGACTTTAAAATTGATACTTGTTGCTTCCTAGCCAGGCGCTCGGCATTATTAGGATAGGGCAAGGACTGGTGTGCTCAGTGTCAGGATAATGTGACTGAGTGGGATACCAGGTCATGGTGCGGGCGGCCTGGTTTCCCAGTGGGACAGCACTATAAAGTCGCCATGAGTGCGCACTGTCACAAGTCGGTACCCGTCCTGATATGACCTTAGATGTTAATTCAGATTAATGAAATGGAAATATAGCAAAACTATGCAATAAAAAAATACTTTAAATCCTATTTTGCTGTAGTTTTATCGATTATTTAAAAAAAATAAAAGGTTTTGGATTAAGCCATTTTCGCCCACGCCGAGTGTGTTGGAGAGTGTTCGATTATGCAACCCGAGGATGTAGTCTGCACCCGAGTGGATTAATTGAATATGCCCACTATGGCTTGCGACCAGTTTGCGAGAGAAAAAAAACCCACAGTCGCAGGCGACCTTGTGACCAAGGCACAAAAAGGCGTGGGGAGCGCGTCACCAAGAAGTAGGTGACAGGTCGGGGACTGATTAGCGACATCACACTTATAAAAAAAAGTAAAGCTTGTTTTATTTATCAATGCCTATAGAGCGCATTGATTTTCCTATCATCGGCTATTGGACGCCAAACACATGGTAATTCTGACATATTTCTTTGGAGGAAACCCGCTGCCGCCACATAGGCTACTCTTTCCGATAAGCAGCAAGGGGTCTTTATATGTACTTTCCCACAGACAGGACAGCATGATGAACCACTTGTGGACCACTGGCACTGGTTCTTATATCACAATTTTCATCGGATTTATATAAAAACAAACTTAAATTTCACAAAGTAACCCTCTGATTCATAAAAAAAAACTGAACTATTTATTTTGTAAATGCTAGTACCCATACCCCTCTCACTTATGATAATTTAAGTACTTACCCATAACCCTTTACCCATCTATTGAAAATAAAATGGAGTACCTATAAAATGTTAAACATAAACATAACAATGCCAACCAAAAATAAAGTTAAAATAAACCTTGTGCAGGTCGATAGCACCATTCACACATGTCTATGCAAAATTTTACATGTCCAATAATAATAATTACCTAAAAGTAAAACAGAAATTATTACCCAAAAAAGAATTCTGTAGTGATCGTGTCGCCGTGTGCTCGCACATCGGTCGCAGAATGGTCGCAACGGTGTTATGATAGCCAAGCAGTGCCCGACTCATCGCCGAGAGGTCCCCGACCAGTTGGCAACGGCACGGCGATAGTCCCCTACCGGTCGGTGACACTGCTCCTACTCCCCCCCCCCCCCCCCCCCCCCTCCCACTGTGCGACCAGTCACCAATTGATCAGTGACTGGTCAGCGACCAACATTGTTGCAAGGCGGGCTGCAACCACAGAGGACCATTTTGCAATCAGTCACTGACAGCCTGCGACCGACCCTTTTTGTGGTCGCAAGCAATTGCAAGCGTAATCTAATTGGGAACTTGCACGGTTGTACATTCTAATACAGTAACATAGTTGTTCATTCTGCTCCAGATGCTAAGCTTAACGGTATGAACCAAGTTCTATAATTCTTTACAAATTGTTTAGCAATGAAATGGATATTTTATTTGTATAACCAACAATCTTCCTTTTTTACTGCACCAATTCATTAACCAGACATTAACCATTAACCTCTGTAGTTGAAAATAGTACAGAGACAGCAAGAGTAAGAGAGAATGAAGTGATTAGACTAGATAAGAGAATAGATCTAGGAAAGTCATCAGGAATACAGAACCTACAGGCCAGAATAATTAAAGATGCTATGCTAGCCATACCAAATGTTTTATGTAACTTAATCAATAATTCATTTTGAGATGGGTATTTTCCCCATGGCTTGGAAGCAGGCTACCAATACACAAGGGTGGAGACAGGGGAATGGGAAACTACCGCCCCATATCACTCCTACCTCTGCCAGACAAGCTGATAGAGAAATTAATGTACAAGCACATCATGAAACATCTAGATAGTGAGAAAATACTAATGACAAACAAGGAGGGTTCAGAAAGGGATTCTCCACAACAAAAACTATATCCAATCTAACAAATGACATACTGAGAGGTAGGAATGAAGGTGAACAGACAACTGCCACATTCATAGATTTTAGCAAGGCATTCGATACAGTGAATCATGACATACTGATAAAAAAGCTAGAAAGAGTAGGAATAACAGGAAGAACACTAGACTGGATAAGGAATTACATCAGTGAGAGAAGTCAGAGAACAAAAGTAAATGGCAAAACATCAGAAAGTCTACAGGTAACCTGTGGAGTCCCTCAAGGTTCAGTATTAGGCCCACTGCTCTTCATCATTTACATGAATGATCTGGAGAAGTCCTTAGAGGGAATCAAATTCCAACTATATGCTGATGACACCGTGATATACAGAACAAGCAACAGCAGAAAAGAGAACAGAGATAAGCTAAATGAGAAACTACTAGCTTTAGATAACTGGTGTAACTCCAACAAGATTTCCATAAACCACAAGAAGTCGAAGGTTCTAGTGTTTGGCAGGGGGAAAATCAACTATGGCAAAGAGGAGCCAATAATTTTGGGAGGAAAAGTTCTTGATTGTCAGACCAACTACAGATATCTAGGGATGAATCTTGATAGGAAACTAAACTACAATGATAACATAAAAGAAGTTATCAAGAAGGCAAACCACAAAATCTAGATATTAGCGAATACCAGAGAATACATAAATACAAATATGGCTATTAAAATCTATAACGGTATGATACTACCATACTTCGGCTATGGTATGTAATATATATGGGGGGTAACAAAAATATGTTGGATAAACTACAAAGACTACAAAATAGAGCACTTAAGATATGTCTGACGGTGGAACATAGACACCCAACTGATGATCTCCATAGAAAAGCAAGAGTCAACACACTAAATGACAGGAGAAAAGCACATCTCAAAATAGCAGCATTCAGGGAGACAAGGAAGCCTGGGATGGTGCAGGTAACAAAAAAGGCAACAAGAGGTAGTGATGGTCCCAGACTGATAAGAAACAGAGCCAAAAACAGATCATATGAGAGGAGTACTGAGTACATGAAGGCAAGGGAATGGAATACACTGGGAGTAGAAGAAAGAAGTATAGGGACAATAGAAACATAAAACATTAATCAAAAGAGAGCTAAATGCACTGCTAGACTAATGACAACAACAAATAAAATTAATTGAAAAAGAAAGAAAAATAAATAAATAGAAAATACACTGATAATTCAAGCAAAGTTTTACATACAAAGGTAAACTTTAAACTTAAAACCAAAACCGAATGACCACTAACACAGCAAGGTGAAGCCATTCAGAGAAATTAACTATTGGTAACCAAACAATTATCCGGTTGTAGAACAAACAAATTCACAAAGGTTTGGGGGATGTGGGAGAATGCTTACAAACAGAGAAAGAATGTACGCAGTAGTTAGCTACACAACAACTGAAAGTGGTAAAAAGAAGGGGAGTCACAAGACTATTACTGTCTAGCGGCGAAAACAAGTCATTAGACTTAACCGTTATGGGCAGCATAAATACACCCATCACAAAAAAAAGAGAAAAAAGAAGAAGACTATTCAATGACAGAACATTTTTCATGTGGTATTAATGAAAATAGATCATGTTGGAATGAAGTAATATGTTTAATTTAAGAAAATATAATAAGAGTATTAAGACACGTGCATGGTGTTCCAGTTATTGCATAAATATCATTCTGTCATTAACCAATACCCAACACCTGGGCAAACCTACATCTCTAACATGAAAGCTGTATCATGGTCTATCTATTTCAGTTACATCCCAACATCACAATGCAGACACCATCGGCTTTGTTGGGCTGGGGAACATGGGCGCACATATGGCACGGAACCTCATCAAGACAGGGCATAGTATCCTTGTGTATGACTTGAACACGGATATCACCAAATCACTCAAGAAAGAAGGTAGGTCTCCTGACTACCCAGGAACCCAAAATGGCTCATGTGCGCAAAAAGGGACTTGCTGATGATTGAATTCTGAGGAATGCAAGCAATCTGGTTTACAATTTCTGAGAAATCAGAGAATGTTGTGGCATAGAAAATTTCCCATTAATAATAGAATCCTTCTAAAAGCTATAGCTAGGCCTATGCTACCAACAGGGTAATGCTGGGCTTATCCAGCAGGTGTCGGCACACCTGATACTGGGTGTTATCAGTGTCGCTTTTACTGTAGGCCTAAAAAATGGTAACCCATGATTTTCCGAATTCCAGTTTGCGGTGGATTTTCTTAAAGCAAGTGCGGAACTGTGTCCATGTAGAATTATACGTGTAATATTGACATCGGGCCTATTATTATTATAATTATTATATTCTGGCTACTATCTTATGTAGTCATTTAAGCTTAAAATCTCAGTGTCAATTACAATGATTCGTAATGATTGAGATAGCCATGTTTGTAAAGCACTTAAATGAATAAGTGCCGTTAAATGCTCAATTGGATGAATTCCGTAATCTTGATTCTCACTTTGACTCCATACCAATATTTTTGTCAAATCCTCTACTGGTTAAAGTTCTCAATGCCTTGTATAATAACCCATATGAATTCAGTATTTGTGTATGCAATTAGGTTCCTTTGGTGGTGTGCTAAGCAATTATTTCCCGATATGGGATTTGAGGTTCGGTGGAGACTGAGGTAACTGAGAAGTAGTTCTCCCAAAGTTCTGGGTGGGAAGGAGATCAAAACTCAATGTAAGAGTGAATAAGCGTTTGGTAAATGTTAGATTTCAAACTGTAGCCATTTAGAAACTTAAGTCTAAATGTATTGGAACAAATAACCAAAGTACGAACCGGTGAGAGCCGACTTCCCAGTTTGATATCAGTTTTATCGGACCGGGCTGGCCAACAGTCATACCACCCTTTAGAATGTATTGTTAACACTATTTAGGCATTTCATAATTAACTGTTCATCCAGGGGCAAGTGTAGCGGTCAGTGCGGCGGAAGTGGCAGCTGAAACCAAGACCATTGTCTCCATGTTACCATCTAGTCCGCATGTTAAGGAGGTTTACCTTGGTGACAAGGGCATTTTTAGGTAAATATGCACACAACATTAAAATGTGAACAAGAGGGTCCGTACGGGGCCTGGGAAGTGTTGAAAAGTCTTGAACTTCATTTGCCATATGTCAAGGCCTTGAAAAGCCTTGAATTTAACCTATTTTGGGTAATTAGTCTTAAAAAACCTGAATTCCATTCAACTATCTGCACTGATCTAAATTAGCATGAAATCGTCATTCACCATTGTTAGTTTTTCCAAATGAAAATAGTCTTGAATTCCTATCAAAAACAGCATTGAAAAGCCTTGCAACTTTCTTTTTAAAATTCCTAGGATTTTGCATTGAACGATCCTGGGAAGTCTGGGAATTTGATATGTCAAAATGGGTATGCTGTCTTCGGATTGTGTAACTTTAAGTGAAGCCCCGAGCATCTACTGTTCCTGTGCTGAATACATTTTCTTATGCAGTTTCGTCAAATCAGGTAGTCTGCTGATTGATAGCAGCACTATTGACCCAGCTGTGTCCCGCGACATGGCTATACATGCTCAGCAGAAGGGGGTATCGTTCTTCGATGCACCCGTCTCCGGAGGTAGGTTTATCCAACTATTATTGATTATAGACAAGGGCAACCAGTTCTCTACATTTTCTCTTCACTGGTCACGGTGACCGAATCAGTAGAGCTCAGGCTTTCTGTGTGGAAGGTCGAGAGTTTGAATCCCATCCGAGTCAAATCGATGACAAATTAATTCTTGTCACTACCTATCCTGGCGCTCTGCATTAGTATAGGACATGGACTGGTTAGCATGTATTATGATAATGTGACTGGTCACAAGCCGGTACCCATCCTGATATGACCTTAAATGTTGCTAGGATGTAAAACCACAAAAAACATTTTCTATCCAACAGAGGTACTCCTAGTTCCTGTGAGTGTAGGCTGGAATAGGTAGTCTTGATGCGGATGCGGAAATGCCTGACGGCTAGAAAGTTCCTGATGAAAATTGGCAGATGGCCACAAAGGCCAATCACATGGAGTTCTAACTACTAATAGGCACCCACATAAAATCCAAATGGCAACATGAGTGGGATGAAAACATTAATAAACTTAAAGAAATTGAACCGTCTGTGGGAAAACCACCACATACTCATGCGGGAGGTCGGTGGGACCGAGTCGTCCTTAGCCACTGCCGTATTGGCCACTCGTGGCTTACACATGCTTTTCTGCTCAAGGGGGAGCCTCCCCCCTGAATGTATTGGGTCTCAGTCCCCACTGACACTCAAACACATTTAACTAAGTTGTGTTGATTTTTTGGCCCTGTGCCAACAATTTTACACTGCAGACAGTATGCATGACCTTTTTACTAAAGTAAAGCTAGAAAACATTTTAGCCTTTTTCAGGGCAGTTGGTCTGTACCACCTCATATAGTTTGCTAAATAAATTCAACAATTATTAATAAACTATTCTTTTTTTATGGGAATTTGTTTCCCTCGGCAACAAATATATAATTGTGAGCTTATAAATTTAATGAGTGTCTATTGGCACATAATCGATTGTTTGCTTTCTCATGTAAAAGTGATGGTTTGAACAAAAAACAAATATTTCTCGCCGTGAATATGACCTATGCTGCCGACACGGCATAAAGCAACCACCAATCAATCAATCATAATAAAATATTGTTATTACATTCAGCTAATTAAGAGTGTGCTATATCTGATTAGTGTACGCATTCAGTATGCATTTTAATGTAGGTGCTGTCTTAGTTAATTTTCTAGGCAGTGTTGTGTCGGTATAGTCTATTTGCTTGAGCATGCTCTGTTTGTTCTTAGGTGTCAACGCGGCCCGTGAGGGCACCCTGACATTCATGGTTGGGGGCCCAGAGAAGGCCTTCCCACAGGTCGAGGCGATCCTCAAACACATGGGCAAGAACGTGGTGCACTGTGGTAATGTCGGCACTGGCCAGGTGAGAAACGCTCAGAACACGATACTGTCCGTTACTGTAAAGCTGCGAACACACTGGACGCGTATCTCGCGCGTGCGTAAAAAATCAAAACGTATGTAATAAAGAGAACCTGAACACACTGGCGCGTGCGTTTGTCGCGCGTGCGTCACGGATCGCTTTTGGAGCGATTATTTACGCTTGACGCGTGGTGACGCGTGGCTTTTGACCGACTTTGCCCAACTTTCCCTGACTTTGGCTGACTTTGCCCAACTTTGCCCGACTTTGCCTGACTTTGCCCGACTTTGCCCTCTTCCATTCCCTCCTCTTCCATTCCCTCCCCTTCCATTCCCCCTCTTCCAATCTCCTCTTTCATTCCCCCTCTTTCATTCCCCCTCTTTCATTCCCCCTCTTTCATTCCTCCTCTTCCATATTCCCCTCTTCCAAACTCCTCTCTTTCATTCCCCCTCTTTCATTCCCCCTCTTTCATTCCCCCTCTTCCATTCCCTCCTCTTCCATTCCCTCCTCTCCCATGCCCCCCTCTTCCATTCCCCCTCTTTCATTCCCCCTCTTTCATTCCCCCTCTTCCATTCCCTCCTCTTCCATTCCCCTCTTCTCTCCCATGCCCCCTCTTCCATTCCCCCTCTTTCATTCCCCCTCTTACATTCCCCCTCTTTCATTCCCCCTCTTTCATTCCCCCTCTTTCATTCCCTCCTCTTCCATTCCCTCCTCTCCCATGCCCCCTCTTCCATTCCCCTCTTCCATTCCCCCTCTTTCATTCCCCCTCTTTCATTCCCCCTCTTTCCATTCCCCCTCTTTCATTCCCCCTCTTCCATTCCCTCCTCTCCCATGCCCCCTCTTCCGTTTCCCCCCTCTTTCATTCCCCCTCTTTCATTCCCCCTTCATTCCTCATTCCCCCTCTTCTCCTTTCATTCCCCCTCTTTCATTCCCCCTCTTCCATTCCCTCCTCTTCCATTCCCCCCATCTCTTCATTCCCCCTCTTTCATTCCCTCCTCTTCCATTCCCTCCTCTCCCATGCCCCCTCTTCCATTCCCCCTCTTCCATTCCCTCCTCTTCCATTCCCTCCTCTCCCATGCCCTCCTCTCCCATGCCCCCTCTTCCATTCCCCCTCTTTCATTCCCCCTCTTACATTCCCCCTCTTTCATTCCCCCTCTTTCATTCCCCCTCTTTCATTCCCTCCTCTCCCCATGCCCCCTCTTTCATTCCCCCTCTTTGATCCCCCCTCTTCCATTCCCTACTCTCCCATGCCCCCTCTTCCATTCCCCCTTTTCCATTCCCCCTCTTCCACCCCCCCTCTTCCACCCCCCTCTTGTGGAATGAAAGAGGTGGAATGCAAGAGGAGGGGAATGCAAGAAGGGGGAATGAAAGAGGGGGGAACAGAAGATGGGGGAATGGAAGATGGGGAATGCAAGATGTGGAATGCAAGATGTGGAATGCAAGATGGGGAACGGAAGATGGAGAATGGGGAATGGAAGAGGAGGGACAGAAGAAGGGGAATGGAAGAGGGGGAACGCAAGAGGGTCTCTGTGTGTCTCTATGTGTGTGTCTGTGTGTGACTCTGTGTCTCCGTGTGTGTCTCTATGTGTGTCTGTGTGTGACTCTGTGTCTCTGTGTGTGTCTCTATGTGTGTGTCTGTGTCTCCGTGTCTCTGTGTATGTCTCTGTCTGTGTCTCTGTGTGTGTGACTCTGTGTCTCTGTGTATGTCTCTATATGTGTGTCTGTGTGTCTGTCTCTGTGTGTGTCTGTGTCTCTGTGTGTGTCTCTGTCTGTGTCTGTGTGTGTGTGACTCTGTGTCTCTGTGTGTGTCTCTATGTATGTGTCTGTGTCTCTGTGTCTGACAAAGAGACACACACAGACACATATGCACACACAGACACACACAGAGACACACAGACACACAGACACACACACAGAGACACACACACAGACACAGATACACACACAGAGACACACAGAGACACACACAGAGACACAACACAGACACACACAGAGAAACACACACACACAGACACAGAGACACGCACAGAGACACACAGACACAGACACAGAGACACACACACAGACACACAGAGACACACACACAGACAGAGATACACACACAGACACACACACAGCAACAAAGACACAGAGACACACAGAGACAAAACACAGAGACACACACGGAGACACACACACAGAGACACACACACACAGACACACACACAGACACACACACACACACAGAAACACAGAGACACACACACATAGACACAGAGATACAGACACACACACAGCAACAGAGACACAAAGACACAGAGACACACACACAGACACAGAGACACACACACAGACACACACACACAGACACACACACAGACACACACAGAGAAACACTGAAATGAGAAATATGAAGAATGGGACGGTGCAAACATGAGAAATATGACGCGTGGCAGACGCGTCCAGTGTGTTCGCTATTTACGCGTGAGAACCGCATGACGCACGCTTGTACTTTACGCACGCCCGACACACGCGTCCTGTCTGTCCGCACCTTTAGGCACCAGACACGGTGCATGAATCAGTAGAGTGCAGTCTTCCCATGTGGAAGGTTGGGAGTTCAAAACCTGGCAGAGCCAAACCAATTACTCACAAAATTGATACTTGTTGCTTCATATCCTGCCATTTTGCATTATTAGGATATGGCAAGGACTGGTTAGCTCAGTTTCCGGATAATGTGACTGAGTGGGATTTCGGGCCCTGGTGCTGGCGGCCTGCTCTCCCAGTGTGGCAACACTATAAAGTCACCATGACTGCGCTGTCATAAGTCGGGTGTCCATTCTGATATGACTAAATGTTGCTGGGACATAAAACACAAACAAACTAACAATACTATAAAGTGCCTTATAAACACAACTACCACCGACCAGCATACTTTTATACTCTCAACAAGCCTGTATCAGGTCTACAGCATCTTGTATTCGCAAGTGGTCCTTCATCCTAGTACTGACGAGACACCATGTTGCTTACAGTTGCATTAATTTGGCAGCCGTGTAAAAAATGTTTCTTAGCAAAGCCTTCCGTAGCAACAGGTACTATTAATTTAATTGATTTACTATTCCTTCAATAAATATTTTTGTAGATAATATATTAAGTTGATTGTTGAAATCTATATTCTTTTAGTTTCAAGTAACTTTATTTTAAGTGGTTGATGGAGATATTTCACGTGAAAACATACCGTCTTCATTTTGGCGTGCACGTCAAAATGCTATACAGCATAGGCCAGCAATTTTCTTCAATGCAACAGTAAATGCTTAATGAATGCATCGGTATTGATGTTGGATATAGGATAAAGTCAAGGTGAGTGTTTTTGTTTTGAAAATGTGCTGCTTTCGCCGGATGCAGCTTTAACCTAGTGATTAAATGAGAACATCGGAAATACCCACTTCCAAGCCCAACAAGGCAGCTGATGAGTTTACAGTGTCCTGTATTCATGCTCAGTTCCCATCTATTTGTTAAAGTTGCATAGTCTGATGGTTTCAGATTTAGTCATTTTTCTGAGATAAATATATTAAATTGATTGTTATATTGTACCTTATTTTAGTTTGAAGCAACTTATTTTAAATAGCGAACTTTTTAGATTATTGAAGTGCAGACATGAACAATTTACAAATTGTTGCTTTACTAAGACTAACGCAGTGGCTAAAATAAATTAGATGATGTATGTTTATTCAGTAACAAGTCTGCTCATGTATGTAGTAAGTAAAGATCAAATGTTTTGCTGAAACTATTCTACCTAGCTGTCTTGCTTTCTTTTCTCTCCGATAGGCGGCTAAGATCTGCAATAACATGCTGCTGGGGATCTCCATGATCGGGACGGCCGAGACGATGAACCTGGGCATTAAGTGAGTCAATAAACAAATTTATATTTAAAATAATGAAAGAAGAAAATGTTCAGTTACGGCCTAAAAACCTGTGCATTAAGGGAGTCATTGAAATTTAAAAGACCAAACATGGAGGTCTAAGCCTATCACTAAGCATCATACGTGCATTATTTTAGTCAGGTCCACAGTTAGGGACCAATTTAATAAATTCATTCGTCGATTGGAATATTACACCTTTGCAACGTCTGAAGTCATATTAGGTCGGGCATTGGCTATAATGAAGCTAAGATTTTTTTTGATAATCCGCGAATTGTAATGTACAGTAAAACCTCTCTATACCGACCCCTCCCTCCACAGATGGACCACTCCCCTATATCGATCGCTTTATATGGGTCCCAACAATACCATTGTAAGGATATTCTAACTCTCTAAACCGACCACCTCCCTAAATGGACCACTTAAAGTCGGCCCCATGGTCGGTCGATTTAGAGAGGTTTTACTGTGTATATATATTTCTGAAAGATTTAGACAAAACATCAGCAAATTAACGAATATTGAATGCATTTAGCAGGAGACCAGTCGGATGCTCCCAATGCCTGTTGTTAGGTTGGTGGCCGTCGGTGTGTGGACGGTTGTTGGAATGGCCTGCACTGTTTATTCAATGAAGGGGTCATTTGAATGAAAGTGAGAACAGTCTCTAATAGGGTTAGAACTGTGTTTTTTTTATTAGGCGGGGGTGGGGTTTAAAGGTGTTTGTGTGTGTGTGTGTCTGTCTGTCTGTCTGTCTGTCTGTCTGTGGGTCTCGGTCTGTGCGTGTGTGTACGCGCGTGCGTGCGTTAAAGAGAGCGAGAGAAAGGGGATGGGGAGGGAGAGAGATCAGTGAGAGATAGAGGGAGCGATAGACAGATTGAGAGTGAGAGATAGACAGTGAGAGAGAGGCATAGTGAAAGAGACAGTGCAAGATAGACAGAGTGAGAGATGGACAAAGACGCAGAGAGACGGCACATTACACCCTGATAGGTAACAAGAGTGTGTGTGTCGCCCTTAGGCTTGGTTTGGATCCTAAGCTGCTGGCTAAGATACTCAACATGTCGTCTGGACGCTGCTGGTCGTCCGAGCTGTACAACCCATGCCCCGGCGTCCTGGAAA
Organism: Branchipolynoe longqiensis; assembly: GCA_030323885.1. NCBI lineage: Eukaryota > Metazoa > Annelida > Polychaeta > Phyllodocida > Polynoidae > Branchipolynoe > Branchipolynoe longqiensis. The sequence continues at coordinate 108,295,144 of CM059187.1, read as the reverse complement.
ATGTGCCTTCATCGAACAACTACCAGGGGGGCTTTGGCACAGCTCTCATGACTAAGGTATTAAGCTTATGTTGATTGCTTTGCTGCGTATTGCTCTCCCATTTTGTTTACCTACTTATCTGTTCATATGTGTTGTTGTTTAACAAAATTGTACTTATGTTATGCTATATATTTTCAGTTTGTATGATTCCCCCCCCCCAAGAACCTGTATGCCTGTATGCACAAATATGATATATTAAAAATTATGTATATTTAACATACCGGTACACACATTTCTACATTCGTTGATTAAGTGTGGAAATTTAAAACACGAAGAATTGGTTTTCCCTCATTTATCTGCTGCTTGCCCTATCCTAGTAATGCCAAGCACCAGGCTAGGTAACGTCAAGTATAAATTTTAAAAAGTCATTGGTTTGACTTGGCCCGGGTTCAGTCCCATGGGACACGCTGCATGTGGGGCAACCGGACGGGATGGCCGAATGAGTTAGAGCGTCCATCTCCCGTGTTGGTAGATCGTGGGGTCGAATCCTGGTCGAGTCAAACCAATGACTTAAAAATTGATACTTGTCGCTTCCTAGCCAGGCACTCAGGATTATTAGGATAGGGCAAGGACTGGTTAGCTCAGTGTCAGGATAATGCTACTGAGTGGGATATCAGGTCATAGTGTTGGCACCCTGGTTTCCCAGTGGGGCAGCACTATAAAGTCGCATTGAGTGCGCACTGGCACAAGTCGGTACCCATCATGATCCTGATATGACCTTAGATGTTACTAGGACGTAAAAAGAACAACAACAAACAAAACAAAGCATGTGGGGCAGACACTCAACTCATTGCTCGCCGTGAATATGGCCTTTGCTGCCGACACGGTGTAAAGAAACCACCAATCAATCAATCAAACCTCAACTCATTGGGCCATCCTGTCTATTGTACGGATATTATTAAGGAGCTAGTTGAATTGGTTGCAGTGTATTTAAGATTAAACCCCCGGCCATCAAAGGTTAACGTTGTGGTCGAGTTCGGGCAGCCTGAGTGACCTGGAGACCGTTTGATCTGCACTTATGCAGGGTAGTTTTCGTTTGGCTGCAGCGTCCGTCAGTCTGCGCGTTCCTTCTGCCCAGCTCACCGTGAAATTTCAATATGGTACCAGTGTCATTCAGCCAGGCAGAAAGCCGTGTCAAAGTAACAGGTGTGCACTGGATGGGTTGACAGAATCAGTAGAGCACAGGCTTCCCGTGCAGAAGTTCGGGGATTAGATTCCCGACTGAGTCAAACCAATGACATACAAAATTGATGCTTGTCACTACCTAGTTGGGTACTCTGCATTACTAGGATATAGCACGCACTGGTTAGCTTAATATCGGATAATGTGAGTGGGATATCGGGTCATGGTGCCAGTGGCATGATCTCCCAGTGGGGCAGCACTATGAAGTCGCCATGATTGCGCACTGTCACAAGTAGGTACCCGTCCTGACCAGCCGAGACCAGAGTTTGTATGGAGCCTGGAAATTCTTGAAAAGTCTTGAACTTCATTTGCCCATTTTTAAGGCCTTTAAAAGCCTTGAATTTAACCTATTTTGGATAATTAGTCTCGCAAAGCTTTGAATTCCATTAAACTGTTCCCTAAATTAGTCCGAAATTGCTATTCCGACTGGCAATTTCGGACTAAATCCAATTGAAAATAGTCTTGAATGTCTATATAAAAATAACGGCTTGAATAGCCTTGAATTCCATATCTTCACATATGTACGGACCCTGTAAGACATAAGACACAAACAAACAGTGTGCAATAACCAGGTGGTATGTGTTGCTGACGAGGTGTTGGTCGGTCTTGCAGGACCTGGGCTTGGCGCAGAATGCTGCTACGATGGCGCTCTCCCCGACACCTCTCGGATCAGCCGCTCACCAACTCTACCGCATCATGTGCAACTCGGGCTACTCCGCCAAGGACTTCTCGTCCGCCTTCCTCTTCCTGCAAGAACTCAACAAGAAGGAATAAAACATCGATTCATCCCCATAATCACTGGCGCCCAACTACATTGAGTTATAATAGGCATACAGTGAATTAGCAGCGGTCCTATAATCATGTGATCATCAAAATGTGAGATTTTCTTACTTTTTTTCTTCTTTTCATAAAGCAAAAGTTTACAATTACTTTCATTGTTTAAGAAATAAAAGGTAATCATGGATGATATTTTAATATGTGAGATTGATTATGTTATTAACGTTTAAAAATAAACGGTAAGCCTTTAATAGAAATCTTTGCATTTATTTATATATTAACAATAGCACTTTAAAGTGTAAAAGGTGCACATGTTTGTTCTGATCTAGGATTTCAATGATCCGCTCTTTTATTTACCCCAAAATAATACAATACCCATCTTTGTTGCAATGTATATTCAAGAAATAGTTTTGTATTACAAGAAAAATGGAATGAAGGTGTAAATCAGAACATAACCACAATTTTTGACCTTGTGAATCATCTATATGGCGATAGGTCTATTGCCATAGCTCTGGGTACTGTTTACTTTCTAAAACTCAATTGTAATGTACTACTGAAACTATTTATACCGGTGTTTCTGTTATCTTTATAAAACAAAGTATTGTTGAAGAAACCTATTTACAAATTGGTCTTTTACCAAGTATGATTTAGCCAAATGGTGACTGTTAGGTGATTTATCCATCTAGTGATTTTCTTTCCTGGAGAGGTGCTAAATATGCTAAATACCTACATACATGTAAGCGCCTTATTTGTTCAATACTCAAATGTGCTAAGTTGTCCTGCTGGCACTCCCACTCCCACGTTCAAACTAACACTTCCACACTGTGAAAGTACAACGTCTGAACACTTTGACTTCTGGATACTGAATGGTGTATTCACGGCCTAGGGCTTGCTCAATCCGCCGGCTAAACTTTCCATGACGTCATCTCATTAGCATAATCCTTTGTCCCAAACTCTGCATCTCGTTAACATATATTAGCCACACAGCTATACGTCTATTACACATATATCACATCCCCCCTCAAAGTATTTCTGAAACATGAAAGGTTTCAAAATAACCATCAAAATACCATATAACAGTCAAACGAATGCACAATAACATATATGCATACTTAACTGAAACACAAGTCCTTGCAAATGTCCAAGCGCCGTATGGCACTAAAATCCTTCACTGTCCGGCTGTAATGCCTCACGTTATAAATTGTCCATCAAGCATTCAATATCAAAACACACAGCTGAAAATATAACTTAATCCTACATGCACATGCTATACGTGTAAACACTCAATCTACACTGAGCTACTACAGGTCTAAGCTGCTCGCTGGCCTAATCAGCTGACCTGACCTACTTAGATTAGCCGCATTGTTTACATTCGGCAACGACGCTGACCTAGTTTGCGTTTGCCTGACCAGTTCGGACCGCCGCGCCCCCCCCCCCCCCCCCCAAAGGCGCCCTAATAATCTGCACTCGGTTTCGATATCAAATTTTGAACAAGTCAGGTAATATGTTATATTCTCTCCCAGAAATACCAGTCCGACCCAAAATAACCCCTTTTTTCCATTCCCCAGCAGGATTCTTGTATTTTATTTTATCTCCGACTTTCATAGGTTTGTGCGGCTTTCCACACTTCTTGTCATGAAACGCTTTCTGACTTTGCTGCCATTTTGCCGTCTGGACCTTCTTTGGATTTTGCGTTTCAGGTACCAAAATTTCTTCCGCCATTGGCAATCTACCTCTCAGCCTCCTGCTCATGAGCAGCTGAGCCGGAGATGCATTCAAGACGGGTAATGGAGTGTTACGATAATTCAGCAAAGCTAACTGAAAATCTGAATCAGTCTTCTCGCACTTCTTTAACATGTCCTTGACTGTTTGCACAAACCGTTCCACCTGCCCATTACTGCGAGGGTATTCTGGACTGGAATACACGGCCTTAAACCCATAGTGGTGTGCAAACTCCCTATACTCATGGCTCTTAAACTGCGGACTATTGTCCGAAATAACCTGACTAGGAATACCGTGCCTTGCAAAATTAACCTTCAAAGCTTCAATAAGTGACAGACGACGTATCACCCAACAGCGTCACCTCTGGATATTTCGTGTAATAATCTACAGTTATCATCAGGTAATTCTTAGGGTTTAACTCAAACAAGTCTGCACCGACTTTTTCATACGGTTGACAGGTGATCGGGTGATTTATCAACGGCTCGTTATGCAAATTTTTCCGGTTGTTTTGGCAAGTGTCACACCGACTGACTTTATCTTCAATTTGCTTATTCATATTTAGCCAAAACATACAGTCCCGCGCCAGCTGCTTGGACTTTGTCACACCCAAGTGTGTCTCATGTAATGCCTCAATCATTTCACCGTGGAGACCCGGAGGAACCACCACCTGATTGCCTTTCATGACCAGATTATTTTCTATTGTTAACTCGTGTTTGTGTGGGATGTACTGTCTCAGACACGGCGGTGTTTGTATGCGTGTAGTGTCCCACCCATCTTCAATGTGTGAGATCAGCATGGACATGGATACATCCTTTTCATATTCTCTGACAATCTTACTCAACAAACTTGACGATTGAATGTCCACTGCGGCAATGCAGAACATGTCATCGAACAGGTTACCATAACCTACTTTGGCACTATGCGCCCTAGACAACGTGTCTGCAAAAAAGATCAAAGAACCCTTCACATGACATAGCTGAATATCATAATTTTGCAACCGCATTCGCATTCTCTGCATCTTAGCCGAAAGTTTATGAATTGGTTTCTGCATTATCGCCACTAACGGCTTGTGGTCCGTTTGAATCTGAACTTCCTTGCCAAAGATATAGTCCATGAAACCTCTGGCATCCGAAACATATGGCGAGCGTTTCTTTTTCAATAGTGGCATAGCCACACTGCGCTGAGTTAAGCGCATGAGATGCGAGTGCGATTGGCTTGTCATCTTGCATCAACACGGCACCTAACCCTGACTGACAAGCATCTACTTGGATAACAATGGGTTTCTTAACATTGTAATATGACAACACAGGAGCAGTTCTTAACTTTTCCTTCAACTTATCAAACGCGCCCTGCTGTTCGGTCTGCCAGTGCCACGCGACGTCCTTAGCCAGGAGCGTGCGTAGTGGTTTGGCTATCTCGGACATGTTGGGTATAAGCTTGTGTACATATCCAACCATGCCCAGGAATCTTTGGATGCCTTGTTTGTCACGCGGCTCTGCCATGTCGAGTATTGCTTGCACTCTGTCTGGATCAGGCTTCAGACCCTGCTGGGTAAGTTGATGACCTACATACTTCACTGTAGTCCTACATAGCAAAGATTTTGTTTCGTTCAATTTAAGGTGAACCGACCTAGCTCGGTCCAACACTGCTCGGAGCCGCTCGTTGTGCTCCTCAACCGTTGACCCATATACCAAAATGTCGTCCGTGACTATCCCGATACCGGGTATATCGCCCATGACACGGTGCATTTCCTGAATAAAAATGTCACCGGCTGTTTTGATGCCAAAAGGCAAGCGGGTGTACCTGTACCAGCCCCACGGAGTATTAAACGTGCACAGACGTGAACTTTCTTCATCTAACTCTATCTGCCAATAACCTGTCATTGCATCCAAAACTGAAAAATATTTCGCATCTGCCGTTTTGGCAATAATTTCGTCAATCGTTTTGGTAGGGAAAGGCCCTCTCTTTATCGCCTTGTTCAACTTAGTCGGATCCAGACAAATCCTTATCTTGTTTGGTTTTCTTACGATAGTTATGGAGTTAACCCACTCGGTAGGTTCATCTTGTTCAACTATGACGCCTAACTCTACCATGCGATCAAGCTCACTAGGTACCTTACCCTGAATGGCAAACGGAATCCGTCTAGGTGGATCAATAACAGGTTGTACAGATTTATCGACATGAATGACAGCGTTTGCTTTGATCAACCGCAAACCCTGAAACACATCTTTGTATTCGCTTACCAGCTTCTCCGCCTGAGCGCTGGCACTGTTCGTCGGCTTGGAAATGTTCGTCGGCACAGCACAGTGCACCTCATCCACACGCACCAGCAGGTTCAATGTCACACAAGCCTTCTTGCCCAAAATAGGCTGACAGTTCTGTACCACTTGGAACTTGAGCACTCTGTCGCCAACGTCCAGCATCGCCTCCCCGTTAGGAGTGATCCGATGACCCGAGAACATCACCAACGAACACCTGGTGTTCGTCAGCCGCCCCGGAGCAACTCTGTCGAAGACGTACCTCGGCAGCACGTTCGCCTCCGACCCGGTGTCGAGCTTGAACTTGACAGGACAACCGTTCACCCGAACGATCACGTGCCACAGCTCGGCATCTTGCTCGGCACCGCGGTCCACGGCACCGACAAACAGATCCGTTGGCAGCACATTGACCTCTGCCGGATCCGGGTCTTGCTCAGCATTGTGGGGGTCGGGCTCTTCAACGGTAAGCTCTTTGACTCTGCCCAGTCTGCTCCTGCAGACCTTACCGAAGTGCGCGATCTTCTTGCAGGCTATGCAAGCCTTGCCTTTCGCTGGGCAGACTCCCCGGCGGTGTTCATATCCACAGTTCTGGCAGCGGATCTTGAACTCTCCTGCACCGGCGCCGCCGGCATTCCAAGATGGTGATTTCCAAGATGGCGATTTCCAAGATGGCGATTTCCAAGATGGCGTCGCCGATGACCGAACCGCCGGTGCACCAGTATGCGCAGTAGCATAGTTCCTTATAAAATCAATCTCCTTACTTTCCACGTCTGACTTGGTGTCCTCCAACAGATCTGAACTGAACTCTCATTTCACAAATACTGACACATTTTTCCAAAGTTAACTCAGTAGTTTGCCGCAGTTTGTTACGCAAATTCACATTTCTCACACCAGCCACTAACCAATCGCGCAACAGCGACTCCTCCACCGTACCATATTCGCAATCCTTTACCCTGTCTCTCAATGCTGTGATGTACGTAGCCATATTTTCTGTAGCCTGATTATGCGTATTAAACTTATATCTTGTGATGATAAGACTGCACTTGCCTACACAATATGTCCGAAATGCCTCCATGAGTGGCCCGATCTTGTCTTGATCAGCGAGCCCGATATCCATATTGGTGAAAACTGTTTGTGCTTCCTCGCCAGCGACGTGAAGAAAGATGCAGCATTGCACTTGTTCTGTCTTCATTATGACACCTGCAGCTGTGGCGTATATGTCATATGCTCTGATCCATGTTTTCCAGTTTGATCTCGCGTTGTTGCTGAGGACAAGCTGACCAGGCGGCCGCAAACCCGGTAACGTATTAGCGGGCGGCATTCTTCCTCATCTGACACCATGTGAAAGTACGTCTGAACACTGACTTCTGGATACTGAATAGTTTATTCACGGCCTAGGGCTTGCTCAACCCGCTGGATAAACTTTCCATGACGTCATCTCATTAGCATAATCCTTTGTCCCAAACTCTTCATCTCGTTAACATATATTAGCCACACAGCTATATGTCTATTACGCATATATCACACACACCATGCAATTTTTCCCCCACCCGTCAGTCAATAAAGGAGAGAGAAAAAGCACCCACTCGAAAACTGTCAATAGTTTCTAATTTATAATATATATTGCAATTCAACTAAGTAACTGATTATTTTGCAAGCAGTGTCTCGATTGCCATTTCATACATAAGAATGTTTATTGAAGTACAATCTTTTACTGATAACCCATTCCAATTCTCCGCACAGTCCTTCTGAGTGTGCTGTAAATATATTGATTGCGGGAGAATTTTTTTTTCATAACATAATGTAACCTACGTGAATAAGATCTGAATGTAATATTGCCGTTATGAACGGACAAACCCTGTACATCCCAGTTGCATTCCCACCAAGAACCTTGGAACAATTAGAATTTACATATTATGGGGCGCACCCAGGGGGGTTTCCTGGTTGCCCGGAAACCCCCCCCCCCCAAAAAAAAGAGTATTTTTAAACAAAATATTATTTCATGAATCATATAGACCTAAATTCTTGCATTAAATTTATGAAGGAACACTAGATGTTAAGATTATGTGAAAAATTGCACCAAAATGTGGGTTGTTGCACCAGAAAACCATGTAAAATATTGCCCTAAAATGGGTGTTGTTCCACCAACCCATGTGAAAAATAATTACCCTAAAATAGGGGTAGTTTCAATCCATATTTGGAAATACCCCCTAGCCAATTCCTGAGTGCCCCACTGATATTGGTCACTAGTAGTAGTACATTACTCCGCACACTTGGTTTCGTATGTGCACCTTTAACATTACACGGGCACGCAGTCAATGATTTTCCCCCGTTAAGAATTGACGTCATTTTACCATACAGGAAAAAAACCACCAAACCGGATGGAAATTTGATACACTCGCATTTTAGGTGAAAATAAAGTAACTAATTTGAGGAGTAAAGGAAACCAGGTGCCAATGATATTACAGTACTGCTCTAGTGGTCTTTTTGTAGGTTTTTAAAAATCGTGTACACGTTATTGCATATGATTTAAAATTAATAATCGGAAATCATGATTATGAGCAGCTGTCCCGACCTATTTAGGTCGAGGTCCAAGTTGGGTCCATTTCGCGAACTTGGTACTAGAAGGAAAACGAAGGTGGCGCCACTAGTACGCAGCAGCGATGAGACAGACCGCGCCTGTACTGAACTTTTACTTTCGTGGGTAGGGGTGAGTGTTTTTTTTTGTGATAGGAGAATTTATGCTGCCCATAACGGTTAAGTCTAATTACTTGTTTTCGCCGTTAGAAAGCAATAGTCTGGTGGTTTCCCCTTGTTTTATCACTTTCAGTTGGTGCGTAGCTATCTACTATATGCATTATTTCTCTGCTTGTAAACATTCTGTTTTGTCCAGGCAGAATAATAAACTACAAAACTTATGTATTAATGTTCCTTTGTATTGGTAGCATCATATATATATTCCTTGTTTTTTTTGTATGTGTTTAAAATAAATTATATTTGGTGGTGGGTAGCTGTCTGACTTGTATCTCTTAACCTAATCTGCCAGATACTGCCGGCTTTTCCCGAAGCTGTCTATTCATAAGAGATTATAGTGTTACTACTGTCGTGACATATCAATATAACCATGACCACCTCTGAATTTTTGTGAATAAACTGAATGGACGCTTTCTATTCTCCGTACTCATTTCATACTGATATATAGACCAGAAGGGATAGCCGAATGAGTTAGAGCATCCGTCTCCCGTGTTGGTAGACTGGGTTCGAACCCTGGTCAAGTTAAACCGATGACTTAAATATTGATACTTGTCACTTCCTAGCCAGGTGCTTGGCATTTATTAGGATAGGGCAAGGACTGGTTGGCTCAGTGTCAGGATAATGTGACTGAGTGGGATATCGGGTCATGGTGCTGGTGGCCTGGTCTCCCAGTGGGGCAGTGCTGTGGGGTCGCCATGGGTACGCACTGTCCCAGGTCGGTGCCCGTCCTGATATGACCTTGGATGTTGTTAGGAAGTAAAACAACAAACAAACAATCATACGAATATAAGCGTGAATGTTATTCCAGTGTGCGTGTGGTTTAAACATTAATTCTTCAGAATAATGATGGTAGTTGCCAGACTAGGAAGCGACAAGTATCGATTTTAAAGTCATTGGTTTGACTCGGCGAGTTTTGCGCAGATGAATGAGTACGAAAGGACGCATTCCTTTTACTTAAAGCTGTATAGTCAAATTTACGAAAGTAACACAATTATCTAGATTTGATTCTACATTATCTAAGATACGAATGCACTTATTAAGCATTTATTGCTGTATAGAAGAGAATACCGAATCATTTAAAATTTAATAGAACGTGTTACTAGAGAAGCCTATATCAGTTTTGACATGCTTGCCAAAATTAATGTTGCACTTCAAATATCTAAAAAAGGTAGCCATTTAAAAATTACTTCAAACTAAAGTCAGGTAGCTTATAATGATCAACCTAATATATGTGTGTCTGTATGTATATATATATATCTATATATATATATATATTTTACCTCGGTATACAGCCTCAGGCTAGGGAGAAGGAAGCACATCCGGGTCCAACAATTAGCATAAACAACTCACGACTGGATTACGTTCGTTGAGTTGCTCCGGCAAATTTAGTCTACAAACAAGCTAATACGCAGTAAGTATATTATTAACTGTGGTTAGCTTATTTATGATGCACTATAGCATCTGTTTGGAAAGTTCAGAACTTTTATGGACTAGATTAAGGTTTATAAAAAACCAGGATATAACGCTCTAGAATCCTTTGTCTAACAAACGAAACCGATACTTAGCGGTTCTATCGACACCTGTGTTACATGGGTAGAGATGTGGGCTCTGCCTCATCTCCTGTGGAGATTCTCTCGGACTCTAATAGAGGGTGTTGTTGGAGTTGATCCTGGGTTTCTTTTACAGACTCCCCACAACTTTTTTCAGGCATTTCTCCGAGTTTCGTAGCATTTTCTCCAACTTGCTGGCGCAGTAGCCGCAGGAGGGAGAAGTGTGCGGAACAGAGGGATGGGCTGGCCGATACACTGGTCCCGACCCTGCGTTTGGTTTGGGCTTGACCCACAACCTACGCCAAAAATGTATCTTATTACGTCTGTGTTAGAACGGTATGAACACGTTCCCAACACCACTAGATGTCCAATTACGTTTTAAATGACAAAATTGTGACGTTTAGAAAAATACCGGGACTGACCAATATTATTGTTTCAGATCCCGATGGCCACGAAGCGGAGTAAGAGAGTTGCAGCGGCAGCTGAAGGCCGCACACCGAGGGGCTCGGACGAGGAGTATGACTCCTCCCCAGTGTTGTCGACTATGCCTTCACCACAGCCCGGGGCACGTATCCCCTCCGACCCGGAAGAGGAAGCACGGCCCACCGGACCGGCAGCTCCTGACTGGGGGGCCCGTTGGGCTGCGATGGAGAGTCATATACTCTCACTACAACCGCCTGCTACGTCTAGGAAATGGCCTTTGCCAGTTTTCCACGATGAGTCCGACTGGGGGGATTTCTCCGAAACCGACTCGGCGATTGAGCCTAAGGCTCCTCCTCCTCCCAAACGGAGGAAGAAGAAGAAGCAAGTTAGTTCCTCAGGTGATGATTACACCAAGGAACGTAACAAGGTGGGGCTACGCAAAAAGCGGAAGCCGAAGTCCAAGAAGAAGAAAAAGAAGAAGGATTCTTCTTCGGACTCTTCGCCAGATTCTACATCAACTGAATCTGACTCAGACACCCAATATGAGGGGGTCTACGCTGCCATTGGTGGCAAAGTGGCTAAGAAGGTTGAGAAACCTAGGGCAAAGCGTGTGAAAACCACCACGCTTATGCGCGAGACCATAAATGGTCACTTCCGCATGTTTAAACCTGCGGAAGTTATTTCCAAGCTGGGAGATGAACTAACCGGCATCAAAGGCGTCCCCAACTCCATCATCAAAGAGATGGATAGGGACGTAAACATGACCGAGGAGCGTAAGCGGTTCGAAGGGGTCATGCATCTAGTGCACAAAGCGGTCCTTGGTACGCTTACTGCCATCGCACCAGTGGCGAACTGGATGCAGCGTGAGAACAAGTTCTCATCCCTAGCCAAAACCATGGACAAAGGCATCGCTATGTTTACGGCGGCAGGCAATTACCTGTCGTATAGAAGGTTTGAAAACGTGTTCAAATCAGTGTGCACAGACGCCGGTAAGGAGGTGGCCCGTTCTAAAAAGGTCACGGATAATGATGGGAAAGAGTATACGCTCTTTCTGGCTCCAGAACCTATCAAAGGGAAACCTTTGGATAAGACCAAAATGTTTGGGGGCCAGCTCCAGTACCTCTTTAAAGAGGTGGAAACGGCGGCCAAAAGTGGCAAAAACATGGACGGGAAGAAGAAGCCAGAAGCCCCGTGCTTCAAAAGATCCCGTGGGGATTTTCGCCCGCGACACCTGACCAGAGGAATCAGACCAGGTACAAGCTACAACCAGTCCTTCCGCAGCCGGGGTTCCTGGCCAGGCTGGACCGACAACACCACCCGGCCCTTCGGCCGGGGCTTCAACTCGCCGAGACCCTTCCCCAGGGGCGGGACCAGATAGAGGCTCAAACGCAGACACTACAAGTCCCCGCGGCCTCTAAAACCACACAAACTGTAAGCAACTTTGTGGCAGGCACTATTATTAACCATTTTTATGAATGGAGCAAAATTACAAATGATCGGGATATTTTAGAAATAGTAAATGGTGTTCAAATTCCCTTTATAGACATTCCAGTACAAGGAAGAATTCCTTTTCCATACAAAATTGAACCACTTGAACGAGAGGCACTAACTAAACAGGTACATAAATTCTTTGAGAAAGGATATTATACAAAAAGTGGCGCACTGCCCAGGAGAGTTTATCTCAAACATCTTATCTCGACCGAAACCCAATGGTGAGGTTCGAATGATCCCGGATTTAACAACCCTAAAGGGGCTGTCACATTAGGTTTTTTTTGCGGGAGCGTATGGCGGCGTAAGCGCGTTACGTCATATATGTCGGCATACGCCGTATACGCTACTCATACGCTACTCATACGCCGCCAGATGCCGGCGTATGTGAAGCGTATGAGGCATACGCCGCCATACGCTTTCATAAATCCGTCCGTCCAAATTTTTTTGTGCATGCTAAAAAAAAACCGACCTATGAGGGCGTATGGCCCATACTGTCAAAAAATGTCACAGCCCGCTCCCATACGCTCCTCGTACGCTCCTCGTAGGTTCCACATACGTTCAAAACCACCCGAAAGGTCACCAAATGTCATCATAGGCCGGCACGCGCAGGACCTACATAGGTTTTCAATACGCTCCCGCCATACGCCGTAATGTGACAGGGCCTTAAATAAGATGATCGAATATCGACATTTTAAAATGTTCTCTTTAGAGACAGCACATGATCTGATAACACCAGATGCGTGGATGGCTAGTGTCGATCTGCAAGACGCATACTACACAGTTCCCATAGCGGAACAACACTGGAAACTTCTCCGGTTTCTTTGGGATGACCAACTTTATGAGTTTACCTGCATGCCAAATGGCTTAGCTTGTGCTCCTCGTTTGTTCACTAAACTTTTGAAACCTGTTTTCTCAGTCATGGCTCGAAAAGGTCATATAATGTTTCCTTACATAGATGATTCCTTTATAATGGTGTCAACGGAAATTACGTGTGCAAACGCAGTTTTGGATTTATGTGCATTACTCACTAAATTGGGATCTTATGTTCATCCACACAAATCAGTCTTTAAACCAACAAAACAACTTAAGTGTTTAGGGTTTATCCTCAATACACAGTCCCTAACAGTGTCGATAACAGAACCGAAACTAAACAAGTTTATGACCACAGCGACCCAGATTCTTAATCTAACGAAACCTAAGATTAGACAGGTCCCGGTTCTTATCGGCATAATGATATCTTATGCACCCGCTATTCTATACGGCAGATCGCATATAAAATCTCTAGAAATAGACAAAAATTTAGCTTTAGCCCGAACTAAAGGTAATCTTGAACGAAAAATGTTTATTTCCGAAGAGGGTTTGCAAGATATTGAATGGTGGATGCAACATATAGCAAACTCACCTAATCCAATCCGCATGGCGGAACCGAATACAGTGATTACCACTGATGCCTCTTTAGAAGGTTGGGGAGCCCATCGAGATGGGATAGCGACAGGCGGTAGATGGCTTGATGATGAATTTTCAGACCACATTAATGCATTAGAGTTGCGCGCCATTTATCTAGGACTACGCAGCTTAGTTAAGATACCTAAAGCACAAGTTAGAATCCTAACTGACAACACTACAGCTATGGCATATATCCGTAACATGGGGGGAACAAAATCGAAGCCTTGCAATCAGTTAGCAAAACTCATTTGGAACTGGGCGCAGACCCAACAAGTATGGCTGACTGTAGCGCATATCCCAGGGTCACAAAACACACTTGCAGACCACAAGAGTAGAAAATTCCATGACCATTTAGAATGGTCTCTATCTACACCCCTATTTAACTTAATTTGTGCCAAATGGGGGACATTGACTTGTTTGCATCACGAAACAACAAGAAATTACCCCAGTATGTTTCTTGGCATCCCGAACCGGATGCTTGGAAAGTTGATTCTTTTGCTTTTACCTGGGAAGATAATTATTTCTATATTTTCCCACCGTTTAGCATTATCAGCCGAGTGGTCAGAAAGATCAGCATGGAGGGGACACACGCCATTCTGATCGTGCCCGATTGGGACACGCAACCTTGGCTACCAGCAGTTTCACAACTGGCAAAAGAACATATACGATTCCCAAGAAAATCTGGGAACCTAACGCACCATGGACCGCTATCGGTCCACGGAGACGTGTCAGCGACACCCCTATTGGCATTCCTTTTTTGAGGAAACACTTACAGCAATTTGGATTAGATAAGATCACTGAAGACAGAATACTATCCGATGCATGGAGGCCAGGAACTGTAAAAATGTACACAACATATTTAAGAAAATGGGGGGTACATTGTTTGCTAATGAAAGTCAAACCAACAAATCCAACAATTGAACAAGTGGCCCGTTTTCTCCGTTCTCTAGAGGATGAAGGACTAGGGTTTGGGGCTGTCAATGCAGCCAGATGCGCCTTATCGGCTATTCTGCCTAGAATCGAGGGGGACACAGTTGGTAAAAATCATGTGCTTCACTTGTTGCTTCGCTCAATTTATCAAAGGAATCCTCCTAAACCAAAATATAGTCGTTTTTGGGATGTTTCCATTGTGTTTAAGTTGTTTAAGGCTTGGCCTCACAACTCTCATTTAGATGTAAAACAATTAGGTTTTAAGGTAGCGGTCTTGTTACTACTAGTAACGGGACACAGAGGACAAACCATTGTCGCATTATCCTTCGATGGATTAGAAATAGATAGGAAACAAGCTACGTTTGATTTAGCACAATTATTAAAATCAAACAGGCTAGGTGACCCTTTGTCTACGGTTCACTTAGACTACTTCCCACAGGATCGCAAATTATGTGTTGTGTCAGCTATAAGAGCTTATATATCCAAGACTAAGGACTTACGTACCTCACAACAACTGTTAGTGAGCTTCATAAAGCCACATAATGCAATTTCAAGAGACACCCTCGCCAGATGGACGATCGCGGTGTTGAAATTGGCTGGGGTGGATACGGGGAAGTACGCTTCCCACTCAACCAGAGGTGCCATGGTTTCCAAGGCACGATTGCTCGGGATTTCTGTCAAAAGAATTCTAGCGCACGCAGGCTGGAAGACGGCTAAGTCGTTTGCAAAACATTACAACAAGCGACTAGAAAAGCCTACCGGCATTGCCAAGCGCCTGCTCACCAACTAACAAGAATAGGTGAGAACAAAAAACTTTGAAATTCTGAATAACTGATACAATGACACATTAACATGTTAATATTAAGAATAGAAGAATATTAAGGATAAAAATGAATTATGTAAAAGTCTCCCTAGCCTGAGGCTAGCCTGAGGCTGTATACCGAGGTAAAATAGTATAGTTATACGAGTCTTACCTTGGTATAGATGATGGATAACTGTTATTTTCCTGAGGTATAAGCCTCGGATAGACGTGGGCTAGGGCCCGCCCACCACACCCTACCACGTCTATTCCGTTATTGTACCATTACGGGAAAATCATAGTATCCATTGTATTGAAGATCATTTTTATCCTGAATAAGTAGGTAAAGATTGCTGGACCCGGATGTGCTTCCTTCTCCCTAGCCCACGTCTATCCGAGGCTTATACCTCGGGAAAACAACAGGTATCCATCATCTATACCAAGGTAAGACTCATATAACTATACTATATATATATATATATATATATATATATATATATATATATATATATATATATACATACATAAATACATACACATTATGGAATGCCATTTCTTGTTTTATTCATTACTTTAACATTAAATCGATTTGATCATATCATGAAATGATATGTTTAAATATTCTATATTTGATGATCTCTTCAAATGCATTTGATGATCTCTTCAAATGCATTTGAAGAGACCATCAAATGCATTTGGTGATATGGTACACCATTTAAACATGTAAAATTCTATTCGATGAGTCGATTTATTGATATCATGAAATAGACTATTTGAATGTCTGTTGAAATGGATTTGATCATATGATAAAATTGATTTAAACATATTAAATACTTCTGGAACTGATGAAAATTGATGTATTTGAATAGGTGAGGTAGGGAGATTGGGAAATGGAACGGGAGGGAGAATCGGGAGGGTGAGAGGGGAGGGAGCGGAGAGAGGGTGAGAAGGAGAGGAGAGGGGGATACGGGGGCGAGGTGGGGAATACAGGAGAGCGGGAGATACGGAGGAGAGGCGGGGGAAGGGAGGGGGATCCGGACGGGGAGGGGATAGGGGAGGGAGGGGAGAGAAGAATCAAAGGATGGTGGGAGATACATGAGAGGGGGATATGGCAGAGTGGGGGAGGGTGGAGAGGAGAGGGGGATGGGGACACGGCAGGAGGATATCATCAAATGCATCCGACTTCCAGGAAGCATTCATTATCTAGGAGTCAACTAAGTCCTATTTAAACAGATCATCAAATCGATTTTACCAGATCATCAAATCGATTTAATGATGTGTTTAATTATGTGTGTAATTTAACATATCATCAAATCGATTTGATGATATGTCTAAATACATTTAAACATGTCTAAATGTACTATATTTAATCACATCAAGAAATTGATTTAATGATATGATAAAATACATTTAATTATATGTTTAAATGGATTTGATCATATGATTAAATAGAATCAAAAGTACCCTGAATTAAACATATGTTCAAATACATTTGATGATATGATCAAATCGAATTAATGATGTTAAATATTTAATGATATGTCTAAATCAAATTAATGAGATCATTAAATATTTAATGATGTCATTAACTGTTTGTTGTTTTAGGTCCTAGCAACATCTAAGGTCATATCAGGACGGGTACCAACTTGTGATAGTGCACACTCATGGCGACTTTATAGTGTTGCCCCACCGGGAAATCAGGCCGCCGGAACCAAGACCCGATATCCCACTCAGTCACATTATCCTGACACTGAGCTAACCAGTCCTTGCCCTATCCTATTAATACCGAGTGCCAGACTAGGAAACGACAAGTATCGATTTTAAAGTCATTGGTTTGACTCGGCCGGGAATCGAACTACCAACCTTTCGCACGCGAGGGCCGCGCTCTACCAATTAGGCCACCGCGCACGGTGGTAGCACACTGTCACACGTCGGTACCCATCCTGATATGACCTTACATATTGCCAGGACATAAAACTCCAACAACCAACCAACTAAGAACCACAATGGAAATTTCCCCGGCTTTATCAACGAATATAATTAAAATAAATTAAAATGATGTAAGCCATAACACATTGTTAATGCGTTATCTATGACGATGACAGTACAATGATCACAGTACATTAATTTACTGTTCTTATCAGGTAGGTGTGCGACAATCACACACATACACATGAGATCCATATTCATTAGCTGCCAATACAGGTCCTACGTACAATATAATCATAGATACACAAGGAGATCGCCTGGCCGAGAAGCAGGAAGCCGGTGTGAATTAATGTTAATATGATTCTCCAATTACTGACTATTGGAATTCTGTACGTAGGATATGCCAATGGGGCTCCCACAACAGGTAGAGATTTACCATTTGTTTTACTGGATGGTTAGATATTAATTTATCATTATGTAAGTAGCATTTCCACTTTAGTCTGGGCTTCCGCCATTTAATTTGTTATATTGGAAATGGTGATTTTTGAACAAATGAAAACTCACTTTTCCTAAATATATGTGTGCATGTATAAATATAACATGACATATATGTTATATATGCAACATATAACTTGTTATAGGTTATATATAAAATGCTTTATATAATTTATATGCATACTAGTCCCAACTAGTGAAAATCACCCTAGTAAAGTTCTAGTGGCATCCGTACAAATGTGATTCCTCTCAGTAGACGCTGGGTACTTCTGGCACGTCACTGATATGCACTGGGATCCGACGTACACCGACTGGGGAGGCTCCTGTGGGGGGAAAGGCCCAGACGTCAGAGGTACCTATGGGGAATTCGCGTGTGACTCGCCCCTGTCGTTAATAGTGAATGCCATAGGGGCAATGAAGACCATTTGCCACGACCCAGATTTCCTTATTTGGACCGGGTAAGTATACTGATTTTCAATATTATGTTTATTGCTTCATTTAAAAGTTGTGAAACATTTCGTTGCTTACAAAAATACCCAAAATGGTCACATACACGAAATAGCCCAAAAACAGCATATATGAACGCGATGGAAAGAGTAGAAAGACGAACAGAATGGCATGGGCTAGCAGTAGTGCTCGCCTTCCGTAGGCTACAGAAGGGCTTTCGTGGGTTTAATCCCTGGTCGAGTCAGTCCAAAGTAAATTGGCACTTACCTTGGCTCTCCCTTCTTCCCCCACTTTAAAAACAATTAAAATATTACTTTATTAGCTTCTTTGTGAGACATATTTTACTTATCAATGAGAACAGCCGTAGCAATGTCTAATGCTGATCTACCCACCATAGACAAGCAGTTAAGGATAATCTACCAATGAGCAAGTACTCTAATTACTGGTTCAGTTATAACCTTAATCTTGTTCTCATACTCTAAGCCACTCCTGAGAACTAGAGCCAAGGTTTATTATTGTGTTATAATCATATACCATGCAAATCAAGAATAAACAACATCGGTACGTACCCCTTTTCCATTTAATCTCCTGTGCCTATTCGGATAGCATCACAGACCGCCCCTCACCCGCTCATATAGTAGTTTACTAACACACCCAAACCATGTACAAAGTGATGTTGGTACTTGGATATTCGCTATACCTTGGTATAATTGGTTTTAAAAAAACACCACAAAACACTAGTCTACTATTGTTGAAACCATGGCATCAACACTAACTGAAAACACTGTTGTAATCATGTAGCATACACAATTCACAAATATGCAATGATGATGCATATTTGATATATTGTTTATCCCTCATTTAAAATAGACACATACACATAGACAGCCGGGCCGTGTTCATGGTATGCCTCCGAGACGTCTTTTGGCTTATTTCCGTTCAGGGTATGCCTCCGAGTCATCTCGGAGACGTCTTCCTTTTCAGACTAGAGACAAAAAGCGCCTCGAAAATGGGCCCCCATATTCAGTGGTTTCAGCCAATCAGAGCTATTCTTTTCCATTGCAAATAGCAGCCCCCTATGGGGCAGCCATTTTCAAGGCGACCAACAGCTAAAGTCGTTCAGACTAGCGTGATGTCAGGAATTTCTCCGAGGCGTACCTTGAACTCGGCCCTGATAGACACCTTGACCAGTGACGTCACTATCGTCACGTGTGCTTCCAAAATGGTCTGGTTGGCAAAACAAACAATAAACGAGTACTGTTTTGCAGAGATAAAAGATTCACCCCAGTTCTATGTAGGGGGTGAATCTTTTATTTGCGTTTTGCATAAAAATCGGTAGAATAATAGTATTAATATTTTGTTCAATTGATTATGTATGGGTTTAGGGTATGGTCAGGGTTGTGGATAAAAATTTTTTTATCAACTATGAAGGACTGAGACGCATAGATATCTAAACTGGAACAAAAAGTTGCTAGTTCGACCGTTCTGTCAAAATGCATTAGTTATACATCTTGAGAAATTTCTGGAATAACTAAGATAGCAGGGATATGGGATAAAGACTTTGATAAACATTTTAGATTCCATGCAACAGTGCCAAAGTCTTGACTTGCCACTACCATTTGCAATGGCATGTAATACCTAACTCGAATATCACACAATTCTATCAAATAAGCCTACTTCTAAGGCATTGGGACTAGCTAACTAAAATGTAAAGCACCAGAAACAGGACCCAGTAACAAGGAAGCTGTGATAATACTAATACTATCGGCTACTCCCACTAATTGCTACTACTAATCAGATGCGCATGTTCGGGAAATCTGTGATCTAAACATAAACACTCAACGCATTTATATCCTATAATTATCGATAACGTTATTTTGTTAGGCCTAATAGAGGGAGTGCAGTTGACGTCATTACTCAGCAGTCAGCGGTCAGTGGACAGCCATCTTGGATTACAAGCACCCTCCCTATCCATGTTGTGAATGCATGCAGATGCAGTAAAACAGAGTTTTCTTGTGTTCTGGGAGGTTCTGGGCAGTTTGCATCGAATGTGTTTACTTACAACACTTTAGCAACAACTTCTGAGGCCAAACTGCTCAAAACAGTGACAAATAAACCAACAAATCAGTAAATAAACACAGTTTAGGCAGTTGCAAGCCTTCTGTATGTGATCCAATATGGCCACCGAAAGTTGTCTTGTGACGTCATTACACCCCCTCTATATTCTATAATCATTATTATGGTTTGCAGGGATGACACGCCTCACATATACAACGACACACTGCTTAATACAGAAGCTGTCTTCAAAATAATAGACACCCTTACCACAGAGCTTGACAGCAATTTCCCCAACAAGACATTTTTTTCGGCCCTTGGAAATCATGACTGGAGTCCGAAGAACCAGTTCCCTGGCGAACCAGACCCGCTGTATGCTCAGATCGCGGACAGGTGGCAGCACTGGTTAGCGAATGCCAGCGCCAATGACACCTTTCGCAAAGGTAGTGTACTCCACATTAATACATTCTGCCTCACCTTGCTGTCTGAACTCCACCTCGTCCACACGTCTCCTATCGCCTCTGCATAGCCGGTCTCCTCCTTGCTAGATGTCTAAAAAAGAGTTCCTGCAGGAAGAGCCGGCCAGCATTTCACCTTTTACCTCTTACTCTGTCCATTGCTCCGGCTCGCCTACTGGTCACCACAGGGCAAGGAGGCAGAACCTTTTGACTTAAAGGGAGCGAGCCTTGCCGTTCTGATTACGCTGATTTTAACACCAGGTGGTGCATTCCAAGTTCCAGTGGGTTTCCAGCTTTCCCAAAGGTGGTGCATGGTGTTGACCTGTGACCTAGAAATAGTCATGGTACATCCAAACTCCATTCTGACCCAATTTAGGGTTTATACGGGTCAAGGTTACTAGCCAAGTGACCCAGCTGGGTGAGAGTGGAGAGAAGGGAAAGTAAAACTGAGGTATTTTCAATTTTCTTTAGAGTAGTTCAAACAGGAAATATATTTGCTTTAATGTAAAATATATGTTAGTACAATTACATTGCATAATTCAATCAGAAACACATATTGAAGGGAACCGTTTTTTTGTTGTTGAATGTAAAAAGTAGTGAACCATATGGAATTCACACACATACCTTAATTCGCCACAAGTAGTTTGCCTTATCTAAGTCGGCTCAAAACATGCGTGTGAATGCGTAGCTGAGGCGAATTATGGCTGATTCGACTCAACTAGTTCGCCTCAAGTAAACCGCTTCGCGAGGTGGATTAGATGAGGGGACGTGTGTGAACACAAGAGGTTTAGTTGAGTCGGTTTAAGCGTGTCACTCTCAATTTATGTATGTTTGTATGTGTATGTATGTGAGTATGTGTATGTATGTTTATTTGCATGTATGTGTGTCTGTATGTATGCATGTATATATGTATGTATGAAACTACATAGGGCTTGACTAGACGGGATGGCTGAACGAGTTGAGATCCGAACCCTTGAGTTTGTAGGTTCGAATCCTAGTCGCGTCAAACCAATAACTTAAAAATTGATGTCTCGCTTCCTAGCCTGGCGCCCAGCATTAATAGGATAGGGCAAGGACTGGTCGGCTCAGTGTCAGGATAGTGTGACTGAGTGTGATATCAGGTCATGATGCTGGCAGCCTGGTGTCCCAGTGGGGCAGCATAATAAAGTTGCCATGAGTGCACACTGTCACAAGTCGGTACCTGTCCTCATATGACCTTAGATGTTGCTAGGATGTAAAACAACAAACAAAGATCGATCTGAGCCGGTTTAATGTGCTTGTCTGAACGCAACACACTTACAAAGCTTGGTATGCGTGAACACGCCGCTAGTTTGACTCATCTAGTTTGCCTTATCTAAGTTGGCCTAACGGTGTACGTGTGATCACAGCTTAAATGTGTCCCAATTCCGAAATAGTGTCCATCACAGTATTGTGTGAAGGTGCAATGTATTAATGTTGAGCACAACGGGTGTAGGAATTATATTTCACTTTGATTATCATGAATGTTTAATTATGGTATTATGTGTTTTAAGAAAGCCAATTCAATATTAAGTAATATTATATCCAACATATGTGTATTTAATTCCGCTCCATCTACGTATCACACATGCTAACAGACCCCCTATCCCCTCATTTCCACTGTGTGAATTATGTTTGGGGAATATTGCACACAACCATGGACTGCAGGCATATATAGGACCATATACATGATAATGATATTTAAGGAATGAATATGTTAATTACAATAGAACAAATGAAGTGCTTAATACATATTAAAATAATACAAGAATGTTTTTGCTGTTGTAATTTCGAGAAAACATATTTTGTGAAGTAGTGTGCAGCCTACGTGGTTTTATCACCTGCCCAAGGATGAAACAAATATACACGGAGGGTAGTTTAGTATAAAAAGAATTTATCCATATGCTACTTTCATTCTGGAATACATTTTGCTGAGGCAAATGGCATCGATGTCAAATGAAGCCTCTTGAATGTAGTTTTACTTGTTATTGCAAATAATGACCTGGTTTTGCATTTATAATGATTTATAAAATAGTCATCCATGCGTGAAATGGTTTCAACTGGGCCTCAGTCTTTGGCTTCGGCCCATTTGAAAACACTCCGGCGTTGGTCCATTTTGAGCCACACCATGCATGGAGACTAATGACCAAATGAGTTGAGAGTCCATGCCCAGTTTTGGAAGATCGTAGGATTCGAACCCATAGGTTTGAGCCCTGGTCGAGTCAAACCAATGACTTAAAAATTGATACTTGTCGCTTCATAGCCAGGCGCTCAGCATTATTAGGATAGGGCAAGGACTGGTTGGCTCAGTGTTAGGATAATGTGACTGAGTGGGATATCAGGTCATGGTGCTGGCAGCCTGGTCTACCAGTGGGGAAGCACTATAAAGTCACCATGACTGTTCACTCTCACAAGTTGATATACATCCTTAGATGTTGCCGGGACGTAAAACTCCAACAACCAACCAACCATGGATGAGATGATGTCATTCAATACAAAATAAATTTTGCAGCATCAATTGCCCCATATAAAAACAAGAATAATGTTCCATAACATAATGTTTATCAACGAGCAACCTAACTTTAAATAATATGATCACATTGCTGCCCTGTTTGGTGCAGGTGGCTACTACGTTGGCCGGTCACCTGTATCCAACCTAATGGTCGTGGTGCTCAACACAAACCTTTACTACGAGAGTGACAAAATGACTGATGGGGTGGCAGACCCAGCCAGACAGCTCGAATGGCTCGCTGAGCAGCTGACCATCGCCGAGCGGGAAAGGTCTAAGGTCAGCAGTTCACTATTGCAACAAGCATGGGTTTGTATTCTAAATGGAGATGATATATATGGGTTAAATGAAATATGTAGCTGATTCGCATCATTCCATCATTAGGTTGTTCAAATCAACGTGCATTTTTGTATATATGTGTTTGATGAATTTATTTACCCTGCTCATGATGGATAAGTGTGTTAACACTTGTTTTCACCACCGGGCAGCACTAGTCCAATTTGATTCAAATTTTTAGAATTTAGTTTTTTAGTAATAATTTAGGTTTTCTTGCTTCTTGTTTATCACTTGTAACTGTTTGTAGATTGCAAACAGTCCAAAACCCAGCCTTGACTATACTTTGTGTTAGTCCATTTAAACATCATCTGTTTTTCTAGGTTACATTATTCTTTAGTAGTTTCTTAAACACTGCTATGCTATGTTTTCTGCATTTCATGTTGCAGATTTAATGTAATCTTTTTACCATTCAAGCTACATGATCCCCCTACCGCGGATTAATATCAAACTAGACAAAGTTACAAAGCAGTTTTGTCCAGTTTTATTGCACTGTTGCGAAGGACTTGTAAATTAGTCTCAATGATCGAACGGGCTATAGTTAGACGGCCCCTGTGTATGAGTGGGCACGAGTAATAGAATTAACCCAGGTTTGATTCCCATATATTTAATGGATTTTAAAGCTGAATAGTGCGATGGAGCATCACATTTTCAAATCCAAAGCACTGACTTAGATTTGATTCTACATATCTATTGAGGCACTTATTAAGCATTTGTTTCCACATAAAAGAGAATACTGAGTCAATTTAATATAACCGTTTAGTGTTACTGCACAGGCCTATGGTGTCATAGTTTTGGCATGCGTGCCCAAATTAATTTGGCATGTTTGCATATCAAATATCTCAAAAGTTAGCTATTTTAAATTAAAGTTACTTCAAGCTAATGTAAGGTAGATTACAATGATCAACCTAATATGTTTATCTCAGAAAATGACAGAAACTCAAAACCATCAGACTGTGCAACTGTAATTAACTGCTCTGGTTCTGGTTCGATCTCCCATGTAGGGAGTGTGGGGAGAAGTGGATGCGATTGTCTTATCCTAGTGGTTATTATTAGGCTGGGAAAGTAAATATCAGAGGGCTATGGGATCTACCGAATCAGCGTTAAACGGGGTAGTGCTAAATGGGGTATGTGGAGACGTCTCGGTGACGCCTCCCTTTTCAGATAGGAGACAAAAAGCGCCTCGAAAATGGCCACCGTATCCAGTAGTTTCAGCCTATCACAGCGCTGCATTTCCGCTGAACGCCTCAGGGGGCGGCCATTTTCGAGGTGACAAACTGCTTGTGCAGGGGCGCGTTCAGGGTCCGTCTCGGAGGCGCCCGTGACGTCACGCTAGTCTGAATGGGAAAGGCAGTTTCTTGTCTCGAAAATGGCCGCCCCCATAGGCGGTGGCCATTTGCAATCGAAATGCTGCGCTCTGATTGGATGAAACCACTGCATGCGGCGGCCATTTTCGAGGGACATTTTGTCTCCTGCCTGAAAAGGGAGGCGTCTCCGAGACGTCGCCGAGACGGACTCTGAACGCAAATAGACCAAAAAGCATCGCCAAGACGTCGCCGCGGCGCCTCCGAGACGGACCCTGAATGCGGCCCAGTTCAGACTAGCGTGACATCAGTGCCATCTCCGAGGCTCCTCCGAGACGGACCCTGAACGCGGCCCTGCTTGTGACCATGTCGCTTCACGCTGTTCCCGTTGCATCGGGTTCCAAGCGCGGTCTCAGGTTAACAACGCAATGCAACGCAGTTCGTACGGATCAGTGTATTCGCTTATTTGCCCCGATAATGCGGCAATGAAGATGTTCGTAAAACTTCACCAACATCCATGACAGGTGATGATCCTGGGGCATGTTCCACCGGGAATGTTCGAGAAACACCGCAATAAGCATTGGTTCTACCCAAACCAAAACGAGGCACTTCTCGGTCTACTACGGAAGCATTCGGGTGTCATCGGCAGTGTGCACTTCGCTCATCACCACACCGATAGCTTTAGGGTACTGACTGATGAAAGAGGTTCGTTTCAGATTCATAATATAAATATGGAACTATTAAATGTCTAAGTAGGGGACTGAAGACTAGTAATATGTGAATACATCATACAACCATTATCTGTATAACCCCAAATCCAATACTAACCAGGAACAGAAAGTCATACCCATAATATTAATGCCTTCTCATAAGCCGTGTTTACACGGGGAATTGTGAAACGATCTAGACAAATCGATTTATATGAAGCGATGTAGTGGTGCGTTTACACGAGGGAGTTTGAAAGTGTGTCGGCAACCAGGAACCAGCAGCCTGTGGTGCGCCTGTAGCCGGCGAGCACCACTATTTTACACCATTGCCACCCGGGAACCAGCTGAATCGCTTCATCTATACTACCTCGCGAGGTGGTATAGATGAACCGTTTCATATGAATCGATTCAGCCCTAAAACGCCACAGAGGTGCGTCTACACGGCAAATGTGAGTCGATCTAGGCAAGGCGTTTTATATGTGGCGTTTTAAATCGCCCGTGTAAACAGGGCTATATGTATGATTAGAAAACAAAGGAAATATTATCAAGTCAACTGACTATACTCCAGTCTACATATCCAAAATAAGACGCTTATAATATTTGTAAAGCCTGATAGTTACCTGCTATTGTTTATAGGGCATATTGTTCATAGCATCTCATCATCTAATCCATAAATACTACATTTGCACCAGAGCTGTGAGTGTTAAGGTTGGAAGTGATGAAAAAAAAGATGTTATTAAAACTGGAATTAAAAAAACCACCCAATAACAACAAATAACAAACAACAGGAAAAGAGGTTGAAATATGAGGTCCATTTAAAATTACTACGTGACCAATGAGGACTATGTACATGCATACAATAGGCCTTTCATATTGTTATTACATATGCGAAGCACAATTTCACTGTTCAATCCGAAACTATAAATCTAGTGACTTCATAATGACACTAGAGTCATTCCCTCGAGCAGAAAGAGCTCTGGCACCACCAACAATGTAAACAAGTGCGCACTGATGATGATCCCGTAGGCTCTCCCCTGCTGGCGCTGCTGTTGGCACCGGCCGTGACCCCGTGGGAGACGACACTGCCAGGGGTGATCGGTGGCACCGGCAACAACCCCAGTGTGCGGCTGGTCGAGTACGACCGGCGTACGGGAGATGTCCTCAACCTTCACCAGTACTACCTCAACCTCACCCATGCCAACACTGCCAGGTACAGGCGGCCGGTTCGTCTCCTCCTCCCCACTCTCCTGCTTTCCTCCCCTCTCCCCATCATACCATCCCCTGTCTTCCTCATCTCATACCCAATCCTCTTCCCCCTCCTCTCTCCCTTGTCCCCCGTTCCACTCTCCCTTCCTACTCCCTTCTCTCATTCCCTTCTCCCGCTTTCCTGTCGTCGCCCTCTCCTCTTCCGATCCTACCCATTTCCTTCACTCTCTTCTCTTCTTCCCGCCTCTCCATTTCCCCCTCTCATCCCATCTCCCTCCCTTCTCCCGCTTTCCCTTCTCTTCCACTCTTCCCATCTCGCCCCCTATCCTCACCCTTTCCCCTCCTCTCCCATTTCTTACTCCCGCTCCCCACCTACCCATCCCGTTCCTGCTTTCCTGCCCACTTTCTCTCCCCTCTCCCCCCTCTCTCATTTCTCTGCCCTTTCCTCCCCTCTCTCCCTCCTCACCAAGGCAAACCAATAATTTACTAATTTGATATATGTCACTACCAAGCCTATTTCTCAATATAAGGATAATGTGACTGAGTGGGATATCGCTACATAGTGTCAGCGGTACAATCACCCTGTCGGCCAGCACTATAAAATCACCACGAATAAGCACTTTCACAAGTCGGTACCCGTTCTGATATGACAAATCCCATAACAAACTAAACCAAACGAACCTACAGGCAGTGCATCCGTACTATTTAAATTGGCATTGCAGATGGTTTTGAGTTTCTGTCATTTCTGAGATAAATATAAATATAGGTTGATCCTTATAATCTACCTTAGGTTAATTTGGAATAATTTGATTTAAAATGATTAACTTGGGAGATATTTGAGGTGTATGCATGTAAATCAATTTTGGTGCGCTTGTTAAAAATTTTGATATTTGTTGTTTTACGTCCTAGCAACATCTAAGGTCATATCAGGACAGGTACCGACATGTGGCAGTGCGCACTCATGGCGACTTTATAGTGCTGCCCCACTGGAAAACCAGGCCGCCGGCACCATGACCTGATATCCCACTCAGTCACATTATCCTGACACTGAGCCAACCAGTCCCTGGCCGAGCACCTGGCTAGGAAGCGACAATTATCAATTTTTAAGTCATTGGTTTGACTCGACCAGGGTTCGAACCCATGACCCCACGATCTACCAGCACAGGAGACAGGCGCTCTAACTCATTCGGCCATCCCGTCTGGTCTAAAAAAATTTGACCATGTAGGCTTAAGCAGTAACAGGTTCTACTAAATTGACTTAGCATGCCCTTCTATCTACTTAGTATGCCATTCTATGTAGCATCAAATGTTAATTAAGTGTACAAGTATCTAAGTTATATATGTGTGTTCAAATATAAATAGGTGTTTTGCTTTCGAAAATGTGATGCTTTAATCGGACTGTGCAGCTGTAAACCCTAGTCACACTAGGGCTTGTGACCACTGGCGACCACTTTGTGTAAAAAAAACAAAAAACACTGGTCACTGACTGATTGACGACTGGTCGCCGATTGGTTGCCAAGCTATGAAAATGGTCGGTTAATTACCATCTTGGTCACAAGGAGGTCGGTAACCACTGAGGACCACTTTGCGACAATTTTATGACCACTCGCTTTTTGTGGTCGCGAAGTGGTCGACAGAATGGTGTACTGGGTCTGCGGTAATTAACTAACCAATGTCCAGTGTCTCTGTTGTCCAGACCTGAGTGGAAGTTGGCCTACAGCGCGCGCGACTACTATGACGTGTCAGACTTCGGAGCCGACTCCATTTCCGGTATAGCCGAGAAGATGAGGGCAGAGGACATCTTGTTCCAGAAGTATTACCAGATGAACGGCGTTCTGTACGACCCCACGGAACGGTGTGAGGATGAGTGTAAACACGTCCATTACTGCGCAATCACACAGCTCAACTACAACAAATACGAACAGTGTGTGAAAGACATGGCCAGTAGGGCGCAACCCAGGGTGTCGTTAAATTCATCCATTATCGCCCACTGCATCCTGTCACTGCTGTTGGTTGCATTTTTTCCAGTGAGTTAGGCGGAAACAGAAGCCGTTGTGATGTGCAACAGAAGCCGTTGTGATGTGAAACGTGGTCTGTACAGCATGGTGTCTGCTCAGTCTATGTTGGGTATTGGACAACGCTGCCTACATTTCCTGCAGCAGCACTGAAGTTAGTAATATCACAGACAAGACAAAACTTAATAACAAAAGTTAGTAATATCACAGACAAGATAAAGCTATACCGACTATCGGGGAACAACATGTCCCAGATCCAGGCAACCTTGTGGACTGTGGCCCCCAAATCTGTCATGGGTGATTTCCTCCCCCTGTCTGCTCCAGTAACCAATGCCTTTTAGGTAAAACATCATAGCCATCAATGCGTTGTTCCATGGTGTGGATGTTGTGCCACTTGTAGAGATTAGGCTATCTGGAAGTATACTGAACTTACGATCACTGTGTGATAAGGGTTCTCCCTAACAATGTTCTCCTGTTGTCATATTGTCAATGTTCTTAATGTTATAAATCATGTCAATTGTCAGTGATGGGTGCTAGCTGTGTGTCCTGGATAAAAGCATCATAGCCATTAATGCATTGTTGCATGTCGGGATGGTTGTGCCGCTTATAGAGGTTAGGTTATATGGAAGTATACTGAACTAGTGATCAGAAGTTGAGATTTAATTTTCCTTTTACTACCAGCTACAGTATTACCATGTATAGAAAACAGCTTTGAGTGCCTAGTACTATGGACATTACTGCATGAGAGCACCATGCACACACAAAACATACCAAGTATGCACATGAAATGAGATACAAGAGCATAAATATAATTTTAAAAGTACAGATACAAATTCTCAGCCCAGACCAACACTCAACACTCACTAAGATAAATAAATAAATATGTCAATACAACAGTCACCAATATTTACACACATGGGGGTTGGTGGGTCCTTGGGTGTGGGGTGGGGGGTTGCATACATGGGAGAGTGATTGAGAGGACCCGGGTTTGGTGGTTGATGGGCCACCTACTTTTACTGCACTTCCTCTGACAGAACTGAAGGGGCAACCAGGCTTCACGATTGGCCATCTAAACATACAAAGTCTCCCCAACAAGATTGACCAGCTAAGGATAGACCTACCTGAGTCAGGATTTGATGTCTTCACAATACCGGAAACATGGCTCAACAGTCACATGGAAGATAGACTAACCAGCGTACCAGGCTATCAATTTATGAGAAAAACAAAGCAGCCAGATGGTCAAACCAAACAAGGAGGTGGACTGGGAATTTATTAAAAATATGAGCTGCATACTGATACATCAAAATATGAGGCCCTTAACCTCTCCAACTGCAAAATCGAACTACAATAGGCAATTGTAATCAGACCTCACACCAAGAGTATACTCATCGGCAACATATATAGGCCTCCAGATGGCAATCTAAATGAAGGAATTGACCTTCTAAATGAATCCATGAGACAAATAACTGACATGGACAAATATGAGGTACTCATACTAGGATACTTTAAGGTGGATTACAATGAGAAGAAACAGACTCTGTGGGGAACAATGAAACAATTTGCTGCAGATCATGAGCTCCAGCAAATGATCCACAAACCAACCAGGATAAGCAGAACCTCTGACAAAACAATAGACCTATCATTCACCAATAATAAGCACTGCACCAATGCAGGAGTTATCAATTATAATATAAGTGACCACAAACCAATATACATACTAAAAAAGACAATAAAGAATGATGAGATCTGCCACCTACTGGGGATGCTCATACCGAAACTGTGATCAGAGAGAATTGGAAAACTCTCTGCAGGAATTCAACCAAAGAGAGCTCCTAGTGGAACAATACCCAAACAAATGCTGGGAAATGCTTAACACAACAATAACAAAAGCAACTGACATGCACTGTCCCCTAGGAGAGCTCACTATTAGAACTAACATGGCTGGGTACCTTAATGATGAACTAACAGAACTACAACAAGACAGAGACTACTTCAGACACAAATTTGAAATATCAAAAGACTCTGGTGATGAGTTCATAGCCAAATGTATGACCAGGAAAAACAAGAAATGAAGTCAGAAAAGCCAAAGCAAGATTCCTCCAAGACCAACTAGACAAACATCGAAACAATGCCAACAAATTCTTGCATATACTCAAACAGATTGAACCAACAAACCAGACCAAAATTAGTAGCCTTTCGAATGAAGAATCTGGCAATGTGATACCTGATAACCTCATCATCATCATGCTGTCGATCGCGATGTGACAAAGACTGCTTTCATTACTTGACTGCCGCTCTCCATTTAGCCGAGCCGGTATGGTGTTTTGTGCGGTTGTACATTTCATGAAACCTATTTACTGAAGAAATCAATAACTATTTCATTGAGATAGGAGAAAGGTTAGCCAGTAAATTTAACCGAGTAACAGCCCCAAAAAAATGTTACCAAGCCAAACTAAATAACCACAACTATGATCTCCTAGAAACATCTTGTGATGAAATCCTAGACAGAACAAATCAAATATCATCCTATAAATCGTCTGGTATAAAATACATCAGCACTGTCCTGATAAAGATGGTAATAACAACATTAATTAGGGAATTCACACATATGTACAACTTAATAATTAAAACAGGCATCTCCCCTGATGCATGGAAAGTAGCTACAGTCACCCCAATCCCCAAGACCAATAACCCAAGATACTGCAGTGAACTGTGACCAATTTCAATCCTCCCACTTTTAGGAAAAGTTATGACCAAATTAAAGCATTCCTTGAATCATCCAACTATCTGACCTACCCGCAAAATGGATTTAGGAAAAACAAATCCACAACAGGGGCTCTGGCATCTCTACTGGATGAACTTTTGTGCAACAAGGATAAAGGTCTTCCTTGATTTCAAGAAAGCATTTGATCCAATTGACCATGAGATTCTGATGCAGAAAATAGCAAGAGCTGGATTAGGCAACAAGGCATATAATTTCTTCACAAATTATCTTAAGAACAGGATGCAGTGCACAAAACTAAACAACAATGAGTCCACCACTCATAGGGTCAAGACTGGGGTGCCACAGGGCGCCACCCTAGGACCCCTGCTATTCCTAATCTTTATTAATGACCTACGACTAGTATCTGAAAGAGCAACATTTACATTATTTGCTGATGACACAGCACTCACAGTACACAATAGAGATCTTGTGGCAGCTGCAGCCCAGACAGACATGGTGCTAGACAAGGTGAATACATGGAGCCATGAAATTAACTAACAGTAAATAGTGCCAAGACAGAGTATGTGATCTATGGGACGAAAATGAGAAAAACAAGAGCGCCTCAAATCCAACTACAAATGGGTGGATCGTTACTTCGTGAAGTGGACTCCTACAAATACATGGGCACAACTCTTGACTCCACACTAAATGGGAACTGACAATTGGCAAGACTGAATCAAACACTGGCACTAAAACTGACAACTTTTAGGAAATTATAGAAATTCATAAGTGAAAACACTGCACTGCTCCTGTACAAGACTACAATATTGCCTGTTATAGATTACAATGACATCATATATGAGCTCTTAACAAAACAACAAAAGATCAAACTGCAAAGAATTCAGAACCGAGCACTGAGCAAGACAATCAGTGTGGCTGAACTGCACAAGAAAGCCAAATTGGATACTCTCTCAGAACAAAGGGACCTACACCTGATGGCACTAATGCACAAATGCGCAAAAGACGAAAAATTCATTCACTGCACAAATAGAATAACAAGAAGAGGAGCCTCCATTCTGCTCAATGTACCACACACTTCAACAAATAAATATATTGGAGCACCAATCTACAAAGGTAGTGTCATGTGGTATGACCTCCTCATCAGAGTCAGAGAAACACAAACAATACTTGCCTTCAAAAATGCATATAGAGCCCACCTGGTTATTCAGGCCCTTGAATGACTACTGCAGTAATTACTAGCAAAGCCCTGAGCTCCTGCCCCCCTCCCCCCCCTGCCCACCTGCCCCCGCACCTCGCTTGCTCTCCTGTGGGTTTTCCCCCCAACCACCCACCCCAATGGGCCCCCCACTCCCCTGCCACCACCCTTAACCATCATGAACAAACTATCAACACACCGAACATCCTACACAACTATCAACCTGTTTAAACACATTGAACACTATATAAGAGCGACAAAATGTATTGCCAACTATAAACTTAACCTTGTTTTATCAGAGAAAAATGTAACCCACAACGATTGTTTGAGTTGACCCGAGTATACACTTTCTACTCGGTGCTGCTCCCCATTTTTGCATGAACTACAGTGACTGGTGCTGTGCATTATACAGCAGGAGCCACTCCCTTAATTCTACAGGATCGGTGCTGTAACTAATACAGCACTGATCAAACTTAGATTATTTAGACTGTCAACTACAATAGTAAGATGGCCAGAAGACCATTGCTCTGTGCTGACAAATGATATTCAGATGAATAAATACTTTACCAAAAAAATACTTTCTTTCACCTTGGAGTTTACATTTAGATATGCACGTAGCAGTTTTGCAGGTTGCTATTTGTTTTCAAAGATTGGAGTTTAGACTTTTGCGTGTTGCTGTTTGTCTTCAATATCAACAAGGGATCTTCAACACATAAAAGATAGAATATAAAAGGAAATAATACCTTGGAGTCCATTGAGAGCAAGATATGTCTTTCTGCTTATTTTCCCCCGGTGAGCAGACAAATCATTTGAATAAAGAACGCCACATACATATTTAAATAAATGTCAGAATCTCGCTGCTCACTAATCCTCTAATACTATATTCGCAATACAGTAAAACCTCTCTAACCGACCACCTCCACAAATCGACCACTTCGCTATATCGATCGCTTTATTTGGGTCCCAACAATACCATTGCAACCATATTCTATTCTCCATAAACCGACCACCTCCCTAAATGGACCACTTAAATTCGGTCCCAAAGTCGGTCGATTTAGAGAGGTTATGCATTAGACTATTCTGTTTGGGTTTTACATCTAAGATCACATAAGGGACACCTGGCTGCCGGAATCATGACCCAATATCTTACTAAGTCACATTATCCTGATACCATGCTAACCAGTTCCTGCCCATTCCTATTAATGCCAAGTGCCAGGCTAGGCAATGACAAATATAAGTCATTGGTTTGACTCGGTCCATCCTGATATGACTTTAGATATTGCCAGGACATAAAGATCCAACAGACACAACCTTCCGCATGGAAAGCCAGAGCTCTTTCCGATTCAGACACCGCGACCGGTCCATCAAAGCATTCAGTTACCAACAGTATCAAACATATTAGTTCATGCAAAAATGGGGAGCAGCACCGAGTAGAAAGTGTATACTCGGGTCAACTTAGTGGCGTTCTCTGTGGCGGAGTGGTTAGAGTGTCTGACTTTTTTCTAGGTCAGACTCCTAATCTGAGGTTCGGCGGTTCGATTCCCCGTGCCCCCAGCTCTGCCAATTTGGATTTCCACCGCTGTGTATAACTTAGCGTCATCAAAGGCCGGTTGCTCTCATACCATGTCTATGTGGTGTGGGAGGTTAAAAATCCCTTGGGTCGGTAAAAGTGTAGGCTCAGGCTTTCTATCGACCAGCAGTGGAATGAGGAAGACCAGTCGTCTATGACTGAAATTTCCCCTGCTTAAACAACTTATGGACCAAAAAAAACAAAAACACAGAAACAGTACAACAATATGGCTACAATGGTTTTGTTTGTTTGTTGTTGTTTTACGTCCTAGCAACATCTAAGGTCATATCAGGACAGGTACCACCTTGTGACAGTATGCACTCATGGCGATTTTATAGTGCTGCCCCACTAGGAAATCAGGACGATGGCACCCACTCAGTCACATTATCCTGACACCAAGCTAACCAGCCCTTGCCCTATCCTAATAATGCCAAGCACCACGCTAGGAAGCTACAAGTATAAAATTTTAAGTCATAGGTTCGACCGGGAACCGAACTCGCGATCTTCTGCACGCGAGGCACGATTCGGCCACCGCGCCCGGTGGCTACAATGGTACCTGACACACCATGCGTGCAATGGGCCTCTTGGGGGCATAATTCCTGCACATGTGGTCGGGGCCTCTATGTGTATATACCAACCTCTCACCCTGTGACAGCTGGTGACACCCCGGTACTGCAGTGGTACTGGTCACCCACACCCTGATTATCTTTGTAACCAACGTGATGCCCATCCACCTATAACCACCCCCCCCCCCCACACCCCCGTGTGCGAGTAGCAGGTCCAACTCTATCCCGCTAATGCAGTATACAATGTCACCACTCTGCCCCTCACCCCCACCTCACATTGGGCATGAGTGGAGAGGAATGTGGGGGCAGCAACTTCCTTAAGCCGGAAGTGACGTGGTGACAATCTGTCACTCAGAGTACTAACCTTAAAGCTGCATGGTCCGAGCAAAATATCAAATTTTCAAAACATAAACAATAATCTAGATTTGATTCTGCATATCTAACTGAGAATATTAAGTTAGATACTGGTGCACTTATTGAAAATTTGTCATCACATATAAGGGAATACTTAGTCAATTTAACAGAACCTGTTACTGCATAAGCCTATGGTGTTAGAGTTTTGGCAAGCTTGCCAAAATTAATTTCTCACATTTGCACTTCAAATATCTCAAAAGTTACCCATTTAAAATGAAAGTTACTTCAACCTAATGTAAGGTAGATTATAATGATCAACCTAATATCTTTATCTCAGGAAATAACAGAAACTCAAAATCATCGGACTATGCAACTTTAACGCTAATCCCTCTCAGACTCGACGGTTTAAAGTGTTATAGATGCCCACAGTAAACGATATACATGTAGTGAGTTTTTAGTTAATTGAACCAATTTATATTAACGTAAGTGGTCATGTATCAGTTTCATTATCACACATATAAATGAGTTATTCAGTCAGTTCTAATAGACGAGACCACCGTTCCGACTGTGCATGCGCTGAAAACGGCGCTGGCAGCAAAGCAAAGACATACAGCCATTGAGTTTGCCGACACGGGTAGGGAAAAACTTCAATTTTATTCAAAATTCATTTAATAAAATACATAACAATTTGGCACAAACATGGATGGATGGATGCAATATAATAATATATTGAATAAGTTTAAGACAGAACTCTCCATAATTAAGCATTTTGAGCTAAGAAACATACAATTTCAGTCACTTTACAGGCTGATATTTACATCACCATTGATTAGACATAAGTCATTCTTGTTCTCTATATTAAAATGTCAAAAGTGTCAACAAAAACTTAATTCAAAGAAATATATAACCAATATCTGATTAACCCTACTCATTTTCTAGTTCTAGATATGTCATTAACCATATAGATATAAATAAAAACATAAATAAAATAAGTAAAACTGACTCTGGCTATGGCTCTAACACTAGTCTGAGTGCCCAGATTTGTCTCAATCTAAACACACATGGCATAAGATGTGCTGATTATATTGATGTAAATGCAATGCTGGATAAAAGATTAATATCTTAATTTATTATATATAATTTTTTAATTGGTATTCTATGTTTCAAACAAGAGTTGAGATGAGCTGAAACTAGCACATTTCATAACTCACCCACTGTATTAGCATGTGCCATGTGCTTCTCGCGGGTTTGTTTTGCTTTGACACATCCCACAATGCACTGCACCGCTGGAATGGTGTTGTAGTCTATTACGCATTGCCGGTGTCACAGTTTCAGCACCCGGTCAGTTTCATGCGCATGCGTCAAAATCTAACATCATCGTCACTAACCTTATAAATTTAATATAATGTTTTTGGTAAAGATGTTTTCTATATGTGTACCAAACGATTTGTTTCTAGATGGTGTAATTTGAGAGATATTTGACTTCTTCTGTATTTTCTGTATGAACATTGCTCACGACCATTGACAATGCCTCGAGTTTGACGGTACGCGCAGTGCAAAACCTTAGTTTTATTCAAAATTAATACAAATCAAGAACCCTAACCTTATAAATTTAATACAGTCTCTTTGGTAAAGATGGTTTCTATATGTGTACCAAGCGATTTGTTAATAGGTGGTGTACTTTTAGAGATATTTCACTTTTGCTGTATTTTCTGTATGAAGATTGCTCACGACCATTGACAATGGCTTGAGTTTGAGTCTATACGGGATGCTGAAACTGACCGGGCGCTGAAACTGCGTCACCGGAACTACTTTCGACCTACTTCTGGCCGCTTTCTCTCGCTGATGATCACGCTCTCCGCGAGACTTGGTCGGTGTTTAATGTTCAAGCTCTACAGACAGAAAGAGAGAGGGGAACAGATGGTGAGAGCGAGAAAGAGAGAGGTGGACAGAGGGGAAGAGAGATTGAGTGCGCTCATGTGTGCATATTCTATGGAAATGGAAGTTCTAGTGTTAAATGTCAGTGCGAAAAGTACATGTGTATTCAGGATAATAGAGAGTTTAAAAAGAAGTAAATAATTAAATAGACGACTGATTACACAATCAACGTGTGTAGTTTCACCAGCAGTCATGTCAACAATCACTAAACGCACCAACCACGCCGTCGGTGGACCACCCAACTGCTTTTGACAGTCGAGATTTAAACAGAGCCATATACATTTTTAATTTGGTCATTGTAGCTGGGTTTCCACTCATCTAGATTAGATTTTAATCCACTATTGCGCCACTGATTACTTTAAACTTCATTACACTTTCAAGTGAGGAGGTCACATATTACATACACAGACACAAAAAGAGACAAAAGCACAACTACCGCAACAAAACCGCCAAACACAAGGTTTTGTGTAATGTAAGCATTCAAGAGTACATTATTCATATTTCGATCTGGATGCTGCACTGTAGATTGAAATAATATATGTTGGTCAAGTTAATGTTGGTATATTTTACCCCGTTTCTGTACTACCTTAGATGTTGCTGGGACATAAAACATTTGTATTCAGGTAAAATACACATGAAAGTAGTAAAGTGGAAATCAGTTCCCACGATATCTGTTGTCTGGTGTACAGTTGGCTAACAGCTAAGCATCAGTAGTGACAGCTTGTGTTTGTTATAGCCTTGGATTGGTTTATGGGGATTTTACATCCTAGCAGTATTTAAGGTCATTTAAAGGTGGAGACCTGATATCGCACTCAGTTACCTTATCCTCACATAAAGCCAACCAGTCCTTGTCCTGTCCTAGTAATTAATGCAAATGACAATACAGTAACAAGTATCAATTTTGTGCGTCTTTGGTTTGACTCGGCCGGGGATTGAAGCCACGACCTCCCGCACAGAAACAAAGAGCCCTACCCGACCCCGTCTAGTTGTAAAGTCTACTGCTCGAATCTGTGGTTGTGTAGGCAGGCTATAGTGAAATCAATACAGGCAAAGAGAAAGGAAGAGTATAAAGTGTGAAAGAAGAGAGAGGGTCAATCCCTCTGGTTTACTATTTATATGGTACATGGATTCAGTGTAGAGTATCACCCCCACCCTATTCTCCCAATGAGAAACAAGCATTCTTAGCTCTACCAATAGGGATCCAGCATTCCTGGTCCCCATGGTTACCAGTGATCCACCCACCACCACCAAGCTGTGTGGCTCCCCTGGCCACCACCTGCCCTGAGCCTGAGTGTGGTGATCCTGACGAGCTAGCAGAGGGGGGAGGGGGTATGCTCTGAGTGCCCCTTACACACACTCCTGCCAGCACCACTATGTCTATTTACCTCTCAATCAAGCACCACCAGCACCTACATATACACATACATGCACCTTGTCACGTATACCCGATCAATAATAGAACATTTGCATTCCCCCACCAATGCATTAAATCGGAATATTTTACACAGTGCTAGCTTGCAGAAGCTGCTGAGGTCATATCTTTTTTTGTCAAAAATGCTAAGAGTTGATTTGTTGTGTGTTGGGCTTTTACGTCCAAGCAAACTCTCCTGTCATATCCAGACGGGTACCGACTTGTGACGACGCCTTACTATTTATCGTAGTAGTCTGTACTGACCTCTCAGGAAAAGAGCCACATATACATGAATGCGTGGATAGGGTGATGGTATCGGGGAATCTAGATGGTGTAATGGTTAGTACACTAGCCAAGAATTGAAGAGGTGCGGGTTCGAATCCTGCTCTAGGCACAATATTTCCCATTTTCATCACCCCCATGACACTGGTTGTCATGATCTGGATCCTCCTGTACAACCTACCCATTGAACCTACTCTGTGTATGTGTATATATGTAAGTGCATTACCTGTATGTATGTATTTGTAAGCATTAAAATGACTTATGGACGTAGACCATTTAAACAACTTACAATTCAAGGGGGACGAGTGTAGTAGTCTGCATTGACCTCTAACTTCTAAGGCAATGAGTCACTTAGACAAGTGTGCATGGATAGGGTGATATCATGGAGCTTAGGTAGTGTGATGGTTAGCACACTGGCCCGGAATGTAAGAGATGGGTGCTCTAGACGCAATATTTCCC
Source organism: Branchipolynoe longqiensis (assembly GCA_030323885.1). NCBI lineage: Eukaryota > Metazoa > Annelida > Polychaeta > Phyllodocida > Polynoidae > Branchipolynoe > Branchipolynoe longqiensis. The sequence continues at coordinate 108,255,797 of CM059187.1, read as the reverse complement.
ATTTTTATCACACCCCCACGATACTATCATATTACACCCAAAAGAAAAGTAGACAATTAAATAATGGTGCGGAAAATGTTAAGGATTGCTTGAAATGCTCTTCATGTATAAGTTTGAAGACAAGTGACTATATACTAATGTAAAAGCTAAGGCTCGAAACTGTGGCTGTGTAGGCAGGCTATGGTGAAATCAATACAGACAAAGAGAAAGGAATAGTATAAAGTGTAAAGAAGAAGAGAGAGTCCAGCCCTCTGGTTTATTATTTATATGGTTACATGGGTTCATTGTAGAGTATCACCCCACCCCTTCCCCCCAATGGGAAACAAGATTTTTGGCCCTACCAATAGGGATCCAACATTTGTAGTCCCCATGGCTACCAGTGATCTGCCCACACCATCAACCTTTGACCTTTGAGTGTGGTGGTCACTATCCCAGAAGAGGGGTAGGCCCTGAGTGCACCCACACCCAGACCTGCCAGCCCCACTATATCTATTTACATCCCACTCAGGCACCACCAACCCTAGATAAAAGATTCACCCCGTACTTACAGTACAGGGGTGAAAACCAACCCATTAGAAAAACTGGCGAAGAATTTTGACATGCTGGGGAAATTAACTGAGCGAATAAATTCTTAATTTAAGAAGCCAAATATATTCTTTATATATATCTTCATATTTACCCGCTACTTTTGAGTTGAAAAATGTAATAAAATATATAGTTTAATAGACTTTAAAAGTGAAATCGACGGCGTTCTAGTGCCACCATCTTGTCTTTTTGCATTCTCACCCATTTCACCAACTCTGTGCCTATATGGGTAGCCATTTGATACTGGAGCCACAGTTTCTAGTTCCTGTTCCATACTAAAGCTATTTTCACCCGTATTTACACAACGTTGTCGCTCACCCGTGTACTACAAGTAGAGGGTGAATCTTTTATCTACACCAACCCATACATATATATATATATACATACATGCACCTGGTCACGTACACCGATCAGTAATAGAACATTTGAATTTCCCCCTATGCTCTATATCGGAATATTTTATACTAATATTATAACTTCCGTCTTAGATGCTGAACGATATTCCAAATTCAAACTATATAGATAAAGACATAAAGAGAGAACTTGAACAATAAAAATAACAACGATTAAATAACGCAGGAATGTACCTAGGGATAAACCAGACGGGATGGGTGCAGGATGCCCACTTTTCTTGTGAAAGGTTGTGGGTTTGATCCCTGGAAAAGTAAAACCAACGACTTACCAAATTGATAACTGTGAGAAGTAACCCAACCTGGCACTCGGCATTACCAGGATAGAGCAAGGACTGGTTGGCTCAGTGCTAGGATAATGAGATTGAGCGGAATGCAGTGTGTATGGTGATAATGTATCCCAGTGGCTCAGAGCTATTAATTTGGCGTGTGTGCACACTGCCACAATATTTGAAATTAAACATAGACCTCCACGCACTCACCCAAAGACATGAATTCATTATAGTAGCAGTCATTTCTTAACCCCTCCATGCCCAACCATACACAGCAAAACCAATAATATGTATCACAAATAAAACCACGAACCGTTTCATATACAAAAACAAACCAACATCAACATACGCACTTAAAAAAAAGGTCCAAATCTGTATAAATTACGACAAATCGCCAGTCATCTAACCACACACCAAGTCACCCCATACTAACACTACTAAACATACTTCCAGAATAACAGCACTTGTCGTTGTAGCCTACTCTCCCACATTAGACTAATGTAGCCTTCATAGCACTCAGTAGATTGCTAGTAGACAGTTATAGCCCTGTCAAACTATGATGCATCGCCCAAATGTGCGCCGACGTAGGCGATTTTGTGCCAATACGTCGATATGCGTTACTCGAATGTTATGTGTTCGTTATGCATACGTCGTTATATGTCAATGTTTGTCGTTATACGGCGTCGCTCGTCAAGGGGTCGCAAAAGTTTTGTGCATTCACAAAACTTTCGACATTTGACGTGTGGCGTTTATGTCAGGCATACGTTATGTATATGTTAGACGTACATTGATGTATGTTAGATGTATGTTAGACAAACGTTGTTCACTACGTAGCACTACATTGAACTACGCAGTCAGACGGAGAGCCAGCAGAAACGTACAGTCCACATATTGACAATGTATGGATAATGTATGTCTAATGTATGTCTAACGTATGTTTTGCTTTTCTCCACCATGTCTTGACATATGTAACATATAAGACTACTTCTGGTGATCGAATTACATATATAATGTTCACCAGTGTTCTGCGAGCGTACCGCGAGCATATTGCGAGGCATGTTGGCCATACGCTCTGCTGTGGTGTGTATATGGTATGTAAACATCAAACTTTGCCCCCCGTGCCGAAAGGTTTGATGCATCTCGATGTTTGAAAGTGAGTTTAGCCATTGGCCACGCGCTATTTTGCTTTAAAGTTGCAGAGTCCGATGGTTTTGAGTTTCCGTAAATTTCTTTTAAGATAAATATATTAGGTTGATTGGTATAAGCTACCTTTCTTTAGTTTGAGTATAACTTTTATTTTAAGTGACTAACTTTGAAGGTATCTGAATTGTAAACATGCATGCTTACTTTTCGCATGCTCACAAAACACTGACCACATGGGCTTCAGCAGTAACATGTTATGTGTTTGTTATGCATACGTCGTTATATGTCAATGTTTGTCTTATACGGCGTCGCTCGTCAAGGGGTCGCAAAAGTTTTGTGCATTCACAAAACTTTCGACATTTGACGTGTGGTGTTTATGTCAGGCATACGTTATGTATATGTTAGACATACATCGATGTATGTTAAGCGTATGTTAGACAAACATTGTTCACTAGGTAGCACTACATTGAACTACGTCAGTCAGACGGAGAGCCAGCAGAAACGTACAGTCCACATATTGACAAAGTATGGATAATGTACGTCTAACATATGTCTAACGTACGTTTTGCTTTTCTTGTCTTGACATATGTAACATATAAGACTACTTCTGGTGATCGAATTACATATATAATGTTCATCGGTGTTCTGCAAGCATACTGTGAGCATATTGCGAGGGTTTTTCACCAGGAGGCATGTTGGCCATACGCTCTGCACATTGTGTATATGGTATGTATACATCAAACTTTGCCCCCCCATGCTGAAAAGTTTGATGCATCTTGATGTTTGAAAGTGATTTTAGCCATTGGCCACGCGCTTGTGCGATGTGTCGTAATGTGACAGCGCCATTAGAAGATGACTGCATGTGCTGCTGACACAAGACTTATTAATGTGAGAGAAAAAAGGGATACATTTTCTCATCGTATTGTTTAAAAGAACTCTCTTCTATTTTGCTTTATAGTTGCAGAGTCCGATGGTTTTGAGTTTCCGTAAATTTCTTTTAAGATAAATATATTAGGTTGATTGGTATAAGCTACCTTTCTTTAGTTTGAGTATAACTTTTATTTTAAGTGACTAACTTTGAAGGTATCTGAATTGTAAACATGCATGCTTACTTTTCGCATGCTCACAAAACACTGACCACATGGGCTTCAGCAGTAACATGTTCCAATAAAATGACTTACTATTTCCTTCTACGCAGCAACAAATACGTAACAAGTTTTGCTTTAGAAAGTTTGTTACTTTATTCGGACTGCGCAACTTTACGTTATAGATAAGCTATGTGTTATGTGTATTCTGGTAACCATAACTAGGGCTCTAGTTCAAACGGACGGGCATGGACGTAGGCAGAAATTAAAAACTGTAAGCAGTCAATTGTTTGCACATGCTTACAGGAAATAACAAAATTGTAAGCATACAATAGAAAAGCGTATATTATAAAAGACTAAGTGTGGGGAAAAGGCACAATGTTTGTCGAGGGTGTGAGAGGTGTATGTGGGTTTGTGGAGATGTGAGAGGTGTGTCGATGTTTGTGGATGTGTGAGGGGTGTGTGGATGTTTGTGGTGGTGTGAGGGGGGTGTGGATGTTGGTGGAGGTGTTAGGGGTGTGAGGGTGTGTGGAGGTGTGAGGGGTGTATGTGTGTTTGTGGAGGTGTGAGCGTGTGTGGATGTTTGTGGAGATGTGAGAAATGTGTGGATATATGTGGAGGGTGTGAGGGGTGTGTGGATGTGTGAGGGGTGTATGTGTGTTTGTGGAGGTGTGAGGGGTGTGTGGATGTTTGTGGAGATGTGAGAAATGTGTGGATATATGTGGAGGGTGTGAGGGGTGTGTGGGTGTGTGTGGAGGTGTAAGGGGTGTATGTGTGTTTGCGGAGATGTGAAGGGTGTGTGGATATTTGTCAGGGGTGTGGAGGTGTGAGGATGTTTGAGGATGTTTGTGGATGTGTGAGGGGTGTGTGGATGTTTGTGGATGTGTGACTGTGAGGGGTGTACGTGAGTTGCTGGGGGTGTGAGGGGTGTGTGGATGTTTGTGGAGGTGTGAGGGGTGTACGCGAGTTGCTGGAGGTGTGAGGATGTTTGTGGGTGTGTGTGGAGGTGTAAGGGGTGTACGTGTGTTTGTGGATGTGTGAGGGGTGTGTGGATGTTTGTCATGGGTGTGGAGGTGTGAGGATGTTTGTGGAGGTGTGAGGGGTGTGTGGATGTTTGTGGAGGTGTGAGGGGTGTATGTGTGTTGGTGGAGGTGTGAGGGGTGTGTGGATGTTTGTGGAGATGTGAGGGTGTATGTGTGTTGGTGGAGGTGTGAGGGGTGTGTGGATGTTTGTGGAGATGTGAGAAATGTGTGGATATATGTGGAGGGTGTGAAGTGCGCGGAGTGCGTTGCCTGAGCACGGTGAGGTGTGAGAGTAGGTGTTGAATTAAAATCTGTGTGGGATATATTTCACAGGGCTGTAGTCGGACGCGTCCAGCTCCAGGTCGAATTACTGCAGCTTATTGTCCATGACTGATGACGTCCCTGCAGGTCGGTGGGTGACAAACAGAACGCATGCCCCGATTGCTGATTGATTGCTTCGGTGATGAATGTTGGTCACGTGGTCCACCTGGGGGCCACCTCGGAGGACGCCCAGAACTCCACAAACCCACAAGTACTTAGCAGCTCACCCAGCGTCTGGGTCTGTGGTGTGGGGATTGTGGGTGGGTGGTAGGTGTAATGTGGGTGGGTGGGTGGTGGATGGTAGGTGGGTGGGTGTAATGTGGGTGGTTGGGGTGGGTGGTGTGGGTGGGTGATGTCTGGGTGGTGTGTGTAATGTGTGTAATGTGGTGTGTGTTGGGTGGGTGTGGAGTGGGCGGTGTGGGTATTGGGGTGATGTAGGTGGGTTGGGGTGTGGGTAGTGGGTGGGTGGGGTGGTTTATTGTGGGGGAGGGTTATTGTGGGGGGGGGGGTATATTGTGTGGGTGGAGTGGTGGTAGCAGGCGGGGGTTATGGGGATGGATGATGTGGATGGCTTATAGGTGCGGTTGGCGGGGGTGTCGTTGTTTATTTGCCTTTTTTTTTTACTCATTTTCCATGGAAGAGTGATGCCTTACAAGTGCTTCTCATTATTTCAAACATATGCAGTTTTGCTGATTCATTGCTTGGGGTTTTAATGCTATTACCATCTGAGGTAGGGATTGGTACTAACTTGGGACAACGTGTACTTTTAGCGGTACCTGCGAGTTGGTTGGTTGTTGGAGTTTTACGTCCTGGCAACATCTAAAGTCATATCAGGACGGGTACCAACTTGTGCCAGTGCCCCCTCATGGCGACTTTATAGTGCTGCCCCATTGGGAGACCAGGCCACCAGCACTATGACCTAATCTCCCATTCAGTCACATTATCTTGAAACTGAGGCACCCAGTCCTTGCCTTATCGTAATAATGTCAAGTGCCTGGCTAGGAAGCCACAAGAATCAATATTGTAACTCATTGGTTTGACTCGACCGAGAAGTGAACTCCCGACCTTCCAAACAGAAGTCTGCACTCTACCGATTCGGCCACCACGTCCGGTGTACCTCGGGGAAATACCATACTGCTACAACTGCGATACTACACTCAGTAACATTATCCCGACATTGAGCACCTCACCCCCATCCCCAGTCTTCTCTCCCCTATCAAAGTAATGCAAATAAGCAGTCATGCCAACGACAAGTCGGCCTCCCAATTTCGGTAAGCTTTTGGTTTGACTCAACCGGGAATCGAACACGCGACCTTCCTGAAAGGGAAGAAACCCCACTCGGCCAGTTCCTGGTGATAGCCCTGTAGTTAATGATGCTTGATTCGCGCGTCCATTGCACTGTGAGGTGACTGCGGACAAATTGAGTGCAAGTGGTGTGTGCAAACAAAGACTGTCGTGTTGCAGAAAATCGCACCCGGAGAAAATCATGTGACACGTGACTAGAAGCGGTGCGGCATGAGATCAGCAAAAGTCTGATTTCACCGGAAGTTATCTCCTAATATAAAACGCTGGGACAAACGGTTCAAGAACTGACTGAGGACTTACCAAACCAAACCAAAAGCCCTCAGAAATTGGTTGTTAGCTTTGTTGATTATCGATGTTTGTGTGAGCCAATGAGAAATGGACAGGTCTACCTTCTTCAGAAATATGATTTAATCCCATCTATCTCGTGGTCTTACAATATTGTCGTGAGGGTAATGAAAATGGGAAATATTGCACTTAGAAGTTAAGGCCCTGTCACACTACGACCTATGGCGTTAGCGTATGCTGGCGTATGCGCTTTTCGACCAACACGTTGGTATATGCCATCATAGGTTATGCATAGGTTGGACATAGGTCATATACACTCTTCATAGGTCGTCATAGGTCGGCGTAGATTGAGCCGCCGACAATTTGTTGTGCATGTTCAAAATTTTAAACCTATGCCAGCGTGTGGCTCATAGGTTGCTCATATGCCGGACGTATGCTAGACATACGCCGGCATAGGTTAGGCATAGGTATGGGGTAGGTTGGCATAGGTTAGCATAGGTTAGCCGTACGTTGAGCGGGCGCCCTCCGCGTATCTCTGGCGTATGTAGCGTTCGCCTAGCATACAGGTAAAGGGGCTGTCACACTACGCATACACTTCATATGTCACTGGGACCTCCCTAGTGCAAAATGGTTGGTGTATCTCGACCTATTATGATTTTCAAATTATTTCGCCATGTTACGCATACGCCGCTGCCATATGTTGTAGTGTGACAGGGCCTTTAGAGCGGGTTTCGAACCCACACTTTGTCACATTCCGGGTCTAGCGTGTTAACCATACACTACTTAAGCTCCCTGATACAACCACCCTTTAGACGCTTACCTATCTATGTGGTTCCTTGACACCTGACACTTGACACTTGACACCTGACATTTGACACCTGACATCTGACACTTGACACCTGACACCTGACAATTGACAGTTAGACAGTTAGAGGTTATTATACTGCAGACTAATATTTACAGTGCAGGTAGTTATATCATAATAGAAACATCTTTCTCCTAGAAAAAAATTCTCCCCTACCCCTACCAAGAATCCGAGCAAAAACTGCCTTGGTATGAATCAGCTATGAACAACCTGTAGAGTTGCTGTTTCCATCACGCAATCTTTATCTATGTTGGCATGGTGTTGAGGAATTCAAGGAGATTGAAAATAAAACCCACATAAATACAAACAAGATGGCAGCCACTGAATGCATTTGGATTTGACTTCTATTAATCTAGATGATTTCATTAATTCTTCACTGAAAAGGTAGCGGGTAGATAAGTGTTTGGTTTGAGCAATATATTTAATTTAGCCTATTAGATTGCAAATTGATGTTGTTATTTCAATAATGCAGCCTTACAACAATTTCTATAGAGTTATCTGACAGCCCTATCACAGAGACAGTGCTATGGGAGCAACTAACATTCTGTATACCCCTGAAACAGAAGGCGGCTTTAACATGTGCAATTAATGTGCGTAGGTAGAGAGGTGATTTATAACTGCTAGTTTAGATGGTACTTCGAGAAGGGTATGTCCAATTGTGAGGGCAAAAAATGGATGTTACCGTGTGGGTCGGTGGTGTTGGCAGGGTTGCTGTGTTTCCACCAAAGTGATATATGAGGTTTCCGTACCACATACTCTAGTAGTAGTAGTGACCTCGCTCTTCCCCCCACCCTTTTTAAAATATATTTGTTTTACCCTTTCAGCAGTTTGTATATGTTACGATACGGGCGGAGGCGGAAGTCTAATATTCATGGGCATGTTTTCTGTAGAGAGGGATCAGTCTAGCCAGAGGCCAGATTTGTTAGATCGGAAAGTAGGTTACTGTTCCATGTTCTGTTGCTGAGTGCACAGTTTCTGTTTTGCTGTTCAGTGGACATGTCTAATCTTTTTTTTTTAAACATTCCACTTGTTCAAATCCTTTGTACAGTGCACACATATTTTGCAATCAAAATAAGTTTGAGTTTGACATATATATGTAAACATAGGTAGACTTTATAACCGCTTAAGGCCCTGTCACATTAAGACATTTCTTACCGGCGTGCCGCCAGCACGCAAAATATTATCAACGCGTCGAGACACTTCAACTTTTCGGCGGTTTGGGAGAAAGATCGGCGTCCACGCGGCGCGTACACCGCGCGCGGCTAACGCGTGTCGACTCGTGTCCCTCTTGTTAATAGATATATATATATAATATGTGATGTATAACTCATTATACGAGTATAAATACAGCGGGAACATATACTTTATATATCTATTACTCCTTGGCGCATTGGTGGAGTGCCCCCCCCCCCCCCCACCCAGCTGTCTGCTGTCGTAATAGCGGCCTGTGTAGTTTCGTTTTATTTCACTCGTCGAACTCTTTGGATCACTTGATCGGTACAGGGCGCTGATGGAACGCATCACTTTGTGCAGCGAACCATTATAGAGATAGAGGCCAGCAGTGCGCAGGTGCATGTACCGACCACGTGACAAGCACGGGATATCCGGTTTGGGGGAAACCCCCGAGGTTTATGGGCTGGGCGCGGTGGCGGGCAGGGGGCGGGGCACTCGGCAGGTATTTCATACACAATTCGTGCACAATTCATCTTCATTTCGTGGGGCTGGTGGGAGAGGGGGACACACACACACATATATATATATATATATATATATATATATATATATATATATATATATATATATATATATATATATATATTCATACCACTGTGTATGTGTGTCCCCCTCTCATTAGTAATAGCATATAAGTCTCATCCCTTGTTTTTCTCCTCTTTAAAAAAAAATTGCTTTATCAGTGTGGGCAATCATCATAGACACCGCCCACTACCTCTGCTTCGCTACCATCACCACCCTATCGGCCCACGCAGGTCACAGCATGATCCCACCAAGTACCAGCAGCACACCGGCGACCTTTCCCTTAGTCGCACCTTTTACACCCTGGTGAGGGAATCGTGAATAACAAGCAAAACAAACAAACAAAAACAAGGGTGCACGCCAAAACTACGCCGTCAAAGTTGAGGGTGGGGTGGGGGGAGCGGAGGTTTGGGTAGTCGGTGATTGACTGGGGTTTCACCTCCTAGCAACTTATGAAGTCATTTCTTGACGGCTACTGACTTGTGTTTGTTTGTTTGTTTGTTGGATGTTATGTGCAAGTAACATATAAGTTCATATCAAGATGGGTACAGACGTATGGCAGTGAACGCTCATGGCGACGCACTGACAATAGCTTTATAGTGTTGCTGTCCATTAAGATAACATTCTGTTGGCGTCAGGACTCGATATGCCATTATTTCAGTTACATTATCCTGACAATTACTTAAATGGTCATTTTTTAAATTGATATTTGTAAGGTCGACCACCAGGAAAGGTAATAATTGGCAAGTGTCAATGTTGTAATGCCAAGTACACACCTACCGTATACGATTCGCGCACAAAAACTGACTGGCCGATGCGACTCATCACGACCCGTTTCCCGACTAAAACTGACGACTGGGGGTGTACACATCTACTGACTGGGGCGCGACTGGGGCGCGCACATATACCGTCCCGATTCGCGACTGCAACCCTCGCACCTGGTGTTTTTAGCGTGAACTACATTAGCATCAGCGCCTCCTAGCAGTTGGTGGGCGCCAACGCAAGATGGCGCCACGTGTGTTTTGCTCCACGCAACTGGTGGATGTGGGGCGAACTATCCTGAGCAGTTGGTGAGCACGAATTCAAAAATGGCGCCACGCAGACCTGATAAAAAAAGAACAATCGCTGTGGGGCTTGCAATGCTTGCGATCCGTCACGTTCGACGTCATAGGATAGGTCGGCAAGTGTGGGTTCGTCCACATATTGCTCAGCGTGACCTGCTTGGAGCATTCAATACCCTGGTGGCTGGATTACGTGCCGATGAACCGCAAGCGTTCACAAACTACAGCAGGATGCCATCGCAACAGTTTGATCAGTTGCTTGCCCTTGTCGAAACTCGGATCGAGCGTCAGAATACAAGGTTTCGGACGTCGATCTCGGCTGCGGAGAGGCTTGCGATCACCCTACGATTCCTGGCCACAGGTAATAAATTACTTTGTCTTATACATTAATTAAATTGTGACTGAATGTCTCTTCCACGAAATAGTGTTTTTTTTTTTACTGACTGTGTGTTCGACGATATACTTGCTATGAGCTCACATTAACAATCACTTTGCACACCCTTTTTTCTAGGGGAGTCGTTCAAGAGCATCAGCTATCAGTTTTGTGTGGGGGCGACCACCATCGGACAGATTGTCCCCGATACATGCGACGCCATCTACGAAGCACTGAAGGATGACTACTTCAAGGTAACAGTGGTTGGGTTAAGTTTCTTTTATTGGGTTTCACACAAATAATGATATGCAATACACATGAAACCGGCCAGTTTTCTGTTAGTTTAATGTAAATCGACACTGCAACTTAAAACTTACAACTGAAAATGTAATGGGAAAACATACTAGACACTGCAACTTAACTGCAACTTAAATCTTAAATCAGTAGAACTGCAAATGTATTGGGAAAACATAGCGATACTAGAATTAGGAAGTTTTCTGTTACGTTTCATTTTGATTCACACTACAACTAAACAAATTATTCTTAGATCAATACAACTGAAAATGTTATGGGAAAACATAGCGAAACTCGAACCGACTACAACTTTTAAATTGGAAATTTTCTTAAATCAATACAAGTGAAAATGTTAGGGGAAAACATAGCGACTAAAACCGACTACAACTTTTGGAATTCAAAGTTTTCTGTGACTTTTCAGTTTGATTCACTACAAAAAAAAAAGTGATTCGCGAAACTAAATACTAAAACCCCATAGCCTTTTTTTTATTTGGCACACTACTCAAAAGCGATCACTTACCTTAGACTTATAGAATTATAGAATTAATGTTGAGTGTCGCTATATTCATCAGAACCTAACAAATTTAGATAGGAAAAGGAGGAACCGGCGGCGTCTGTCCCCGAGGTGCCTGTTGATTGGACAATGTCTTCTTGTTGCGTTTTGCTCTCAAGCTCCAGCATCTTCATGCTGCCGCGAAAGCACGCCTGCTCAATGTCGTTTTGGACTAGAAGGATAACGCGTGGATCAGTAATTTTGCGCAACTTCATGGCTATGCTCTTAGTGAAAACGGTGACGGCATCGTCCGGCTCTGCGCTGGTTTCGTGTAGATTCTGAAGAACGAGCTCCATCAGCTCGTTCTCTCTACTATCGGCGTCCGTTCGCTTTCGTTTGTTCGTTTTCCTCAAGTCCTGGCTGGACTTTGGGGTGCTCGGGACAGTGTCAACGTCTTCCTGTTCGTCTGCGTCTGGGAGAGCTTGTGCCGCGAGACCTTGTGCCGACGCGAGGCTTTCCGATGCACCGTCCTCGTCGTTGTTGGTCGTCTCCTCCTGAGAAACAAAAGAGAAACAACATATTTTTTAGACAAAATTAACACTTAGTTTTTTTGTTTTTTTGTTTTTGCAGACCCCGTCAACCCAGGATGAGTGGAGGAAGGTCGCTGAGTTGTTCATGACACGGTGGAATTTCCCTAACTGCATTGGCGCCTCAGACGGGAAACATATCCACATCAAGCCACCTCCACACTCCGGATCATCCTTCTACAACTACAAGAACACCTTCAGCATCGTGCTGATGGCTCTGGTGGACGCAGATTACCAGTTCATCTACGTCGATGTGGGGTGCAATGGGCGCGTCAGTGACGGAGGAGTGTTTGCTGGCTGCACCCTACAGCAACAACTGGAGAAGCATGCGGATTCCTTCCCACCCCCCAAGCCTGTCCCCGGAGACGATCGGCCCCTGGCCCATTTCATTGTCGCAGACGACGCGTTTCCCCTGAAGGAATACCTGATGAAACCGTTCAGCCACAGAGACATGAGATTAGATCACAGGATCTACAACTACCGACTGTCGCGCACCCTTCGGCATTCTGACGGCATTCCTAACGAACATCGCCCTCGCCCCAGACAAGGTTGAGAAAATCGTGATGGCGAGTTGTGCGCTACACAAATTCCTGCGGGAAAAGATCGGCGCCACCGCCAATGTCGACTCTGAGGACCCCACGACGCACGCTGTAACTCCCGGCACCTGGAGAGCAGACAGAGTGCTCAGCCAGGCCCCACTACCCTCAGGTACAAACTCGACGCAACGCGCAAAAACGCAAAGAGACTACTTGGTCGAGTACGTGAACTCACCGACCGGCTCTGTGCCGTGGCAGTCGGCCATGATATAGATAGTTGAACAATCTTTGTTTACAGCCACTTCCATCCAGATAATGTTAGATTAGATTAAGAACTGTATTATTGTATTAGTATTACTGTCTTATTGTATTTTATTGTTGTATTACTGTATTATTGTATTATATTAGTGTTTGATAGCTATCGTTACCTCATCAGTTTCTTGGCTGCAGCTTGGCGCGGGGAGCTGGTGGTTACTCAGACTCTGTCGTTTCTGGACGTGGGGTGCAAGGAACGACAAGGACGCTTGGATCCAGGTCTGGCGTGTGGTCAGTCGCTCCCCCCCCCCCCCCCCCCCTCCCCCCCGAGCCCGACGGAGGATGTTTGCGGAAGCGTGTATATTGAGTCCGTAGGTTGGTCATCCTTTTCTGGATGGAAGCGGCTGTAAATACATATTGTTCAAGATTGAACAGATTGTACAAATAATAAAAGTTCACATCAGCCAGATTTAAGCTTCTACATGTGTTATATTTATAGAATATATTATAATATCTAGTTGAATGCAATGAAAGTGCGATCGCCGGTGTTCTGCGGCCACCATCTTGTTGTGTAGCATTCTCCGGGGAGCCACACTTTCGCGAATAAGTTGGGCGATAAAGTTTCGCGATTAAGTTTCGTGCTAGCTAATTTCACTAACTAAGAAGCAACATGGTTTCTTTACCTATGTATTATTGATAACGTGGTATGATTAAGTTTCGCTATTAAGTTGTTTATAGGCTATAGATGTTCTCATTCACCCGTGTACTACAAGAACCGGGTGAACATGTAGGTAGCTAGCGTAGGCAATTTACGACCCATTTCGGACCAATGTTGACTAAACAAAACAGTGAATACTATCGGAAAAACAGGCTTACCTGACTGACCGACCTCTCCCGTTATTTCGGCCAAAGCAGTCATCCTCTTTATTCGGTTAGAGTACTCCGGGCAACACACGTCGAAAAGACAGGGCCGCTCGCTCCACATTTCTACCATCGTACTCTCAGCCTCGTTCGTCCAGTCCGCCATGTTTTTTCCTTTGTGTACGGACAAAGTCACATGACCCTTTTCCGCCCCTCTGATTCGCTCATCGCTAAAACCCGGACGCGACCAGTGGCCGGCTAGCACACATATACCGTATACGACACGACTGCCCGCTCACATCTAGCGTTTCTCGGACGGCCCGATTCATTTTTCGAATCGCTTGCGATTCGAGTTTTAAGCCCTAAAACTGAGTTTTATACGCGAATCGCATGCGTTTAGTGTGCGCGGGGGTCGCACACCTAACAACTAAAACCCAGTTTTATGCGCGAAACGGGCAGTTTTAGATCGTAAACGGTAGGTGTGTACCGGGCATAAGTCTTCGGGTTGACCCGATCGGGGGTAAAATCCATCACCCCCCACCCAAGAATCTGTCACAAGGGAAGCGGATGTTGTGAATACTCAACCAGCTCTCCTAGTTGTCTCAGTAACCGCATTTAGCATGCCATGTGGGGCGGGGACGGGGGGCGGAGTGTCAGAGGGTGGGGGTGGGGTTCGGTGGGGGTGTGGTTACTACATAGCGATTTCATTTTTTAGTGGATGAATATCACATGCATGAATGTGGCATTTGTGTGAAAATGATAACAAAATAACATGCATGTGTCGAAACGCATGTCAAGTTAGTGTTGCGCATGTCAAGTTAGTGTTGCCAGGTGCATCAACGGTTCTAGTATTTAGTATAGCGAAATCTTTGGGTGTATGAAAAGTGCTTTTGTCTAGTGCACACTAGTTAACACTGTCATGATGGTAGTAACAACCTTTACTGACAGTAGAACCACAAACAGGATGTGGTGATTAATAAGGTGACCACACGGCCATACGACAACAGTGAAGGCAGTTAAAGACCTGAGCAGACAGTAGAAGTGTTATTCCAAGGGAATGCTTTAGGGTGGGGAGGGGAGGCGGGGAGTCTTCTTTTTCTTCTTCTTAATAAAAAAGAAGATTTGTGTTAATAATTGTTATATTTACTTAGCGTGGAACCCCATAGACTTCATCAGTAACATGTTCTACTAGTAAACTGACTTAGTGTGAACTTCTATTTAGCAAGACATACTTAGAGATGCATAGTCCCATGAAGCATAAAATGTTCAAAACAAAAACACTCACCTAGATTTCATTCTACATTTCTAGCTTATATACTGGTGCACTTATTAAGTGGCATGCGGGTAATGCAGTACCTCAGATACCTTAGGTGCTAAAATACCTCAGGGAGTTTGACGCCCCTGCCTTGCAAAGTTGTAAACCACTGCCTTGTGGTACAAGTACTGGTTCTTGATAGAATCAAAGGCTAAGGGAGCAAACCCTAACAGAAAACCATGTTATCGTGGCAGCATTAAGGGCAGTGATGAATGGAACTCCCAACATCTCCCAACCAGCCACTGCAGGGACAAATAGTTTGCGCCTGTCTTGACATGTTCTTGCCGATGTGAGACCTCTATTTGCTCCCCTAGAGAGTGCCGCTAGTAACTTGCAAACGCCAGCAGCACTTCAACACTTTGCAAGCAGCTTTTATGAAATGTACAACCGCACAAAGCAGCTGTTAAGTAATGAAAGCAGTCTTTGTCGCATTGCGACTGACAGCATGATGGTGATGAGGATGATGATATTAAGCATTTCTTGCTACATAGAAGGCATACTGAGTTAATTTACTAGGACATGATACTGCATAAGTCTATGTTGTCAGAGTTTTGGTGTGCTTGCCAACATTAATTTTGCATGTTTGCACTTCAAGTATCTCAAACGTTTTCCATTTAAAATAAAGGTTACTTCAAACTAAAGTAAGGTAGATTACAGCAATCAATTTAATACATTTATCTCAGAAAAATGACAGAAACTCAAAACCATCGAACTATGCAACTTTAATATATATATATCTAAGCTGACTCTATGTAGGTTCAAATGTAGATAGGATCTAAGATCATATAAGGATGGTCACACAATTTGTGGCAGTGTACATTCACGGGGACTTCATAGTGCTGCTCCACTGGAAGATTGGGATTAAAGTGTTGTTATTTTGCTCAATAGAAACTGACCTTTCGATATATTTTAACCTATAACTAGTCACAGAAAAATACTTGCTTATGATGATAGCAGACTTGCATAAATATTATATTAGTTATATCAGAGGGCCTAGATCACCAAACAATGTAATATATATAAACATAAAGAACATATCATGACTATTACAACATTAAGTCATTTAATAAATGAACATATATATATGCCAAGAATCAACGATATAAACTATTTAAACTGTCTAAGCTTAAATTCTTCGCTTTTGGGAAACTTCCTTCATCCACTGATTTCTCCTTTTTTTTGTCGCTCTCTTTCACCTTAAAAAACACCAATGTATATGTATACATGGATGTACATATATAGACACAGATGTACACATATATACACATATATACACACGCATACATATATGTCTAACATATGTGTGTAAGTAGGGTTATTCTGGGAACTTTTACTTGCATAGCACTGCGGCATTAACCAAATGACGTTGACGCCACGCCTGTGGATTGCTCAGTTTGTCTTATTTTTCTTGGAAATCGACGTCATTGATGCTTGCCTATATAAGAGGCCATGTGCTGGGCGGGTGCTAGGTCGTAGACTGGTGGCTGTCTACGCATATATTCACAAACACGGCTGTTACAGATGGGGTACTTTAAGGTGGGCGCCTCACCTGACTAAGTAATAGAAGAGCACAGTGGACACTTCGACCACTGATATACCCTCAGCAGGTGAGTCACTCCACACATTCATCACTGCTAACCACCAGCATCGCATTTTATTGAACTATTCACATTTACACTAACATGCCATGCTGGTACAGTTGTAGCCGTTATATATATAACCTCATGGAGGTGGTTGGTTGCATGTGTGTAAGGTGTGATATATGTGAATGCATAGGAATTATATTAATATAAAATCACGGAAGTTATTACTAACCAGCTATTACTAACCATACTTGCTTGGCATGCCTGGTGGTGCGCCCCCCCCCCCCCCCGGGGGTTCCTTGCCACACTACACTGCTGAGGCTTCCTCCCTCACTCGCCACTCATATATATATATAGCATATATATGTGATATATTCACGTTTATGTATGTGGTCCTATAACTACATATTAAGGGAAATGCCTTATTATTTTATTTTGGCACATCAGTTGATTTGGCAGGGGAAATTTCAATCGCAGACAAATAGTCTATCTCATTCCACTGCTCCTTGTCCAATCCTATTATTATTAATGTCGAATGCACCAGGCTAGGTAGTAATATTTAAGTCCTTGATTTAACTTTGCCAGGGTTCGAACCCAAGGGCAGAGGTTCGAATCCCACAACCTACCAAAGCGGGAGGCAGGCCCCCCAACTCATTCGGCCACCCCCTAAAGTAAATTAATATAAACTCTGTGATATGTCCACTTAGCTAGAGCTATATATATATATATATATATATATATATACGACTATGAGTGTTGAATAATAGTACATTATGTGACTATATATAGTATAAACAAGGTACTATGCTATGTGTTGGTTATTTAGGTATACATGTATAAATCTATAATCTGTTATACGAATATAAACAAGCTACTGTTTATTCTTTGTGATATATACATATATATATGTACATATATTGGAATATATTAAATAGCCCTATATCATATAGCACATGTGCATTGTGCATGTTGGCCCGAGGCTAACATGGGTAATTTGCTCACGAGGTTGCTGTTTGTTTACCTTTCTTGCAAAATCGCCCTGCCTACTTTCGCTCACTCTGCTTTCGACACTGCTACCCTGCACATCGTTTCCTAGCCACGTCATGCCACCGATTTGGAAAAGGAGAGGACGACTGCTGTTGTCGCAGCGGCAACAGCCGCCTAGGAAGGCAAGGTCCTCGTGTGTACCTGGGCTTCAACAGCTGTCAGAGGATTCTTCCTCACCTGATAGTAATAGTCTCAGGGTTTCATCAAAGTCGTCTGTGTCAGGGTCCGATAAAAACATTATTAGGAGGCTCAAGCGTGAAAATAGGAGACTTACCTCGGTGCTTCATGAAAATTCTCCAATGGTAACTCCAGTGACACCGGCAGTTTCGGGTTTGTCTTCCCTGCTTCCTCGGCCATTCACTTCTCCTTCATGCCAGCACTGCCGTAGGAAACCGGCCGTGTCACCCCGTCACTCGTCTCCTGTTACACCGCTGCCGAAAACTCCCCGCCGACCGCGACCCTGGCTACACTACACACCTCCCCCGCCGCTGTCACCATCACCGCCACCACCTCCTCGCCCAGCTCGGGTGTGTCCAGCATCCGTCGAAAGGTTTGGGGAACAAACTCCGGGTCTCAAAAGGTTGAAAGGTAGGGCGTTGCTCCCTCATAATTTTATCACCCGTGGAGAGTATTTCTCTGCGCTAAGGCAGTCATCATTGATTTGAGTTTTCCCCCAGGGAAAGGTGTAAATGCAGGGATAAAGAAAGGGTTTTACTTGGGTAATTCCTTTAATTTCACCCTTCCTTCGGTTTCTACACTGTCCGAGAGACTTTCTCTGTCAGGCCCTAATGCATGGCTTTGGTCAGCAGATTTGGCCAGGGTGTATCATCAGCTGAGATTCTGTCCTCTCTCAGCCCCGCTGTTGGGAATTATCCTGAAGAATAAGTATTATGTAGATATTGCTCCGCCGTTTGGCTGCCGAACATCAGCATTGGCATGTGCGAGAACAACTAGGGCATTGGTCTGGTTGCTTCGGCAAGAGGTTTTTTTCTCCTTATGTTATTTGGGCGATTTTGTGGGCTTGGAATCATCATTTGAACGAGCTTTGCAGGCGTACAATAAATTGCATGACCTAGCGGCTATGTTGGGAGTACAGTTAGCAGACGAAAATTGATTTCGCCCTTGTAACTCACTTATTTGGCTAGGCTTTAAGATAGATACAATAGAAATGACGGTTTCCCTTCCAATAGAAAAAGTCAAAGAAATTCTGGATGAATGTACTGCCTGGCAATCTAAAACAACTGCAACGAGAAAACAGCTTCAAAGTATAGCAGGGAAGATTAATCATCTTGCCAAGTGTACAAAGCCAGCTGCTAGGTTCACTAACCAAATTCTTGCTGCTCTCAGGGCTACCCCTCTGAGAGGCTCATTCCCTTTTAATCCAGACGTCCTTAAGGATTTAGAATGGTTCCAAAAGTTTGCGGCCTCCTTTAACGCTATACTTTTAATCCTGAGTCAACCCCCTAGGCCTTGGATCATTGAGTGTGATGCGACACTGACAGCAGCTGGAGCATTCTTGAGTATTAACTACTATAGAGCCCAATTTCCACCAATGGTGCTAGAAAAACTTACGAATATTGCCCAGCTAGAGGCGCTCAATCTAGTTCAAGCAGTTACCTCCCTCTTGCCTCCAGACCCAGTTAATCATTTGGTAATCGTTAATACAGATAACCAAGCATCACAGCAGGTGCTGTCCTCAGGCAGGGGCAGTGACCCGATACTCTGTGCATGTGCACGACAGTTGTGGTTACTATCAGCAAAGCATAATTGTGAACTTGAAGTGAAGTTAAAACAGGTACGGAATTGGTCCTGGCTGATGCCCTAAGCAGATCATTTAATGACTCTAGTCTTAAAGATAAAGCTTCTGCACTCTGTAATTCACTTGATCTGATCGAAATAAAGATACTCCTTTCGTTAACATTACTAGATTTCGCACTGTAAATGCTTATGTGATGTATCCAGCCTGGAAGATAGTACGTTGTTTGCCTCTATCTTCCAGGCTACACGATGAACCACCACC
Source organism: Branchipolynoe longqiensis (assembly GCA_030323885.1). Classification (NCBI taxonomy): domain Eukaryota; kingdom Metazoa; phylum Annelida; class Polychaeta; order Phyllodocida; family Polynoidae; genus Branchipolynoe; species Branchipolynoe longqiensis. The sequence goes on along the minus strand of CM059187.1, from coordinate 108,236,324 downwards.
ACCACCGTCAGCTCCTCTTGATGTACCATGCCGGCCTGGCCCAGCACACTTGGCAAAACAAGGCTGCACATATCAGGCGCTACCTGCTCTTCGCAGCCAGACATTCCTTTCCTCCCCATGCTCCACGCCTCTATGATCTCCTGTCCTTCCTGCTTCATCTAGCTTCCTCCCTCCGCTCCCCCAGGGCTGTCATGAATTACTTTAGCTCTGTTAAGATCTGGGTGTCGGCTGTCTCGAATGATCTCTCAGTCTTCAATGCTCACGAATTGTTAGTCATAAAATGTGCGGTGACATGTTCTTCTACCCATGTCCACTCACAAGCTCCGGCTGTTTCCCCACGTCAATTCCGTAGAGTCATCTCTTCCCTCCTTGCTCGTAGTACTCCTCCAGTAGCCGCAATAGCCCCCCTGATTATTTGTTATGTGTCTCTTTTACGACAGAGTAATCTAGTGGTGTCTGCCTCTGGCAGCCCACACGTATTGAAATTTAAGCATGTCAGCATCTCCAAATCTGGCTTACGAGTCCTAATTATATCAACCAAAACCTGCCCGATGTCATCATGCCCTCTCCAATTCCTCCTCCCGCCCCTTCCCGGTGCACCCTGTTGTCCTGTCCAAGCCTGTTGTCGATATACAGCCCTGACAACCCAGCCTTCCTCCTGCCGTCATCACGACCTCTGACCCTGCGCATCCTGACTAAGATGCTCTGTGAGGCCCTGCTGCCGACACTCTCCTCTACACGCCAGGCTAACCTCCATAGCCTCCGCCGAGCTGCCGCGCAAGGTTGTGCCACTGCTGGTCTTCCGTTGCCAGCCTTGATGTCTGCCGGAACCTGGAAGACGAGGTCCTGGCATGCCTACTTGTCTCATGTCTAGATTAAGGATGCTCCATCAGCGCTCTCTCAAATGTTGGGTGAGCGCTGATCCCCGACTTGTATCTACTCCAAGCTGTAATAGGACTGAAATTCCTGGTTGCGCACTCCAGTCATCGCATGACACCTGGCCCTGTTGCCACCTGATACATGTTTGATCCACCTGCCAAGGTCCAATTTGTTTTCTATTAAATATTCTATTTAACCCAACTTCTGTTTCTGTTTTCCATCTCTCCTCATCTGTCTCTCCATTACAGCCGAGTGTAGCGAATTGTGCATGTTGGCCCAAGGCTAACATGGGTAATTTGCTCACGAGGTTGCTGTTTGTTTAGCTTTCTTGCAAAATCGCCCTGCCCTCTTTCGCTCACTCTGCTTTCGACACTGCTACCATGCACATCGTTTCCCCACCCTCCCACCCTCTTACTCGGGGGGGGGGAGGGGGGTGTGAGCACTGATCCCTGACATGTATTTACTCCAACCTGTAACAGGACTGAAATTCCTGGTTGCGCACTCCAGTCAGCGCATGACACCTGGCCCTGTCGCCACCTGATATATGTTTGATCCACCTGCCAAGGTCCGACTTGTTTTCTATTAAATATTCTATTTAAACCAGCTTCTGTTTCTGTTTTCCATATCTCCTCATCTGTCTCTCCATAACAGCCGAGTGTAGCGAATTGTAATGAATATGAAAAAGATTAGTATTCTAAATACATTTCTCACGAGACTAGAAATAACGACAATGACAAATTTATCTGAGCGATTGATGGCGTGATTGCGATGCATTCGAAGTGATTGGCGCTCAATCAATCGCGCGTCACGTATTCACAGCGCTGTCCGGTCTCCCGCTACCACCAGGCGGCGCCAGGGCGCCGCTCGCCGGCCCCCAGCCCGCATGTGGACACTGCACGCAGATACCGTCAACGTGCCGCCTGACCCGGGGCGCTCAGACGGGCGCAGCGATTCACGCCGGCCGGACGTCCGCCCGACCACGCCCGGCCACGCCCGGCCCCTGGGGACACGCACCCGGAGGCGAGACGTGCACGCCCCGGACAGGCCCGGGACTTATACCCTACGCTAGCATGTCAGAAGTTCTGCACCAGAGGCACATGTTCATGTAAGTATATATAATTTATACAGTAGTAGCTATCGGTATTCAGTTACCACTGTGATTGACCGGGAACCGCTGCCATGTGAGGCCAATTTGTTTATTGTTTTTTTGTTTGTTGGGGGGGGGGGGGGGGTTCGCATCCTGGAAACATCGAAGGTCACATCACTATGGGTACCAACTTGGGACAGTGCGCACTCATGGTGATTTTTTTAGTGCTTCCGCGCTGAGAGACCAAGCCGCCGTCACCTTGACCAGATTTCTCACCTAGTCACATTATCCTGGTAGAGAGCTAACCAGTCCTTGCCCTATCCTAGTTATGCTGAGTGCCAAGCTAGGTAATGACAAGTATCAATTTTGGAAGTCACAGGTTTTGAACTCCTGACCTTCTGTATGGGAAGCCTGCATTCTACCACCGATTCTGCCACCACGTTGGGTTTCTTTATTGTACATACTGTCATTGTTTCAGTTGATTGGCCCTCCGATGATAGGACATCTGCTAGGTCAGGACAGCATTGGTCTAGATGCAGAGATGTCAGTTGAAGACAAGAAGTGTTACTGGATAGAAGATCTGATATATCTATATAAATTATGTATATATGGCGCTATGTATATATATATATAATGTAAATTATGTATGTATGAGCAGGTATGCAGGTATTGCAGGTATTGCAACACCTCAGGGAGCTTGACGCCCCTGCCCTGCATAGTTGTAAACCACTGCCTTGTGGTACAGGTTCTTGACAGAACCAAAGGCTAAGGGAGCAAACCCTAAACAGAAAACCATGTCACTGTGGCAGCATTAAGGGCGGTTAATGTATGGAACTGCCAACATCTCCCGACCAGCCACTGCAGGGACAAATAGCTTTGCGCCCGTCTTGACATGTTCTTGCCGGTGTGAAACCTCTATTTGCTCCCCGAGAGAGTGCCGCTGGTAAATTGCAAAAGCCAGCAGCACTTCAACACTTTTGCAGGCAGCTTTCATGAAATGTATCCAGAAAATAGTGGACGCTTTCTCCGATGCATCAAAGAACTTCGGCCTGAAGATTAACATCAAGAAGACGGAGGTACTGTACCAACCCAACTCTACAAGAACCCGAGAGGAGGATATCATGGTTGACAGAAACAAGCTGAACTCTGTTCCGGAATTCACCTACCTCGGAAGCACTATATCAGGTGATGGATGCATTGATGCTGAAATACAGAGGAGGATGGCCAAGGCGAGCGCATCTTTCGGCCAACTATGCCAGAGACTCTGGAACAACCACCATGTGTCCGTTGGGGTCAAAGGCAAGATCTACCGTGCAATCGTGCTATCCACCCTACTATACGGAGCCGAGGCCTGGACAGTATACAGACGACAGGTTAAAAAAGCTGCATGCCTTCATGATGAGACATCTGCGTTCAATCATGAGGCTAACCTGGAAGGACAAAGTGACAAATAAGGAAATACTTGAACGGAAAGGGCTGCCATCTATGGAATATCTTCTGATCAAAAAGAATCTCCGGTGGACTGGACACCTCATGAGGATCTCATCAAACAGGCTACCAAAGCAGATCCTCTATTCTCAACTGTCTTCTGGTTACAGAAAGAGAGGGCCCCCTCGTCTCTGGTTCAAGGATACCATCAAGAGAAACCTGAAGCTGAGAGACATTAAGACTGACTCATGGATATCACTCTCCCCGGGCGATGAGTCATAGCCCGTGGGTGCATGCCCCTCCGCTGCTGCCGGTGGGTGCTTGTTTCGCTTCGTAGCCATCGGTAGTCTGTAACCAAATAAATTGTTACTATAAACCGGAATCAACTCAACGTGAACACAATAGTGACACCAGGTTTAACCCGATCTATGTGGTATTGAGTAACGTATTTATACCGTTCTCAGTACAGGCGTGGTAAGCTAAGTGTATTGTCGTAGGTGTCTGGTATCAAAACCAACCATACGAGGGCTAGGCCTTCGGACCTCCCACACTCTCTGTTCCGTACACTTCTCCCTCCCGCAGCTTCTGCGCCAGCAAGTTGGAGAAAATGCTACGAAACTCGGAGGTACGCCTCAAAAAATGTTGGGGAGTCTATAAAAGAAACCCAGGATCATCTCCAATGAGACCCTCTATTAGGGTCCGAGGGAATCTCCACAGGAGATGTGACAATGCCAACATCTCTACCCATGTGTAAACAGGTGTCGATAGAACAAAGGTTTCGGTTCGTAACACAAAGCAATGCATTGTTCTACCCGTATTTATAAAAACACTAATCTTGTCCTAAATGGACCTCAGAAAGTTCTGAACTTTCATATCTAGATGCTATAATGCATCATAAAAAAGCTAAACCAAAGTTTTGATTACTACTTACAGTTATTTAGCTTGTTGTAGACAAATTTTGCCAGAGCAACTCAACGAACATCCTCCCGTCGTGAGTTGTTTATGCTAATTGCTGGACCCGGATGTGCTTCCTTCTCCCTAGCCTGTGGCTAGCCTGAGGCTTTATACCGAGGTAAAATATATATATATAATTATATATACAAAAATGGACCTTAGCTTTGGGTTCAGCACTAGCAAATCACCATGCGCCCCCCCTCCCCCCCCGCCCTCACACTCGTATTATCTGTTTTCAAAGGACAACTCTGCATCCACACCGATGTTATACTGACATATCAAGTGTTCTGTAATCAGCTGGATAGTCAAATGAACCAACAACAACAAACAGTTAGTACATTGACATTATTATGTTATCACATGGCAGGGTTTGACAATCACAGGACTCGCTACAGACAGGTAATACTGCATTAGATGTCGACACGTACGTAGGGTAATACTGTCGGATAATAAGAGAACTGACCTGACCCTTTGCTCCCAGCATTTCCCAGTAAGGTCTGGGGATCAATCCTGTTTAAATAATAACTCTTCCATATCAGATCACAGTAATATATTGGTGTGTGCCACGACCACCAGGGCGGATACAGGCCAGACGTCACCATCACGCGTGGACTGCGCCCGTTTGCAAATGGCCGGGCTTCTGTGCTAAATGCCAGATTCAGCATGCAGAGAGGGAGGCCCCGGCAGTGCCTCGGGACTAAACTCCCTGTAGACTTGCAAGCTCGACTGGTTTGTGCCATATCTTCTTATTTGTATGACCGGATACTCTGGCCGAATCGATAGACGCAGGCTTCCCGTGATTTTGAAACCAGGCCAAGTCAAGCCAATGACTTACACAATTGACACTTGTCACTCCCTAGCTTGGTGCTCGGCATTATTAGGATATGACAAGGACTGGTTAGCTCAGTATTAGAATAATGTGACTGACTGTGCGTGATATTGGGTGATTGTGCTGGTGGTCTGGTCTCCCAATGGGGCAGCACTATAAGGTCGCCATGAGTGAGCACTGCTACAAGTCGGTACCCATCCTAATATGACCCAAGGTGTCAGGATGCAAACCATGCACCATGATCTGATATCCCACTCAGTCACATCATTCTGATAATGAACCAATCAGTCATCGCCCTATGTGGGCTCGAATCCCACGATCTACCAAAACTGGAGACGAACGCTCAACTCATTCGGCCATCCCGTCTGGTGTTTAAAAAAAAAAGGAGTGAGGGAGGGACGGAGAGTGATGAATTGGTAACGGGTAGGGGGAGGGTTGTCCTGCTCCTAACACTTCCTCTCTCTAGCATGTAGCAGTGGGAAGGTCAGGGCTTCAATGTACGTACATACAATCAAATCGCACCTGATAGTGCTTTCCTTGAAGATGCTCCTGAAAATAATTTTACTGAGAAACAGACAGAAAATTGAAGAACAAATCAGTAACGTACAAAGTGGGTTTATATCTGGAAGAGGTACACGTGAAGGGATTTTCAATATGAGAATGATTTGTGAACGTTATTGTGAAATGAACCAGGATGTTTATGCCTGCTTTATTGACTATGAGAAGGCCTTCGACCGAGTCAATCATGAAATGTTAATCAAATGTTTACAAGATATTGGTGTCAATGGCAAAGACATTAAACTAATTGTGAACTTATACTGGACACAACGTGCATTTATAAAAATGGAGCAGGGCCTATCGGATGAAGTTATGATTAAACGAGGAGTTCGACAGGGGTGTCTATTGTCACCATGTTTATTTAACCTGTACCCAGAGATGATTTTCAGACACATTGAAGATTGCAAGGGAGTGACAATAGGTGGCATGAACGTCAACAATCTTAGATATGCCGATGACAGTGTAATAATAGCAGACAGTGAGAAAAACCTACAAGATATAGTGAATAGAATCAATAAAGCTGGAATACTATTCAACATGAAGATGAATGCCAGGAAGACCAAAACAATGGTTATAAGTAAAAAGACAGATAAACCAAATATCAATATAACCATAGATGGCACAAACATAGAACAAGTATCCGAATTCATATATCTTGGACAAAAGATTACAAATGATGGGAGATGTGAGGAAGAAATTAAAAGAAGGATAACAATAGCCCAAACAACATTCTCCAAAATGTATAGAGTGTTAACATCAAGTAAGATATTAATACAAACAAGAGTAGACCACACATGTTATGTGTGGTCTACTCTAATGTATGGGGCTGAGACATGGACAATCTCTAAGAAAATGTACAAACGTTTAGCAGCATTTGAGATGTGGACTTATCGAAGGATGATAAAAATATCATGGACAAAGAAGATCACCAACAAAGAAGAAGTTCTCAGAAAAATTAAAAATAAGAAAAGCTTGTTTATTTTGGCCACATCATTCGTCAGAGTTCAATATACTGTACATTGTTGGAAGGGAAGGTGAATGGCAGCAGAGGGAGAGGGAGACCAAGAACATCATGGTTTACAAATATTTCACAGTGGACAGGCTTGAATTATTCACAGTCTATCAGAACAGCACACCATCGGGACAAGTGGAGAACCATTGCATCCAACCCTCGACTAGAGGACGGAACTATTGATTGATTGAGTGCTTTCCTTAGACCACTCTGGTATGCAGAATAGATTATTTCCACCACCAAACCCACTCTCCGGCTGCAGTGGAAGACCTAATGCTGTGGCCTGGGGAACAGATCACTGAACATGTCTGAAAGAGAGTACTTCCGCCATCAACATGACCTCTGACGGTGGTAACACAAACTAATCTCGGTAACAGACAACTCACTGCAGACTCCCGTGTGAAAGGTCTATTCCGATATCCATCTCAGAGGCCTAGCTTCCATGCATACGCAGATACGCAGCTGTATACCACCTGAAAAAACTAATATTAAAAAAAATATATGTATATTTCACCACATCTGAAGAACTGTCTCCATTTCTATTAATTAAGAGCGGCTAACAGGTCCAAGGCCTATTATAGCTGTATCCTATTGATTGATATGATGTTAATGCGTGTATGTTCTATGTACTATAGCATTTTATTCCATCGCCGAGAAAGTCTGCGTAACACCTGAAGATCTGAAGCTAGGCCCCAACATTTTTAGGGGACAAATTATCTTTCTCTGTGGCTGAGTGGTAAGAGTGTCTGACTGTTGTCTACGTCAGACTCCTAATCTGAGGGTCAGCGGTTCGATTCCCCGTGCCCCCAGCTCTGCCAATTTGGATTTCCACCGCTGTGTATAACTTACAGCATCATCAAAGGCCGGTTGCTCTCATACCATGTCTATGTGGTGTGGGAGGTTAAAAATCCCTTGTGTCGGTAAAAGTGTAGGCTCGGGCTTTCTATCGACCAGGGGCCGTATGCAGGTGTCGGTGTTACGGCTCCAAAACGCGTTTAGCGCAGGATTTACGTTTAGCGGCGGGATTTCCAGTTTAGCGAGCAAAATTCTGTATGCAGGAAGCGGTGTTACGCTAACACCGCACGTTTACCCTAAACCCGTTTCATAGCAGGTTTACGGTCGGTGTTAGCGTACGGTCCTACCCAAATCTATTCAATGCTGTCATATTTAACAGAATTACATACGCAATAAGTGAAATATGATTAAATTAACCCTAAATTCGAAGCAATATTAACGCTGCCGCCGTAACGGCGGAGATATTAATACTTATATTTTCGAATCGACGAACGTAAAGTAAACAAATCGCCGCCGTCGCAACCGCCGCGTCGACGTCGACATCCATACTGGCCGACGTCTACGCATTGGCGGCAATGTATTAGCGATTTGTTTAGTTTACGCTCGTCGATTCGAAAATATAACCGTTAATATCGCCGCCGTTACGGCCGCAGCGTTAATATTGCTTCGAATTTACGGTTAATTTCATCAAATTTCACTTATTGCGTATCTAATTCTGTTAAATATGATAGCATTTAATATATTTAAGCCTAATATATGGGTAGAGACCCAGAGGGAATTCCCAAATCTATAAATAATTTCACGTTTAGCTAACACTGTCCGTTTAGGTGCTCCTGCATACCACTTGACATATTTCGCCCGGTCGGTGTTAGCTATACGCGTTTAAAGCCTAAACTCAAATTCGCGTAACACTGTTTCTTGCATACGGCCCCAGGAGTGGAGTGGGGAAGACCAGTCGGCTGTGACTGGATTTCCCCTGCTTGGGACAACTAATGTACCCCAAAAAAAAAAAAAAATGAGAGACAAATAAGTGTTCACACTTCCTGTCTACCATTCGCTATATATTAATCAGGAATCTGGAAATGGCGACGGCTATTGCAGTCGAGGCTATTCCGTAATTTTTTTTTACAAATTGTTATTTTTATTGTTAATCTAGAATCTTGAACTCATCAAAGATGGGCAAACTTTTACAGGAAGTGACGACAGGTATTGCAGTCGAGGCTATCCCAAAATTTGTTGACAAATTATCTTTTTTTTGATAATCTAGAATCTTCGACCTTTTCAGTGGAAATGACTATGGCTATTGTAGTCGAGGCTATTCCTTAATTTTTGTCTGACTAATTGTCTTTTTTGCTGATCTAGAATCTTTGACTTGTCAATGATGGGCCATTTATTCATTGCAAATGACGACGCATATTGCAGCTTAGGCTATCCCTCCATTTTTTTAATGACAAATTTATGTTTTTATTGCTATCATAGAATCTTCGACTCGTCAAAGATGGATTATTTTTCAACGGAAATGACGACGGGTATTGCAGTCGAGGCCATCCCGCCTCAGATGACCTCTTCCGGTGTGGCGTCTGAGACTGCACACGCCTCTGAGATTGCTGCTTCCGCCTCCTCCACCTCCTCCTTCTACTCATCCGCCGCGTCGTCGTCACTGGTGCCCGAGGTGTCGTGCGGCGACGCGGACGTGTACACCGGGGTGGTGGCGCCGATCGTCATGTCGACGTTCGGGGTGGTCGGCAACGTGCTAGCTCTGGTGGTGCTGTACAACACACGCGCCGAGCGGCGCCGGTCCGCCTTCTACACTCTCGTCGCCGGGCTGGCTCTGACAGACCTGCTCGGTCAGCTCGTCACGGCGCCCATCGCCATCGCCGCCTACAGCTCGGGCCTGACGCTGCTCGTATCGCGCCCGGCGTTGTGCAGCCTGCACGGCTTCCTCATGGTCGGCTTCGGACTCGCCACGCCCCTCATCGTGTGCCTCATGGCGCTCGAGCGGATCAGCGCTCTGTGCATCGACGTGTACGGCTCGCACCTGCTGACGGCCGGCCGGGTGCGGGCGGCGCTGGGGGCGAGCTGGGTCCTCGCCATGTGCTTCGCCGCCCTCCCCGTGCTCAGGTTCGGCGCCTATGAGCGCCAGTACCCGTGCAGCTGGTGCTTCCTCAAATTCCACTTCGATTCGGGTGCTAACTTCTCCCGGCCTCCATCCTTACCCTCTTCCCCTTCCTCCCTGTCCCCTGTCCCTGTCACTGGGCCTGGGGGGAACAGTGGCAGCAGCGGCTGGGGCTGGTACCCGGAGGCCGCCTACGCCTGCCTGTACGCTGTCATCAACCTCACCGTCATCACCGTCACCATCGTCTCCAATTTCTTCGTCATCGTTGTCTTACTGCGCATGCGTTGCAAACGGCGAAAGCTGGTGAACAAGCCTCGCAGACGCGCTGTCGGCAGCTTCTCCAACAGCAACTCCTCCAGGGCGGCGTCCCTGAAAGACCAGCCCGAGTCGCCGAAGCGGAACACAATGGAACCGGCCACTAGGGGTTCCCGGGAGAGCCAGCAGGTGGCGCAGGACCTGGAGTTGCAGATGGTCTGGCTGGTTTGCGGCATGACTCTCACCTTCACCATCTGCTGGACGCCTTTCATGGTGAGTTTTTCTTCCACAATTATCTCAAATAGTCTACTTAGAATTTTCATTTAAAGCTGCATAGTTCGATAAAAGCACCAAATTCTCAAAAGCAAAAGACTAAATCTAGATTTGAACCTACATTTCCAACTTATATACTGGTGCGCCTATCAAGTATGTGTTGCTATATAGAATGACATACTAAGTAATTGAATAGAATCTGTTACAGCTGAAGCATGTTGGGTTAGAGTTTTGACAAGCACGCTAAAATTAATCTGATGTGTTTACACATCAAATATCTCCTAAGTTAGTTATTTTAAAGCAAATTTACTTCAAATTAAAGTAAGGTAGATTATAATGATCAACCTTTTTTTTTTTTCTCAGAGACAAAATTACCAAACCTTACAATAACAGGAATATGCAGCTTTAATTGGTTACATCTGTGTTACATTTTAGTTATGATGAATCACCATTTTCTATATCGGTTAGTCCTACATTTGATGAGGGGCAGCGAGGAGATGTCCTATAGATTGTGTGCGAGAAGATAGGTGATTGAATGTCAAGTACTCACTGTGGGCAATGAGAAGAAAGGCCTGATTAGTGATTGAGATTGGTGATTGTGATTGGTGATTGTGATTGGTGATTGTGATTGGTATACGAACCCGTGAGTAGGAGCTATGTCTAATATGCCTGAATTCAGCATCCTCCAGATTCGTAGCAAATTGATGTTGTTCTTATTGATAAAAGGTTGTCGAGCTATATATATATATATATATATATATATATATTATATATATATATAAACATCAATTTTCTTTTATTCTTATTAGTACAATGTACAGCCATATATAGTATAGTTATACGAATCTTACCTTGGTATAGATGATGGATAACTGTTGTAGACGTGGGCTAGGGAGAAGGAAGCAGATCCGGTCCAGCAATCTATACCTACTTATTCAGGATAAAAATGATCACACTTTCAATGGATACTATCATGTTTTCCTCTTGTCACAAGCAAACATAATAGATGTGGTAGGGTGTGGAGGGCAGGCCGTAGCCCACGTCTACCCGAGGTTTATACCTCAGGAAAACAACAGTTATCCATCATCTATACCAAGGTAAGATTTGTATAACTATACTATTTTCCCTCGGTACTACGCCTCTGGCTAGCCTCAGGCTAGGGAGACTTTTACGTAAATTAATTTTTATCCTGTTACCACCTCTTTCTAACTATAAAGCTTCTTATTCTTCTGCACTACATAGTGTACCATATAGTATAGCTAATCATTAATACAAACATTCAAACATCATTTCAATAAACAATTGTTATGTTTTTCTCACCTGTCTTGTTAATTGGTGAGTAGTTGAGTTGCCAGGCCATGAGACTTTTCTAGTCGTTTGTTGTAATGTTTAGCAAACGATCTAGCTATCTTCCAGCCTGCATGGGCGAGGATTCTCTTAACTGAGATTCCTAACTGTCTCGCCTTTGATACCATCGCGCCTCTAGTTGAGTGAGACACATAGTGGTCAGTGTTGACCCCGGCTTGTTTTAACACCGTAACTGTCCATCTAGTGTGAGTGTCCCTCGAAATGGCTTTGTGTGGTTTAATAAAGCTTACGAGGAGTTGTCTAGAGTTCCTTATTTCTTTAGTCTTGGATATATATTCCTTAATAGTAGACACTACACAAATATGTCAATCCTCTGGGAAGGTAGTGACATGCACTGAAGACCGTGGATCCCCTGTATGGTTAGATTCCAATAGTTTGTCCAAATCAAACGTGGCCTCCTTACTGTCTATCTCCAATCCATCTAGAGACAGCGCTACAATAGTCTGTCCTCTATGTCCAGTTACTAACAATAGTAGTACTGCTAACTTATAACCTAACTGTTTAACAGATAAATGTTTATTAGAAGGCCAATCCTTGAATAACTTAAAGACTACTGATACATCCCAAAACCTATTATATTTAGGCTTTGTTGGGTTTCTTTCGTATACCGATCTAAGAAACCAGGTAACTACTTGATGTTTACTGATTGACTGTCCATCTATTCTTGGTAAGATAATAGAGTGAGCACATCTGGCTGCATTAATTTCACCACATCCTAATCCTTCGTCTTCAAGCATTATGACAAACCTGATGACTTGCGCTAAAGTTGGTTTCATTATTCTTACATCCTTCAATAAGCAATGTAAACCCCACTTTTTCAAATAACTTGTGTACAATTTCATCGTTCCTTTCCTCCACGCGTGAGCTGTCAGCTTCTGCTGCGTTATTTTATCCAGTCCGAATTGTTCTAAATATTTATTAAAAAAAGGAATGCCACCAATGGGGTTGTTGACACGTCTCCGTGTGTCATAAGTGGCCCTTGATGCTGAAGATTTCCTATTTCCCTTGGTATTTTCATGCTGTCTCTCACTCCTATTGCTATTGCTGCCAGCCATGGCTGTGTGTCCCAATCTGGCACTATTAGAATGGCATGAGCGTGATCCATCCTGATCTTGCGAACCACTCTGCTGATAATGCTGAATGGTGGAAATATATAATAAAATGAATCATCATTCCAGTCCATGGAAAACGCATCAACTCTCCAAGCATCCGGTTCCGGATGCCAAGACACATACTTCTCAAGTTTGTTATTATTACATGAAGCAAAGCTTCCCCATTTTTGACAAACTTTGTGAAAAATGTCATCATTCAACAACCATTCTAAATGATCATGAAAGTGTCGACTTTTCTTATCTGCTAATGTATTTTGACTGCCTGGGATATGTTCCACTGTTAACCATATCCGTTTTTCTTGTGCCCAGTTCCAAATAAGTTTGGCCATGCGATTGCACGCTTTTGAGCAGGTACCCTCCATATTTCTAATTTAGGCCATCGCTGTAGTGTTGTCTGTTAACACCCTTACATGAAACTTAGGAACTCTTTCCAAGCTTCTCAAGCCTAGGTAAATAGCTCTCAATTCCAACACATTAATGTGATCGGAAGCCTCATGTTCAAGCCAAAGTCCTCCTGTTGCTAGATTACCTCTATGAGCTCCCCACCCTTCTAATGAAGCATCTGTCATTACTACCGTATTTGGTTCCCCCATTCTAATTGGGTTAGGTGAATTTTTCAAATGTGTTAACCACCACTCAATATCTCCGATTCCTTCTTGAGAAATAGCCATTTTCCTCTCAAAATTACTTTTGGTATGAGCCAATGCCAAATTCTTATCAATTTCGAATGACTTAATGTGAGCCTTGCCATATAAAATAGCTGGAGCTTAAGCTGTCATTAAACCTACCAAAACGGCAACTTGTCTAATTTTTGGTTTACTCAAAGCAAGCAGTTGTTCTGCAGTGGCTTTAAACTTATCTTTCTTTTGTGGTGTAAAAGCGATCGTCATCTTAACCATGTCAATAAAAATCCTAAACATTTTAAGTTCCTTGTTGGTGTAAAAACTGACTTTGTTTCATGAACAAAAAACCCTAATTTTGTAAATGTTGGACAAAGATCATTTACTGCTCATTGACACGCTTGTTCCATGTGAGCAACATAAAAGGAATCATCAATGTAAGGAAACAAAATATGTCCCTTACATGCCATTAATGAAAAAAATGGTTTCAGCAATTTTGTAAATAATTGGGGTGCACAAGCTAGTCCATTTGGCATGCATGTAAACTCATAAAGTTGGTCATCCCAAATAAATCGCAACAACTTCCTATCCTGTTTATAAATAGGAATATAGTATAATAAGCATCTCTCAAATCGACACTCTCAAGCCAAGAATTAGGCGTAACTAGATCCCTTGCTGTCTCTAGTGAAAACATCTTAAAGTGTTTATATTGCACCATTTCATTTAACGTGGTTAAATCCAAAATTAGTCTAATATCTCCATTAGGTTTAGGTCGCGAAAAAATATTAGAAATAAATTCTCCTTGAACATGAGCGACTTTATCTATAATTTCCTTATCCCAAAATGTATTCACTGCTCATGTTTTTTTGTTCAAGTGTTTTTATTCCTCTGAATAACATGTTGTCAGTGCTAATGCACTGGTCTTCCAGCCCTAATCACAATTGCCTCTACACAGTAAACAAATCTACAACAATATACAAATAGACAATTACAGGAAAATAAGCAAAACATCGTTACATGAATGATAGTTAAAGAACAAGATAAGAAAAATAGAAACACATGCGGGGAGGTAACTAAGTTAGACTAGTATGGTAGGCATTAGTATGGGTGGGGCACAGCTGGTTATCTTTCTAGTAGTAACATACTCTTTGAAAGGGTGATGGGGGATGTAGGGTGGGCCTTTGTGATTGAACTTACGTTCATGGTAATCTCAGGTGGGGCCTATTGAGTTAGTAAGTACGTTAATATTGATTAATCATGTACCTCAGTAGGATCCAACTACAATCATTTCCAGGCTCATTCCATTGTAGATGGGTTTTTGGTCTAGTTGGCCGCTACTGGTTGGGTTTACAGTGTTTGTTTGGGGGTGGGGGAGCGGGGGGACAGGGAAAGGAACGGCAACACCGACCCAGTGTATCATTGATCTGCTTTGGCCTAGGCTGGTTGATTTAAATGTGCATGGAGGTTTATCTTGAAAGTTTTGTAACAATCACTGTTCCTGACACGTGCTGGTAGTTGGTTCCAGAGTGCTCCCCCCAGAACAACCGGTGACTTTTTCATTTTACTAGTTTTAACATGTGGCACTTTCAGGAGGGTGCCTTGTGCTGCACGTGTGGCTTGTGTAGGTGTGTCTATGTAATATGGGTCTTTCGCGCGGTGGTACATTAGGCCTAATAGGTGCTTGTCTCTGTGAATATTTAGGGCATCTAGTTTAGCTTTATTGTGCATCTCAATGGTATGTAGTGTTTTTCCTTTAAATACTGTGCGCAAACCTCTATTTTGAATAGTTTGGAGCTTTGCTTGCTGCTTTTTAGTTAGTATATTATATATTATGTCATTATAATCAATGATGGGCAGTATTGTGGTTTTGTACAATAGAAGTGCAGTCTCTTCGCTCATATAATGCCTTATTTTCCGGAAGGTGTTCATTTTGGCTGCCAATGTTCTGGTAATTCTATTTAATTGACTGGTTCCTGACATTGTAGGGTCAAGTGTAGTACCTAAATATTTATAACTTAGAGCCTCCTTAAGTATACACTCTCCTATTTTTATACTGACAATTGGTGAACTGGAACGTTTAGTTTTAGTTGCAAATATTACATATTTAGTTTTTATAATATTTATGGATAGTTTATTTTCCCTTTTCCACTGGTTTACTCTTTCTAAATCATGATTCATTTTGGATTCAGCTACTTTCACATCAACATCTGTAGCTACCAGTGCCACATCATCAGCAAATATGCTTCCCTTTACTTTTTCAAGTACTAGTGGGAGGTCATTGATGTAGATTAAGAATAATAGTGGGCCCAGGGTAGATCCCTGTGGTACCCCTGTCTTCACTTCTCTCAGTGAGGAATTAACACCTTCAAGTCTAGTATACTGTGAACGGTTTAGTAGGTAATTTTTTAGCAGTTTAGTTGTCCCTGTGCCCAGACCACTATTTGCCGCTTTTTCTATTAAAAGTTTGTGGTCTACAGTATCAAATGCTTTACGAAAGTCTATAAAGACAGCAATAGATAATCTTCCTTGATCCATCCCTGTCATTAGTGTGTCTAGCACACCTGCCACTGCTTTGGTTGTGGAGTGGTTCTTCCTGAAACCATTTTGCTCTATTGCTAGGTAACCTGTACTTTCATAAAATTTAGTTATTTGGTCATGGATTAGTTGCTCAACTATTTTGCCTGGTATTGGAAGAAGTGATATAGGTCTTAGTTCATTACACGTGTTAGGGTTCGACGTTTTCGGGATTGGCATAATCATTGCCCTTTTCCATGCATCTGGGTAGATACCTGTATCAATAATTAGATTAGTTAGATATGTGAATTCAGTAGCCAGTGCTAGCATGGCATCTTTGATGAGCCTGGAACTTAGGTCTTCTAGCCCTGATGACTTGTATTCAGAGAGTAACTGCACTTTCTTGATAAGTTCTTGCTCTGTGACTGGGTGCAGTTCAAATTTATGAGTATTAACTTTGGGGTGGTATTTTTTGTCATTTAGTGGTATATCCTCTGATTGATTTGCTAGTTTTTCACCAATGTCGACAAAGTAGTTATTTATGAAAGTTGCTAACTCTCCCCTAGGTATTTTATCCCCAGTTAATTCATCGGTTAGATTTCCCACTGACTGTACAGGTGCTGGAGCTATATCATTAATTACCCTCCATGCCTTCCTCGAGTTATTTTTATTCAAAATTATTCCTGTTTTAAGAAACTTGGCCCTTGCACCTCTGTAGGCTGCCGTTGCTTTATTCTTTAGTTGTTTGGCTATGAATTCATCCTCAGGGTTGCCAGTATGTTCAAATTTTTGCGCAAAGTAATCCCTATCTTTCTGTAGCTCTAAGATTTCATTAGATAACCATTTGGGACGATTTTCTTTAACCATATAGAGTCGCATAGGTGCATTCTCGTTTGCTGCTAGCGTTATTTTATCCAATATAGTCGCCAACATGCATTAGGGTCCTCTGTTTGGAGAAAGTTTTCAATTGGTTCCTGCCTTAGAGTTTCACAGTATTTATCAGTAGAGTATTGACTGTAAGTTCTACCCCAGAACTCTATTAGACCCCTAACATCCCTAGGTTGTTTTTTGATAACATAGATTGGTTTATGATCGCTTATATTATAGTTAATTACCCCTGTAGTAGTACAGTATTTCATGTCTGTGAAGGCTAGGTCTAGAATCTTTTTGCTTTTTCGGGTTATTCTAGTGCAAGATTTGATGACCTGCTCCAATCCCTGTGAAACTGCAAAATGACTAACTTTTGTAGCTGTCTGTGTGCTTGGATCTGCTGTATCTGCATTAAAATCTCGTTTTTCGTTTTTCATTTGAATTAAACCGGTAAGGAAAAGGTACTCTAATTTGCTTTGGATCAGTAATTAAAGGAATTCTGACCCCTTGTACAATACTCAAAATAGTTTGATTATCTGTAATATTTTGCCATTCAGACACAAAATTATCAGGGTTACCCACTATGAATATGCTTACAATTGTTTGCGTAGTCGCCTCTACTTGTTCCCTGGACGGGGGAACGGCTTCTGGTGAGGCTGGGTCTGTTTGAATGGCCTGTTGCCGTCGTTCCAGCCGAATGACTGCCTATGTCCTCTGCCTCAAGACTGGTAACTGTAGCTCCTGCCGGTTGCGAAGCGGCCTCATTGCCCTGTACGGCATGCCCCAAAATCCTGTCTTGATTTTCGAAAATGGTTTGGGTTATTGTCGATCTTCTTACCGTCCAAGTGTTTACCAGACTTGGATGCAGTTTATACCTGTTTAAACAAGTATTGCAACTGACCTCCAAACATTTTAGTTTTGTCGAGAGGTTTTCCTTTAATGGGTTTAGGCAGCAAGAAGAGCGTGTATTCCTTCCCATCATTTTCCACCACTTTCTTTGAGCGCACTACCTCCTTTCCAGCGTCGGTGCAAACCGCCTTAAAGATGTTCTCAAACCTTCTGTATGACAAGAAGTTACTTCTCGCTGTCAGCAAGGCAACGCTGGAATCCATGTCAGCACACAGAGTTTGGAAATGATTTTCCGTCATCATCTTATTTGCCACGGGAACCATTGCCGCTAGAGCTGCCAATACACCTTTGTGTACTGTGTGTCGACAGGACTCAAAACCTTTTCCTGTCATCACTCAATTTCACATCATCGCCCATTTCTTTATCTGCTGACTCGGGAACCCCTTTGATCCTGGTATAAGGATCAGCCAGCTTCGTGATTACTTCGGCTGGCTTAAACCTGTGGAAGCGTCCACATATGGTCTTCCTCATCAGCGTGCAAGTATTAATCTTCTTCTTTTCAATCTTAATCTTTTTCACCGACTTTTGGCATATTTACCCACTCGCTCGGTGTCAGACTCCAAATCAGTCGATGTTGAATCCGCCAATGAGTCTGAAGAAGAAGACTTGCTTTTCTTCTTCTTCTTAGACGTCCTCTTTTTTGTCTTCCTGACCGCAGAGGCTTTGGAACGAGCTTTGTAATACTCGTCACCATCAGATGAAACTGCTTTCCTTTTATGTTTCCTCTTTCGACAGGAAAAGTCCTCCTCATCTGAGTCGTCCGTGGACGTATCCTGATCTGACCAGTCCTCCCACTCGGATTCCTCCGATATGGCTTGTTTATGTCGCTGTTGTGTCAGGCACTGCTGGACTAGTCGGGTAACCCTGTCGTCTAAATTAGACGGATCCGGGTCAGGCGACTGTTTGCCTGAGTGAGGTGACCCCATTCTGCGTGTTGCGTCATCCTCACTGAGCACATGCGATACCTCGGGTTTAACCCGCTTTGTGGCCATCTCGTCCATCTGCAAAACACCAAAGGAATTTTGGTCAGAACTCATGGGAATATGTGCAAAGCAACATACAGGTACTAAATCTGTATTTAAATCGGCTTTAATACAGGCGTTTGTAAGCTAAATTCATGTCGTAAGGTCTTCAGCCGGACAAACCAAGCTGAAACCAAACGAGGGATAGGGACGAGTGCATCGTTCCCTCCCACACTCTCTGTACCGTACACTTCTCCCACCCACGGCTACTGTGCCAGCAAGTTGGAGAAAATGCTACGAAACTCGGAGGTATGCCTAAATATGGGGAATCCATAAAAGAGACCCAGGATAAAATTCCATGGCGAATCCATAAAAGAAACCCAGGATTATCCAAGCGATGACTGGCTCCAGCCAGTCACCTCTCCGTTCGGCAACGGGCAGCAAAAAACACGATGGCTGGCTCCAGCTGGCCACCTCTCCGTTTGGCAACAGGCGGCATCTAATAACACGAAAAAACACAATAAAACTACTTTAAAAGTTTTACTTTTGTGTTAAAAACATGGAGCATTGCTTAATACATCATAATAACACTCAAAAACAATGTACTTACTCGAATTTCCGTCGTTTTAAGTAAAAAATCGCAGGAGCTTTATCCACAACATCCTCCCATTGTGAGTAAATTATGCTAATTTCTGGACCGGATGTGCTTCCTTCTCCCTAGCCTGAGGCTAGCCAGAGGTGTAGTACCGAGGTAAAATATATATATATATATCTATATATACTAGGATATATATACTAGGATATTTTGACTGTACATTGTACTAATAAGAATAAAAGAAAATTGGTATGACTCTGGAATATGCGCATATAGGACATAACTCCTACTCATGGGCTTACACCAGTCACAACCGCATATAGGACATAGCCCCTACTCATGGGCTTACACCAGTCACAACCGCATATAGGACATAGCTCCTACTCATGGGCTTACACCAGTCACAACTGTATATAGGACATAGCTCCTACTTATGGGCTTACACCAATCACAACCGCATATAGGACATAACTGCTACTCATGGGGTTACACGAGTCACAACCACATATAGAACATAGCTCCTACTCATGGGCTTACACCAGTCACAACTGCATATAGGAAATAGCTCCTACTCATGGGCTTACACCATATAGGACATAGGTCCTACTTATGGGCTTACACCAGTCACAACCGCATAGAGGACATAGCTCCTACTTATGGGCTTACACCAGTCACAACCGCATATAAGACATAGGTCCTAATCATGGGCTTACACCAGCCACAACCGCATCCTACTTATGGGCTTACACCAGTCACAACCGCCTATAAGACATAGGTCCTAATCATGGGTTTACACCAGTCACAACCGCATCCTACTTATGGGGTTACACGAGTCACAACCGCATATAGGACATAGCTCCTACTTATGGGCTTACACCAGTCACAACCGCATATAGGACATAACTCCTACTCATGGGGTTACACGAGTCACAACCGCATATAGGACATAGCTCCTACTTATGGGCTTACACCAGTCACAACCACACACACACACATATATATATATATATATTTATATATATATATATATATATATATATATATATCCAATGCGCCCGAATTCGGCATATATATATATAGATTAGTTAGACGAATCTTACCTGGGTATAGATGATGGATAACTATTGTTTTCCCTCGCCCACGTCTCCCTCGCCCACGTCTCGGATAGACGTGGGCGAGGGAGAAGGAAGCACATCCGGGTCCAGCAATTTTTACCTACTTATTCAGGATAAAAATGATCTAAACTAATAATAATCATGGATCTGTAATGTTTTCTTGGTACAAGCAAACGGTATAGACGTGGTAGGTCGTGGTGGGTGGGCCCTCGCCCACGTCTATCCGAGGCTTATACCTCGGGAAAACAACAGTTATCCATCATCTATACCCAGGAAAGATTCGTCTAACTAATCTATTTTACCTCGGTATAAAGCCTCAGGCTAGCCGCAGGCTAGGGAGAACTTTATGTAATATCATTTTTATCCTGTGTATTGTATTGTTTATTACTTTCGTTAACTATTTCAACTTCCTGTAACAACATATCATATAACCTTTAGACAGTATTAATGAGATTGAAAAATATTTTGTTTCTCACCTATGTACTCTAGTCTTTGACTAACCGTCGGGCGATACCGCTTGACTGTTCTAGTCGTTTGTTGTAATGTTTTGCAAACAATCTAGCGGTCTTCCAGCCTGCATGTGCCAGGATTCGTTTTACCGAAATCCCTAGCAATCGCGCTTTTGAAACCATAGCGCCTCGCGTCGAATGAGACGCATATCTGTCCATATTGACACCTGCCAATTTCAACACTGTAATTGTCCATCGCGCGAGGGTATCTCGCGAAATGCCCTTGTGTGGCTTAATAAAGCTCACCAAAAGCTGTCTTGAATTCCTTAAGTCACTAGTCTTGGATATATACGCCCATATGGCTGAAACTACACATAGTTTTGGGTCCTCTGTGAAACCTGTAACGTTCACTGTAGACAGAGGGTCTCCTGTGCGGTTAGATTTGAATAATTGTGTTAAGTCAAACGTAGCTTCTTTCCTATCTATCTCCAGGCCATCTAGTGATAGGGCGACTATAGTTTGTCCTCGCTGGCCTGTAACTAGTAAAAGTAGCATAGCTACTTTAAATCCTAACTTCTTAACATCTAAGTGTTTGTTATGCAGCCATTATTTGAAAGGTTTAAACACGACCGATACATCCCAAAACCGATTATATTTAGGTTTGGGGGGGTTTCATTCATAGATCGACCTTAGGATCCAGTGAATAACTTGTTGTTTTCCTACTGTTTGGCCATCTATTCTGGGCAGGATAATAGACAAAGCACATCTAGCTGTATTAATGTCCCCAAATCCTAGGCCTTCATCTTCTAACATGCGTAAGAATCTTGCTACCTGAGAAATCGAAGGTTTCATAGGTTTGACCTTTTGAATTAGGCAATGAACGCCCCACTTCCTTAAGTAAGTTGTGTACATTTTAACTGTACCTTTCCTCCATGCATGTGAAACTAATCTTTGTTGAGTAATTTTGTCTAGGCCAAACTGTTGTAAATATTTATTTAGAAAAGGAATGCTAGCAGAGGTGTCATCGACACGTCTCCGTGGCGTGTCAGTGGGCCTTGATGTGTTAGATTTCCTTTGGATCTTCGGAATCGTAGGCAGTCTTTGGCTGTCACCACTATGCCTGGTAGCCAAGGTTGTGTGTCCCATTCGGGGACTATTAAGATTGCGTGAGCTTTGTCCATCTTGATTTTTCTGGCCACTCGGCTGATAATGCTAAATGAGGGGAAAATGTAGTAAAATTCATTGTCCCAAATTAAAGAAAATGCATCTACCTGCCAGGAGTTTGGTTCTAGGTGCCATGAAACATACTTTTGTATTTTATCATTATTTCTGGAGTCAAATAAGTCGATATTGGGTCGACCCCATTTTTGACATATGTTTTCGAAATTGGTGTATCTTGGGACCATTCCAAATGATCATGGAAATGTCTACTCTTTTTGTCAGCTAGGGTGTTCTGAACCCCTATAATATGTGCTACTGTTAGCCAGACGTGGTTTTGTTGCGCCCAATCCCAAATCATTTTTGCTATGTTATTGCATGGTTTGGACTTTGTCCCCCCCATGTTTCTTACATACGTCATAGCCGTTGTATTGTCCGTCAGAATTCGAACATGATTTCGTGGCACTCTGATTAAGCTTGCTAGCCCTAAATAAATGGCTCTTAATTCTAGGGCATTAATATGGTCAGAAATTTCAGTTTGTAACCATCTCCCTCCTGTCGCTACATCGTTTTGATGCGCTCCCCAACCTTCTGTTTCTTAAGCGAAACCGTCATTGTTTTTGTATTTACAATAAACCCCAAACATTTAAGTTTGGTTGTCGGTTTAAACACTGACTTGTCTTGATGAATATAAAAACCCAGCCTTGTCAGCAATTGGCAAAGATCGGTAACTGCATTTTGAGAATCTTTAAATGACTGAGCCATAATGAATGAATCATCTATGTAAGGGAACATAGTATGTCCTTTCCTAGCCAAAGCCGAGAAAACTGGCTTTAAAAGCTTAGTAAACAGGCGAGGGGCGCACGCCAAACCATTAGGGATACAGGTAAATTGGAAAAGTTTGTTATTCCAAATAAATCTTAAGAACTTTCTGTGTTCTGTACAAATAGGAACTGTATAATAAGCGTCTCGTAAATCGACACTGGCCATCCAGGCGCCTGGTGTGACCAAATCCCTGGCAGTTTCTAATGAGAACATTTTAAAATGTTGGTATTCAACTATTTCATTTAATTTAGTTAAATCTAGGATCATTCTGATCTCACCATTTGGTTTAGGTCGGGAAAATATATTAGAAATAAATTCACCTGGTGAGTGATTAACTTGTTCTATAATACCTTTTGTTTCAAAAAGAGACACCTGATTTTCTAACGCTTCGTTTTCTATTTCATTAAATTTATAAGGGAAAGGAATAGGTGTTTGTTTTGGAATTTCTGTAACCGGAATCTGTACTCCTCTAACTATGTCCAAAATGTCCCTATCGTTAGTTATTTTACACCATTCAGGAAATTGTGTAGAAATGTTGCCTGCATTAAAATTCCTTACATCTGTTTGTGTTTCTTCCGTTACCATGTCTGCTGCCACTGGCTACGGAGTCTGTGTGGCAGTTTCTATTTGTTCCCTGGGCGTGGGAACGGTTGTTTGGGTGTGAACTCCCTACGGAACGGGTGGTTTCCGTCGTTCCACCCTAAGGACTGTCGGTCCCCTCTTCCTCTTTCCCTTGGTTGGAAGCCGTAGGAGGGGCTGGACCTTCCCGCTCTTGCTCCCCGGCGGTTCCGAAAATCCGTCCGGGGTCTGCGAAAGCTGGAAGAATTATCCAGTTTGCGCTTCACTTCCATGTTCTTTCCACTCTTCGCCTCTGCCTCAACCTCCTTAAAGAGGTAAGGGAGTTGGCCACCGAACATTTTCGTCTTGTCGAGTGGCTTCCCTTTCACTGGTTTCGGTGCCAAGAACAACGTATACTCCTTACCGTCGTTGTCTGTAACCTTCTTCGATCTCGCTACTTCCTTACCGGCGTCTGTTGTGACCGCCTTGGAGATGTTTTCGTAACGTCTGTAGCTGAGGAAGTTACGAGCCACGGTAAGTAATGCAATGTTCTTATCCATAGAGCGGGCTAGCGAGGAGAATTTGTTCTCCGTCTGCATCCTATTAGCGATGGGTGCCACTGACGTCAGCGCCCCTAACACCGCTTTGTGGATGGTGAACAGAACATTTTCGAATTTACGTCTGTCATCACTCAGACGGACTCCTGAATCCATCTCTTTCACCACCGTGTTGGGAATTCCTTTAATTCCCGAAATCTGCTCTGTCAACTTGGTGATGACTTCTGCCGGCTTAAAGGTGTTGAAATGGCCTTTAATCGTCTCACGCATCATAGTTGTGGTTCATACCTTTTTAGCCTTCTGTTTGGGGCACTTCTTGCAGACTTTTCCGCCAATTTTGGCGTATACTCCCGCCCTCTCGGTATCGGAGTCCAGCTCGGTGGTAGACGAGTCGGAAGAAGAGTCGGATGAAGGATGCTTCTTCTTGTTCTTTTTGCTCTTCTTCTTGTTCTTTTTCACTCTCTTTGCCTTACCGGCCTTAGTGAACTCATCACCCGATGAGCTGACGGCTCTTTTCCTTTTCTTCTGTTTTGCCTTTGAACAAGGTAACTCGTCCGCCGAGTCAGTGTCCTCAAAACCGGACACGTCTTCCAAATCTGAATCCAGGATCGGGGGATGCCGGCCTGTAGCTGGGCGCGTATTCGGCTGGATCTGTTGTAGCTTTAACTCCAACATCTGGCTTATCCGGGCGTCCAGGTCTACCGGATAAGTGGCTCCATCGTCACTTTCCCGGTCAGACGGAACATCTGCACCGGGCTGAAGGGACAGCGGTGCCGTCAACCCAGGCGACGAGTCATAGCCCGTGGGCCCATGCCCCTCCGCTGCAGCCGGTGGCGGCTTGTTTCGCTTTGTAGCCATCTGTAGCCTGCAACCAAATAAAAGGTTACTGTAAACCGGAATCATCTCAACATGAACACAAAAGTGACGCCAGGTTAACTCCGGGTTGAGGATCTATATGGTATTGAGTAACGTATTTACACCATTCTCAGTACAGGCGTGGTAAGCTAAGTGTATTGTCGTAGGCTTGTGGTATCGAAACCAACCATACGAGGGGTAGGCCTCTGGGACCTCCCACCCTCTCTGTTCCGTACACTTCTCCCTCCCGTGGCATTCTGCGCCAGCAAGTTGGAGAAAATGCTATGAAACTCGGAGGTACGCCTCAAAACCATTGGGGAGTCTATAAAAGAAACCCAGGATCATCCCCAACAACACCCTCTATTAGGGTCCAAGGGAATCTCCACAGGAGATGTGACCGTGCCAACATCTCTACCCGTATGTAAACAGGTGTCGATAGAACAAAGATTTCGGTTCGTAACACAAAGCAATGCATTGTTTTATCCGTATTTATAAAAACACTAATCCTGTCCTAAATGGACCTCCGAAAGTTCTGAACTTTCATATCTAGATGCAATCATGCATCATAAACAAGCTGAACCAAAGTTTTAATTACTACTTACAGTTACTTAGCTTGTTGTAGACTAATTTTGCTGGAGTAACTCAACGAATGTCCTCCCGTCATGAGTTGTTTATGCTAATTGCTGGATCCGGATGTGCTTCTGTGGCTAGCCTGAGGCTTTATACCGAGGTAAAATATATATATATCATGGGTGATACAAAGCAAACGGGTAAATTAACGGCATGATGTGTTTCTATAAGGTTTTATAATGTATTATTTGAATACCTGGAACAATGCCCATCATGCAACATCTTAGACCCATTTCATCTCTCTAACCTTGACCCATCTCAAAACCCGCACACACCAGCCTCATTACCATACTCCTCATTGCCAACAGCAAGAGATAACATCTCCCTCTGCCTCATGTGCTGAAACCTGCTTCATCCAATCAGATTAAGCCATAATATTATCACTTTGCATATATATATATGTCGAACCTGCGGAGTCGAGTAGTTAGTTTTCCTGATATAAAGCTGGGGCCAGCACCTCGTTATGTTACACCTCGCTGTGTTACTCTTCGATGTGATCTATATACATGTATATATATATATATATATATATATATATATATATACACATTTATTTATTTATTACTTGTTTATCACACAATTTATAAGCATGCATGGACAGCATGGACATTTGAGGCTCAGTGAGAATGAATATATATATACATGCTGTATAAGCCATTATACGAGTATAATAAGCTGGAAGATTTATCTACTTCTCAACCACTAAGTCATCAGCTGGTCGCCTACTCATTAGGTCATCTACTAGTTCCTCATGACCTGAGCATGTTGCGCCACCTGCTCGCCCACGCCTCAGCGGCCGTTGCTCTCACGCACTGTACCATTGAAAATTGTACCACGAGGACTAAAAGACCAGTGCCTTGCCCCCGCCTGAGAAACCTCGCTCACCCCCCCCCCCCCACAATAAAAACACACATAAAACACCCCAAACCACACACACATATATAAACAGCCCCCAAACCACACACATAAATTAATAACAAAACCACACACAAACCACACTAACATCGTTAGCAACAGGAACAATAGTAGCACCAGCAACAAAAGCAATAATAACAACAATAACATGTGAAAAACAAAATGCAACTAATACAGCATATGCAAGTAACTTGTTCTATGAACTTAGTAAAATGAAATAGAATATGCAACTCATATATGAGTAATTAAAATCGATATGTGAGAAACCACAAATAGTTTAGAAACAAACTGTTGATACCACATAACAGCCTGATCAGAATTAAGTATAAGCTACATGCCGACTGTACACCATTAGCATAATCAAAGTTACAGTACCTATCTGGTCAAAGCTATTATTAATTTGGGAATGCTTTGCCAACTTTCTTTAATATATACTTCCAGGTGTTACAGGGACTGATGTCTCGTGATGCAATAAACACCACTGTGGTTACATTTAATTGAATTAGTCTGCATCAAACACCTTACTCCGCTATGTACATTTCCAAGTAGTCTCGTTTACATTGTGCCTATTGAATCCAATCCTGTTACAGTGTTAGGTACACTAATGGGAAGGTAAACTCGATCGATGCTTTCTGTAGACTGTACTGATGTTCCCCACCTACCGTAACCAGCCCTCATCCATTCCCATCTCCAATGACTTAAAAATTGATATTTGTCGCTCGGCATTATTAGGATATGGCAACAACTGGTTGGCTCAGTGTCAGGATAATGTGGCTAAGTGGGATATCAGGTCATGGTGCTGGTAGCCTGGTCTCCCAATGGGGCAGCACTATAAAGTGGCCATGAGTGTGCACTGCCACAAGTCATTGCCCATCCTGACATGACCTTAGATGTTGTCAGGACATAACACTCCAACAACCAGCCAACCATTCCCATCTCACTCCTCAGCAATTTAACCCACATCCGCCCTCCCACCTACCCCCAAACACTCACGTACACATCCCACCCCCACACACCACCACCACCGCCACCATCACCACCACGTGCCCCGCCGCCACCAATGCATGGCATGCGCATATAGCCTTGCGCACGCGCAGTGCGGGCCTCACACTGACAGTGAGCTATGTGACAAATTGGTGACCAGTAGAGTCAGTCATTACTGCAGTGACAGCTGCTCTTTGGCTCTTTCAGTCGCACGCCTATGGCGGTGACATCCATTTCAGATGATTAAATGCTCCATTATTTTTAAATTTTTAAATTATTATTGGAGAACACCTGATTTCAACATGGCATGAAATCTGATTCAGCGATGATACAAATTGCTGATAGTTGCATGTATTCTCCGGTCAGTTCTTGTTTACATCGAGGATGGCACAGACAGTAGTGACTATGCACGGTTTGTACTTGTATGAATGAGTTGAGCGCTCGATTTCCCGTGCTTTAGAATCCTGGTAGAGTTAAACCAGTGACTTAGAGATATTGCTACTTGTCACGCCTTATTCGGCCGTTCGGCATTGGTAGCACAGGACCGCGGGAAGTGGAATTAGGAAGGCCAATTCATTGTTAGGAGTTGAAAGCCGTGTTCACATGGGCAAAATGTGAAGCGAATTAGACAAATCGATTTATATGAAGCGATTTAGCCACCCGTTCACACGGGCAGCGCTTGAAGGCGGAAGTGGATATCTGCGCATGAGCAAGTCCAGTCTGACCAGCACCAGTTTTCGGTTAGGCGACGTCACTACGAGAGAGTGGGTTCGACCTAGATGTGTATGTACTGAATTGTATTGGTTTGGAACGGTCAAAACTTCTGCTGGGCAGTGAAACCCTAAAAATAAATGATGAAAAAAATATCTGTGCACAGCTAGCAGCTTCATAAAGCAAATTTACCGGAAAGTCAATACACTCAGGTCTCGACTGTCACGTCCTTAATCCGCCTCAAGTAAGTCGGTTGCGTCCACACAGGCAAAATAAACCGCATCACAGAAATCGACTCACGTAAACTACCTCGAGAGGTGGTTTACATTATCTAGATCACAGGAATTGAATCAGCCTTAATCCGCCTCAGACGCCCGTTCACACGGGAAATGTCACTCGAACTATACAAGTCGATTTCTACGAATCGATTTACATCGCCCGTGTGAACACGGCTCAAGATTCCCTTCCTTAATCAACAAATGTAGCAAAACAACAACACATATTGCTTGTTAGAAATGCGCATTTCCCTATGCTTCTCACGCCCTCCCCATACTTGTTGTTTTAGTTCAATTTTAGTAGAAAGTTCATTGCTTCGTAACACACCTATACGAATTGCATACCAACTTGAGTATATTGAACGGAGGCCCGGATGACAGTAATAATAACTTCCATTGGGGAACGCAAACTCATGTGACAATATCAGAGACAGACGTGGTTCCGATGCTCGCCACAGGTGGCGTGGTTGTTAATACAGGGAACCGTTACGGACCCGATGCATTATGCACAGCGGGGTGAGTGCGTGTCGATTGAGAGATGTGATAAGTGTTGCCTGATGTTGCGTTGTTTGTGTCGGGACATGATGTGACATTGCTGACAATGAACAGAACAAGAACTAGCAGCGATGCGTAATATCCAGCGGTCGCCATATTGGAATTGTCGGCTGACAGATAACGACTATTGTGTGACTAGTTGGACAATGACTGAGTGATGCATTGGCACTCGCTGGGTTGATTGGGGCATTCTGGACGTCCATGTGCAATCAAAATATCTGGTGACCACAATAACAGTTGCAGTGGTTTATTAGAGATCGCAAAACTGTGCTTTATTGTCTTCGCGCGCAATATATCGCTAGGCTAGTGATATCATTTCTATATAATTACCCTGTACATTTGTCCTCCACGGTGTGGAGAGCGTTCATCCTGAATTCGTACATAAGTGTTAACAGTACACATTAATAATCTTCCCAATGCAAGAGCTGCATATAGCCGTGGTCACACGGTCAAAATCTAAAGCGATTTAGACAAGGCGGATAGCAGGAGTCGAATTAGCCGCCCGTTCACACGGGCACTACTTGGGCCGGAAGTCGATATCAGCGCATGAGCAAGTCCAGTCTGACCAGCGCCAGTTTTCGGTTAGGCGAAGTCACCACGAGAGAGTGCGTTCGACCTAGATATGTATGGACTGAATCTTATTGGTTTGGAACGATCAAAACTTCGGCTGGGCAGTGAAAACATTAAAATAAATCATGAAAAAAATATCTGTGCCCAGCTAGCGGTTTCATAGACTAAATTATATAATATGCACTTTTGATCGACCGGAAAGTCAACAAACTAAGGTCTCGACTGTGCATGCGTGTGACGTCCTTAATCCGCCTCAGAGCGTCCACACGGGAAAAATAAATCGACTCACAGAAATCTACTCGCGTAATGCATCTCCACAAGTGGTTTCCAGTATCAGGATCACAGGAATCGATTCAGCCCACCCGTTCACACGCGAAATGTAACCCGAACTATACAAGCGTACCCACGGCTTAAGATAGCATGGGTAAAATTCCTCACAAACAGGCAACAAGATCACTTAAAGGGACCAGCTATAGCTCGCTGGGACACGGCGCATACTCCGACAAATGCTCTCCAAGCACAATCTTGTTTAGTTTTTATGTTTAAATGAACCAAGTATGTGTGGGGAGAGTATGGGACCAGGGCACTGCTAGTCTGAACTGCAAAGGCAGTTTGTTGTCTTCAAAATGGCCGCCCTCATAGGCAGTGGCCATTTGCAATGCAAAAGCTGCGCTGTGATTGGCTGAAATTGCGGTTCTCGCCAGCAACAAGATCAGAAGGATTTGCTGAGCCTGTTACCGGCGAGCACCGCTATTTGACAATACCACTATCATATTTAACAGAATTACATGCAATAAGTGAAATTTCATGAAATTAACCCTAAAATCGAACTGA
This sequence comes from Branchipolynoe longqiensis, assembly GCA_030323885.1. Taxonomy (NCBI): domain Eukaryota; kingdom Metazoa; phylum Annelida; class Polychaeta; order Phyllodocida; family Polynoidae; genus Branchipolynoe; species Branchipolynoe longqiensis. The sequence continues at coordinate 108,206,197 of CM059187.1, read as the reverse complement.
TATTAACACCACATTAGCGGCGATATTAATAAGACAAATAAGTGTTCACACTTCCTGTCTACCATTCGCCCCAAGTGGCACAAATCTGAACTATTCCGAGTTCGTTTGTTTTCCACGCGGCGGATAGCTGGCGACTTTAAGATTGTATACATACAACAAATCTCAAACCAAAAAAAACAACAGGTTACACACAAGGTGCACAAGAAGCAACAATGATCCGTTACTAGCAATGGTAAAATCAAAATGCAATGCATTTGATCGCAGTGTAGCTAACATGAGTGCCAATATTTGGAATAAACTGCCAGCTGCAACACAAAATGAAAACAGCAGTGTTTAACAAACCACCAAAAATAATGTAGCATATAAAAACAGATGATGTTTAAATGGAAAAACACAACATATAGTAAGAGCTGGATTTTGGACTGTTTGCAATCTACAAACAGTTACAAGCCATAAGCAACAAGCAAGAACACCAAAATTATTACTAAAAGATAATTCTAAAGATTTAAATCAAATTGGATTACTGCAGCCCAGTGGCGAAAACAAGTGTTAACACACGTATCCGTTATGAGCAGGGTAAATAAATTCAGCACCAAATCAAATAAAAAGATTAAAGTTGCATCGCCCGACGACTTTGAGTTTTTGTTATTTTCTGAGATAAATATATTATGTTGATCATTATAATCTATATTACTTTAGTTTGAAGTAACTTTTATATTAAATGGCTAACTTTTGAGATATTTGCAGTGCAAACATACCAAATTAATTTTGCCAAAGCCCTGACACCATAGACTTCTGCAGTAACAGGTTCTATTAAATTGACTCAGTATTCCCTTCTATGTGGCAACAAATACGTAATAAGTGCATCAGTATCCAAGTTGGATATGTAGAATCACATCTAGGTTAGTATTTTGATTTTGAAAATTTGATGCTTTCATCGGACTATGCAGCTTTAATGTTAATAACTAAACCATCCACTGATACAAGGAAACGCATTGCAGGTAGCGATTCTGTGGTGGGTAATCAGCGGGTACAGTAAAACCTCTCTAACCGCGACCATCTCAACAGATCAAACACTCCCCTATATCGTTCGCTTTATTTGGGTCTCAAACGATCGCCCATACACTACCATTGTAACAATTAAAAAACTCCCTAAACTGACCACCTCCCTAAATGGGCCATTTATAGTCGGTCCAGTGATCGGTCGATTTCGAGAGGTTTTACTTTTTTCAAGAGGTTTTACTTTTTTTCTTCCATAGTAATTGACTACATCACGGTTCCGACTGCGCATGCGCTGAAAACGGGGTTGGGAGCAAAGCAAAGGCATACGGCCATTGAGTTTGCCAATATGTGCAGTGAAAAAACGTCAGTTTTATTCAAAATTAATAGAAATCCAAAACCCTAACCTAATTATTTTAATATAATCTTTTTGTTAAACATGTTTTCTATATGTGTTCCAAGCGGTTTGTGCCTAGGTTGTGTGGATATAAATCAAAACATGAATAAAATAAGTAAAACTGACTCTGGCTATGGCTCTAACACTAGTCTGAGTGCCTAGATTTTTCTAAATCTAAATGCACATGGCATAAGATGTGCTGATTATATTGATGTAAATGCAATGCTGGATAAAAGATTAATATCTTAATTTATTATATATATTTGTTTAGTTAGTATTCTATGTTTCAAACAAGAGCTGAGATGAGTTGAAACTAGCACATTTCATAGCTGCACCCAGTGTATTAGCATGGGCCATGTGCTTCTGGGGGGGGGGTTGTTTTGCTCTGACGCATCCCACAATGCACCGTGATGCTGGAACCGTGATATAGTCTATTGGATATTGCAGTAGAAAAGGGTGTTTATATATGCAGGTGGTGGGGCCTGGGGATTATGGCCTTAGGGTGCGCTGTTAGTATTAGATTCGGTTGATTGATTGGTGGTTGCTTTACGCCGTGTTGGCAGCATAGGCCATATTCATGGCGAGAAATGTTTGTTTATGTTCAAACCATCGATTTTACATGTAAAAGCATACAATCAATTTTGTGTCAATGAACACTCATGAATTTTGTAAACTCACAATCATATAGTTTCTGGTCAAGCTAAATAAAATTCCAAATGATAGTATTAATCACCGATGAAATTTGTTTAAAAACATATATGAGATGGTACAAACCAGCTGGCCTCAAAAAGGCTAAAATGTTTTCTTGTTTTACTTTAGTAAAAAGGTCATGCATGCTGTTTGCAGTAACAAATTGTTGGCACAGGGCCATGAAATCCACAGTTTATTAAAGTGTGTTTCAATGTCAGTGGGGACTGACATCCAATACATTCAGGGGGAGGGTCCCCCTTGAGCAGAAAAAGATGTGTTAGCCATGAGTGGCCAATACGGTATCTTGTTAAAACAACCTGGTCGTGTCACCCTTCCAGGCGACTCTGCGGCAGTCCGTTCATGGAAAGGGTAATTCTATGGAGTTTGTTGTTTGGGTGTTCATCCCATACAATCTGCCATAGGTTCCAGATGTATTTTTGAATGGTAGGTTTCAGATCAGAGTGGGGAATATGACAGTGTTCCAAAGGAGCAGTCAAGGCTCGAGTGGCTGCTTGATCGGCTCTCTCATTTCCTGGGATACCCACATGACTGAGCACCCAACATAGGTGAATGTCAAATTTTGCTATTGAAAGAGAGCTTAGTTTAATGAGTTCTTCAAGTAGTATTGGGTGGTCCAATTTCCTATTGTTTAAAGCCTGAAGGCAGGAAAAAGAGTCAGTGAAAATGATGAATTTATGACTGGCTGAGGTTTCGATGCACTCTAACGCGAGTAGGAGTGCTCGTGCCTCAGCAGTAAAGATGGAAAACTCTGATCTGGAATACGCGTACCTAATTCACGCCTGTGGACGAATGCTGCCCAGACACTTTGTTGTCTGTCTTTGACCCATCCGTCTAAACGGCTAGGTGGGAACTAAAAGCACTTCGCACATCGATAAAGCTTTCATGATATGAATGTGGGTGCGTTTGAGATTTCTGGAGGATGATGTTTGGTTTCCTCATCTGGTAGGGAGGAACATCTGAATATTGTGAGGGTGTTATATTATGTAGATTTGCTCCCAGAGCCTCCAACTGAGGCTTTATTTTGAGGCCTAATGGCTTTATGTATGTTGGCTGTGCTTCATAGAGGTGTTCATATGGTGGCATATAAATGCACTTATATGCAGGATTTAAAATATTTCCTTTTAATTTTACCACTTATTGCATAGACAGTTTGAGCCTTCTACTCTTAAGGGAGGGCTCTCGGCCTTCGACATAGAGGCTCTGGATGGGCGAGGTTCTAAAAGCCCCCAGGGCCAGCCGAAAGCCTTGATGATGTATAGTGTCTAACTGTGATATGTATGATTTTCTGGCTGAACCATAAACAGTATAGCCATAGTTCAATTTTGAACGTATTAATTGAAGAACAAATCAGTAGCGTACAAAGTGGGTTTATATCTGGAAGAGGTACACATGAAGGGATTTTCAATATGAGAATGATTTGTGAACGTTATTGTGAAGTGAACCAGGATGTTTATGCCTGCTTTATTGACTATGAGAAGGCCTTCGACCGAGTCAATCATGAACTGTTAATCAAATGTTTACAAGATATTGGTGTCAAAATGGAGCAGGGCCTATCGGAGCAGGGCCTATCGGATGAAGTTATGATTAAACGAGGAGTTTGACAGGGGTGTGCATTGTCACCATGTCTATTTAACCTGTACACAGAGATGATTTTCAGACACATTGAAGATTGCAAGGGAGTGACAATAGGTGGCATGAACGTCAACAATCTTAGATATGCCGATGACAGTGTAATACTAGCAGACAGTGAGAAAAACCTACAAGATATAGTGAATAGAATCAATAAAGCTGGAATACTATTCAACATGAAGATGAATGCCAGGAAGACCAAAACAATGGTTATAAGTAAAAAGACAGATAAACCAAATGTCAATATAACCATAGATGGCACAAACATAGAACAAGTATCCAAATTCAGATATCTCGGACAAAAGATTACAAATGATGGGAGATGTGAGGAAGAAATTAAAAGAAGGATAACAATAGCCCGAACAATATTCTCCAAAATGTATAGAGTGTTAACATCAAGTAAGATATTAATACAAACAAGGAAGCGTATTCTTCAGTGTTATGTGTGGTCTACTCTAATGTATGGGGCTGAGACATGGACAATCTCTAAGAAAATGTACAAACGTTTAGCAGCATTTTAGATGTGGACTTATCGAAGGATGATGAAAATATCATGGACAAAGAAGATCACCAACAAAGAAGTTCTCAGAAAAATTAAAAATACGAAAAGCTTGTTTGCCACTATACAGACAAAGAAACTTATTTATTTTGGCCACATCATTCGTCAGAGTTCAATATACCATACATTGTTGGAAGGGAAGGTGAATGGCAGCAGAGGGAGAGGGAAACCAAGAACATCATGGTTTACAAATATTTCACAGTGGACAGGCTTGAATTATTCACAGTCTATCAGAACAGCACAACATCGGGACAAGTGGAGAACCATTGCATCCAACCCTCGACTAGAGGATGGAACTATTGATTGATTGAATGTTCTATATAATTGGAGCAGGACAGTGCTGTCTGCTCCCCACTGTGTGTGGGGTAGAACTTTTAACATGTCCAGTGCCTTAAGGCATCTGGACTTTAAATACTTAATATGAGGGATAAAAGACAATTTGTTGTCAAATATGACTCCCAAGAACTTGGTCTCTTTGACAACTTTGATGGGTTCATTTCCAATTGTTAAATTAGGGTCATGGTGCAAAGTCTGTAAAAGACCAAAGTGCATGCAAACGGTTTTCTATTTGGAAAATCGAAAACCGTTTTCCATTGCCCATGAGGAAAGGCTATTTATGTTTAATTGGAGCTGCCGTTCTATTGTGTTCATATTTTTACCTTTATAACATATTAAAAAGTCATCTACATAGAGACTGCAGGATACAGTACTCTTTATGGATTTTACTATATTGTTAGTTTTATTGCCAAAAAGGCTAACAGATAGAACTTCTACCCTACCATCTCTTGATCAAAAGGATCAGAGAGGGTAGCATTGACCCAAACTCTAAAGTTTCGGTTTGATACAAATTTAGAAATGAAAATGGGCAAGCTCCCTCTAAACCCCATATTGAACAAATCCTTCAGGATGCCGTACTTCCATGTCATGTCGTATGCCTTTTCAAGGTAGAAAAATACGGATAGAACATATTCTTTGTTTATGAAGGCATTTCAAACAAATGACTCCAATCGGACCAAGTGGTCGAGGGTACTCCTCCCCCGCCTGAAACCACACTGGAAGTGGGTCAGATGGTGCTCCGACTCCAGGATCCAGACGAGGCGATTGTTAATCATTCGCTCGAAAGTTTTACAAATGCAGCTTGTAAGCGCTATCGGGCGGTACTTCCTGGGCTCGCTATGGTCTTTCCCCGGTTTGGGGATGGGAATAATGATGGCCTCTTGCCAGGAGGTTGGGATGTCTCCTGTGTGCCAGATATTATTAAACAGGTGCAGAAGTAGTACAAATGCTGGTGGTGGGAGGTGTTTTAAAAATTGGTAGTGTATTTTATCTGGACCTATTGCAGTGTTGTGCGATCGCTTTAAAGCATGTCTTAATTCATCTATTGTGAAGAAACTATTGTAGTGCTCAGTGTTATTTGATTTGACATTTATTTAATGTTTCTCCAGATGCAACTTCATCTGCGCAAAGGCAGGAAGGCAGTTTTGCACAGATGATTTCTGGGAAAATGTGGTGGCAAGAAGGTTGGCTATGTCGGTTACGGGAGTTAAAAGAATGTTATTGTGTTTTAGGTGTTGGACTGATGATCCAGCAGCTTTCAGTTTTATTTTCCGGATCATGATCCATACTTTAGAAAGTGGGGTGCAAGTGGTTATGCCGGAGACATATTGTCTTCAACACAGCCTCCTCGCCTCCCTAATAGTTTGGCGAGCCCGAGCCCTTAAAGCGAACATGGTTTTCGGCAGTAGGCCGCTGGAAGAACGCACATTGCACCTTTTTCCGATCATTGATCGCATTCTTACAAGTTGCATTAAACTAAGGATTTGTTATATGTTTTGGAAATCCAGATGTCTTAGGAATGGTTTCCTCTGCAATCAACCCCAAGATCTCTGTGACAGTTTTCATTGCAACAGGATCATTGCGGGCTACTCCCGCGAACCTCTCATGGGTGAGTGACTGGAACAGTGACCAGTTGGCTTTGTTCAGCCGCCAGCTTGGATCCTTCCGGTTTCGAGCTGGTCCTTTGGTCGTAATCACGATAGGGAAATGGTCACTTCCACAAAGGTCTTTCCAGACTCTCCATGAGAAGTCCAGCAGGAGATCCGGTTGCAAAATAGTGAGGTCGATCGCAGATCCCAGGATGAACATAGGTATGGGACCCATCATTTAGAAAGCTCAAAGCGTGATTGCCCAGGAAATTCTCAACTCCCCTGCCCTTGCTGTTTGTGTTTGCACTACCCCACAGGGGGTTGTGTGCATTGAAGTCCCCCATTAAAATATTGGGGGAAAGCAACTGATCTGTTAAAGTTTCTAAATCTTGTGTTGAAAAAATGGAGTTAGGGGGAATATATATGGAACATATTGTAATGGTTTTATCCAGACTAATTCGAATGCCTATTGCTTGAAAAGTTGTATTTAAGGTTATGGGGGTATGTATCACGTCTTCACGCACCAGAACGGACGAGCCACCAGTGGCTCGTTCCCCATCCGGCGCACAAGAGTGATACATATTGTAGTGTTTTAGGGAGATCTGATCAGTAGCCTTTATATATGTTTCTTGTAAGCCAAGAGCAAGTGGGTCAAGCCTCTCACAAAGCAACCACACCTCACTGAAGTTTGCTCTAAAACCTCGGCAGTTCCATTGTATTATATGTGCGCCTGTCATATTGGCGGCATGACAGGCACACATCCCCCAAGTTTCACCTTGGGGGACACGCTACGGCCGCGGCTCAGGTGAACCTCGGCCATATCAATATCTTGCAGCGCAGAAAACTGATTTCCGGTGGGGATGGGGGATGCCCCGTTGGGCATATGGCCCGATAGAGGTCTTTCGCACACTAAAGCGCTTTTCTTTGTTACTTCTTTTTTTTTCCTTTTTCAATTGTTTTGTGTGTAGAACTTGAAGCCGCCTCTGTCTGAACAGAGGCAGACTTTATTTCTGATTTTTTTTCCAGATGTCTTTACACTTGGACTCTGGGTCGGTGAGCGGCCATGTCAAATCGGTCTGGCAATCGATTGTCCTGGTAACGAGCTTTGCCACCGCGGCATAGCTCTTGGCAAGTGGTGAAGGCGTAAGCCCCTCCACCTGCTTCCGACCCTCCAGGTAGCTTATCCGGTTTTCAGTTTTAACCCACTGGATTTGTTTTTCTTTCATCCAAACAGGACAATCCTTTGACACGGCCATATGGGGACCCAGGCAATTGGCACATTTTGCCTGGTTCTGACAATCAGTGTTGTCATGACCCGTCTGGCCGCATCGGAAGCAGGTTACCTCATGTTTGCAATTATCCTTATCCTTTCCGTGTCCATACTTTTGGCATTTAAAACAGCGAAGAGGATTCGGGATAAAAGTATCCACGCCAACACTGAGGTAACCAACTTTAAGTTTCTGGGACGGCAATGGCATACTAAACGTGAGGATGTAGGTATTTGTTTTTATTTCCTTAACTTCTTTCCATATGGTTATCCTTCGAACATTTTGTATACCTTGTGGTTTCAGCTCGAGTGCAATCTCATCCTCACTGACCCCACTTAGATCTCTAGTTCGGATTACTCCTCTACTAGAGTTGAGGGTACAGTGAGGAGAGGCCTTTATGCCGACACCTCCAATGTGCTAGCATGTTGCAGGTTGTCGGCTTGGGCCTTCTTTGCACGCTTAACCAGAAAATCACCAGACTTCATTCTTATGACCTTTGTGATGGTGCCCGCTATCCCCTTGATGCCCTTATCAATGGCAAAGCAAGAGGGCCTGGCAGACGAGTCAGTGAATGCGATCACAATGAATTGCACCCAATTTTTTACATTAATGGGATCGTCGTTTTTGGAGTCCGAGTTGTCAGCCATCTGTCTTTTCTTTTTTGGGGGGTAGTTGTTTGCCATATTTGTTTACTAATTTTTCGTCGTCCTTGATCTCCACCCACCACGGAGTCATACAAGGGGATGTGCAGAGCTGCGGTATCCGTCAGATGCACACCAGGGATACAAGGATGGTATACACAAATAATGAGGCCAAAAAAAATCTGCAGTCATTACTTGATTGACCCATTAGTCATCACCTTCTAGGACTAGCTTTAGTTCATAGGTTGCGCAATAACCATTTTTACCACAGTAGGTTTGATCTGTTGTTTTTCTGAAATAGCTTACTATCCTAGGGCAAGGCGTGACCAGCCGATTAATTGGAATGGGCCAATCCAACCACCCGTCTAGGTGAAGTCGGGGCCAAAGTGCAGTGTTGGATCGGTGAGAGCAATTTCTGCTCACCGTCCTCAAGTACCAGGATCCCTTCCTCCACCGACACGAGTTACGACTCACGGCAAACGAGTCGCCCCATTTGTGGCCTTTTACGATCTGCAAGGATGTGCAGAGGAAGTATTCTACCCCAGTTCCCCACGGGGGGGGGGGGGGACGGGTTAGATTTGGGGATACATCTCGTATGGCACCGATAACAGCCCCGTTTAACATTGATGGTGTAATAAGGGACATACATAGATGATGTTACATTTGGGGATACACTCAATGTCCCTTGTGACATAGATCACAAAGCTCTGGACAACATCCAGCAGCGCATTACCAAAACATGCCTCGATGAGATTCCAACCATGGATGAGATGGCTAGAGCAATCGCCAGCCTGAAAGCGGGCAAAGCACCTGGGGGTGATGGAATTCCTGCTGAAGTATGGAAGCACGGAGGAGACAATCTGTTCAACAGACTGCACCAACTAATCACCAATGCCTGGGAGGAGGGTTCTGTACCCCAAGCATGGAAGGATGCCAGCATTGTAACCATCTACAAGAAAGGTGACCGAACAGACTGTGGGAACTATAGAGGAATCTCTCTTCTTTCCATAGCAGGCAAGATCTTCGCCAGGATCCTCCTCAACAGACTATCTATTCACATAACACCTGATGTAGTTCCGGAGTCACAGTGTGGCTTCAGAGGTAACCGGAGCACCGTGGATATGATATTTTGTCTCCGACAGCTACAAGAAAAGTGCATTGAGCAGGACCGACCACTGTACATGGTATTTGTCGATTTCACTAAGGCGTTTGATACAGTCGGGAGGACCGGGCTATGGCAGCTACAGAGGAAGTATGGATGCCCAGGGAAGTCCACAACTATGATCGAGGCTCTACATACGGCAATGATGGCAAACGTTAGTGTTGGAGGGGAAGTCTCGGAATCGTTCGGAGTTACCAATGGGGTCAAGCAAGGTTGTGTACTGGCCCCCGTGCTCTTCTCCATCTTCCTATCAGCAATGCTCGACGAGGCTTTCCGAGACATGGGGGATGGCATCTATATACAGTCCCCACAGAGCGCTGACCTATTCAATGTCGCACACTTCAGAGCGAAGACCAAGACTACACTATTTTCTGGATCTCTTCAGCAGAGTGGGCAACCAGTGCATTGTCATCTGCGAATAGGAGCTCTCTTACCAGTATCCGAGTAGTCTTGGTCTTCGCTCTGAAGTGTGCGACGTTGAATCGGTCACCGCTCTGTTTGGACTGTATATAGACGCCATTCCCCATGCCTCGGAAAGCCTCGTTAAGCATTGCTGATAGGAAAATGGAGAAGAGCTTGGGGGCCAGTACACACCTTGCTTGACCCCATTTGTAACCCCAAAAGATTCTGAGACTTCCCCTCCAACACTACCATTCACCATCATTCCCGTACGTAGAGCCTCAATCATAGTTGTGAACTTTTCTGGGCATCCATACTTCCTCGTAATGTGACAGGGCCATAAGAACTCTTAACTGTTTGTAGTCATAGTGCCTTTATACTTAATTTGGTGTACAATTTACATTAGCGTAAACTGGCAAACAATGTTGGGAATACCAGACATACTAGACGAATTTAAAAAAACCTGAAGTAGTGTCATCAACTTGTTGTTTGGTACAGTAACAACGCATCTGTCTAAATTGTATTTCCGACACTTGGAAGTTTCCGTTGCTATCATTGTGATGGAAAACACTGATCCATTTACACATGGCGCCACACAGCGGCTGAATTTAGCACTACGATATCAGGTTACAAGTTGGAGAAGCGGGACATACATGTGTTCACAAAATCGCAATGTTTCCACTCCTGTTGTATGTACAGTCATTAACTGCTTAACAATTTTTTTTTTTACATTAAGGGTATCTATCATTAATCACAAACAAATGTGATCTTCAGAATACAATTTTGTATATTTTTTATTATTTCACAGACGATATCACTGATATATATATACGTACGCCATCATCATCATCATGCTGTCGGTCGCGATGCGACAAAGACTGCTTTCATTACTTGACTGCCGCTCTCCATTTAGTTCTCTGCTGTGAGAGTTGCGCCCATGAATCGGTCTTAATGTCTCTCAGCTTCAAGTTTCTCTTGATGGTGTCCTTGAACTGGAGACGAGGGCGCCCTCTCTTTCTGTAGCCAGAAGATGTTGACCTGAATGGCTTTGCTGTAATATTCATTTGGAAATATTTTGCATCGGGTTCCAAACATGGTCTCGGGTCAGAACCAAATGCCATGCATTTCAAACCATAACGAAATGACAGGCTATTCAACACGATCATTAGACCCTGGCTGAGTTAAGCCAGAAATTGAATTGAACTCATCGGCCCTACTGGCTGGAATGCAATAGATTGAGATCATCATGACATGCTACTCTTTGACCTATTTAAAACTTGGACAAAGAGAGTAATTATTTGTTCTCCAGTTCACATCAACCCACAGCCGTCACACAGCATGAGTATTCACGTCGGTCAGGCAACATGCTCGTAATTGAACCTCAAAGCAGCACATCGATCTAGTCATCTAACGATAATTGCAGTGTTGGCCCAAAGCGTATTTCACTACTATTAACACATGGGGCTAATGGCGTTGCTACAACCTTTTTGTTCTTTTACTTTTTGTTTGGGAGCAGGAGGGCTTTATGTTCTAGCGACATCTAAGATCATACCAGGATAGGTACCGACTTGTGACAGGGCATGCTTATAGCGACGCTCCAATAGGAGACCAAGTTGCCAGCACCATAACCCAATATCCCATTCAGTCACATTATCTTGATAGGGGCCTACTGAGCAAACCAGTCTTTGCCCTATCCTATTAATGCCGAACGCCGAGGTAGGTAGCGATACGTATCAATTTCGTAAGTCATTGGGTGACTCAATCGTGGTTCGAAACTGCGATTGGTTGGTTGGTTGTTGTTTTCCGTCCTGGCAACATCTAAGGTCATATCAGGATGGGTACTACTACTCACTTGTGACAGTGTGTACTCATGTTGACTTTATAGTGCCTCCACACTGGGAGACCAGGCTGCCAGCACCATGACCTGATATCCCACTCAGTCACATTATCCTGACACTGAGCCAACCAGTCCTTTCCCTATCCTAATAATGACGTGCACCTGGCTAGGAAGTGACAAGTATACATTTGTAAGTCATTGGTTTGACTCGACCAAGGTTCGAATCCTACGATCTACCAAAACGGGAGACGGACGCTCAACTCATTCGGCCTCCCAGTGCCTACTATTACTGGGGTTATTTGACGGCGTGCATGTACCTCACATGTTTTCTCTCAATCATACTAATAGTAACAATCAATAGTAATTTAACATTTACTACATTGTCACCACATTATTGAGCTATATCTGCCCTCTTTGCTTACCCAGTTTTCCCAATAAAAACTTCATATATAATATAAATATATATATATATGTATTTATATATATATATAATTATATAGGCCTACACTCACATATACATCATGTTTACATACGTTGTATCTATCGTTACAGCATAGCTATTTTATATATTACTGGTGAGAGAAGGAGTATTTGTATCACTGCCCCTCTTTCATCAGTCACTTGATCGGGAGATCAGTTCATTCGGCAGATGAAAGGCTCGGGCGGGACGGCACAGTGATTAGAGCGTCCGCTTACAGTGGTACATGACATGGCACCATTCCACAGCTTATGCTGTCGCTCGATCTTTCTCAAACCTGAATCAAACCAAAGATGATAATTGTTGCCAGCTTTCTCAAAGCTCCGCTTTGTTATGAGAAGGTAAGGATTGCCTGCTTCGGTGTCACTAATATGTGACTGGGTGGGATATCGCGCCATGGTGCGGGTGGCTGTATCTCAGAGGGGCAACATTTCAGAGTGTGCACTGTCACACGAGTGTGCACTGTCACAAGTCGGTCCCTGTCCTGCTGTGATCGTAGATGTTGCTAGAACATAAAACCCCAATCACAAATGAAGAGGCAGTCTGTCAAATATATATATTTTCTGAAGTGGCTGACAGTGTAAATCGGGTACGATTAGTGAGGTGGGTGCACCGTGGTGGCGCCACCGGTTTAGCTTGAATAGTCGGGGATTGAATATATAGAATTATCAACCTAAAGTTATTTATATTCGCATAAGTGCATATATGTATTATATATACATATTATACATTACCAGCAATCCTGAACTTAATTTATCCACTGCGAGTTCATGGCGCTTCGATCGATTCTGCCCATGACCCACTTTCATCCAATCAGCATCGGCCACAACATGCATGTGCCCATAACTCGAGTCACTCGCGGAGTATGCATCGATTATGCTCAGTTGATTTTGCTCAAGATTCCTGTGGATCGGAGGATTCGACAGAAATGACAGAAGAATGTAGATGACCAGTTCTGGCCAATACATCACCTGATTTCCTGGAAAAGAGTTGGCAAGGTAAGTGAAGAAAATGTGGCGATCTGAATGCATGCATAGTGACTATAGGTATGTGCGGATCGTGGTGTTTTCTGACTCCGGCACCTACTGTGTTGTGGCATGTGTCAACTAGAAGTTTAGTGAAAATTGCTCTGAATTCTTTCATTTTTTTCTTTCATTTCAGTCAATCCTTTGCAAAATCGCCAACATTTGATATTCATTTTTGCATACCTGTCTTTTATCTGTTTACCAATTTTCCTGAAGATTGCCTAGATGTAAGAGCCTGGATAATTTTTTCTGACTAGGTAAATTAGTTTGATTTGGAATGTACATTTGAAGGGTAATTTCATTTGTTTAAACGTTGTTGGTTTTTTCAATGATTCTCTTCTATGTTGTTCTCCTTTTAATAATAACTTTTTTTATTTCAGAGTTTCTCATACCTGATTCAGTGGAAAGATTATCCACTATCGGCCTCGACTTGGGAACCGGAGGAGAATTTCAAGTTGACTGAAGGTCTGGTCAGTGAGAACTTCACTAACCCTGATGTGTCTGAGGAACTGGTCAGCTTAGGAAGGGATACATTGTTAGTTGGCTTCCAAAGACACCTTCGTGGCAAAACAGCACAGCAGCATCCATTCGGTGTACACATGCATTTTGATGTGTTCCAGAAATTGTTCCGATCTGCAAACCCTGTGGCAGCAGCAATTCGTGGGTATCAAGCGTATCGACTACAAGACTTCGAGTCGGTGAACTTCCCAGCAGGATGGGATAGTCTGATCGGTAAGGATCGCTACGGCCGCCGTCTTGTGTTTCCGGTACTGATCCGTCAAGTCCTGGCTTGGACACCAGTGAACTATCATGTCAATCAACAGGGCATTTTTGAAGAGTTACCTCGTTTGCCCCTAGAAAAACTACTGATCCGCTGTGCTACTGACCCTACTTTAGTGTAGTCACAAAGTTGTTAAATCCTGATCTTTGAGGCTACCTGCTAAAGGCAATGTACATATTAATTACATCATTATTATTTTAACTTCCAACTATTGGATGAGCCACAGTGAGTGTTCAAAGATGGATGAATAAATTACTATTTTTGATTGTGGACACTTTTCTTTTGTATGTGTAATCAAAATGCACTTCTTCTATTTTTAGATAGAATCTGAATAGAATAATGTGTATTACGTGCAAATTTGGTTTAAGTTACATGCAATTATGCCATCCTTTAGTAAACCAGCCTTGTTGATTCAGTCAAGCCCAAAGTTAAAAAATGAGCCCACTCTCAATAGGTCTGAGATATTATATCACATTGAAGTTCCCTATGGAGTGTGTGTGGAGTGATATTGCTATGTTCTCTATAGAGAAATATCAGGATGTTCTCCATGCATTCTTACAGGAAACATATAAGCTGTCTCTAAATTTAGAAGTCAATAGAGTTGCTATGAGATTGAAAAAACAGTGTCCGACCATCGCTAGAAAAGTCTGTGGCACTCACGGCAACCAAAGGACTGCGTTGTTAAAAAAAGTCCTAACGGTCAACACCACTTCTGAAGATCTAGTACCTGTTGAACAGCTTCAAACGGAAACAATATTATTGAAAACAGAATTAGATGAGGCAAAAAACATGACTCAGGATATAGAGATTGAAATGGAGAAATTGAAGGTTGAAATGTTAAGGTTAAGAGAAGAGGAAGTATTGGCCAATGAGAAACTCAGCTATGAAAGTCAGAAATCATTGAATCTCCTTGAAACTAATGAGCAACTCCAAACCTACATTGAAAGCTTGACTGGTGTTTCTGTGAATTCTGAATTGGGTAGAAAAAGGTCTGAGTTTAGCAAAGTGACTCGGCAGTGCCAGTTAAGAAAGCTGAAAGAAGTTAAGTCTAGGGCACATTGTGCCATGTGGTTCCTTAATCATTTTGGTCTCACTGTGTCAGACTCATCTGGTGCTTCTCATGATGTAAATTATCGTGAAACTTCAGAGTCTGAGAAAGATGTACTCAAAAAAGTTCTGTACTTACTTGACAGGTTCTATGTATCAGATGCCTGTTATCATGAGCTTGCCACAGTATGTGATGGACTTCCAAAAACATATCTGATAAAACAACTCCGAAAAGATATGAATGTGATGTGTCACATCCAGAGAACGCCTGGACAATGTGAAGGGGCTGAAATAGATGTCCCTGAAGCTTTAAGATATGCTGTACAGTCTTTTTTAACTCAAAACCCAGAACTTCTTGAAGATGAAAAGAAACCATCATTTACTGTGAAATTCTGTGGTGATGGCACAAACATCACACGGAACACTGGACTTTGTGTAATGAGTTTTTCATTATTTTCACAAGATCTAGAGAATAAATCTCAGGGAGAACACTGTGCTGTGGGAGTTGTCAAAGCACACAAGTCATATGAAATGTACAGAACATCATTTGCAAACGTTTGGAGTGCTATTGATTTGCTATACAAACAGGGTACTATTGACATCGGTGAACAACAATATAATATCAATGTTTGTTTAGGTGCAGATTACAAGTTCATGTTGATGGTGCTGGGGAGGTACTGCACTACATCAAACCATGCATGTATATATTGTACAATCCACACCTGTGATAGGGGTGATATGTCAAAACCAGAAAATTTCTACAACGAGGATGACTTTACAAGGAATAATGGACACTGACAACACTTCAAAATCATTGGGGCCAGGCTGTAAATATCCATCTCTGGTGAATTTACCTGTTGCTACAAATGTTGTTACTGATGAATTACACCTAATGTTGAGGGTAACTGACAGATTAATTGAAAATTTGATAACAGATGCAATAGACCAGGATGTAAAGGAAAAACTTGGTGCTATGACTAAAATTGTTGGCTCACAAATATCCCACCTTAACTGTCTGGTCACAGCGATACAAAAATGTGGTGTAACTTTCAAGGTTTGGGAAACAAGGGATGCGAATGGCAAAGAAACTGGAAAGATAGAATGTTCTAGTTTGGTAGGAAATGAAAAGAAAAAGCTCCTTGCAAAATTGCCAGAATCCCTCCGAGATCATCACCCTTTGCATGAAGCGACAGAGGAAATTGTCATTGAAATATGGGAAAAATTTGCCAGCTTGTTCTCATTAATTTCTAAATATTATCAATCTTCTCAGGAGGTTGAGGAGAGTAATCTTTTCACAAAGGCTAGAGATTGGGTGCTCCTCTTTCTTTCACTAGAGGGTAGGCGAAAAGGGTATGAACGCGCAAGGGTTACTCCATATTTGCATCATGGTATATCATGTCCTCAAGTTAGCTAAGATACATTGTGGAATTGGAATGTTTAGTGCCCAGGGGATGGAAAAACTTAATGATACAGCTAAATGCATCCACAAGCAACATTCTAATAAGATAGATGCATGTGCTGGAATACTTCAAGCTTCCCAAAGACAAATCTCTTTGCAAAACTTGAAGCGCAACCCAAGAGAATATGAACAGAAAGACCACACATATTGGGGTGAGGAAATTTATATGAAGCGTAGAATAGTTAGTTTTGGACCTGAAAATCCTCTGAATTCTATGGTTAATATAGGGGATGTTGACAAAATGACATTGCAAGAAGTAAAGGATAAGTTGGTGGAACTTGGAATTACTACTAGACTCCGAAAGGAAGAAAAATTGAAGGAATTGTTAAAAACATCATTCACAACTCAACTGATGAGGGTCTGATTTCAGATATAAACTTGTGTACATGGAGTGGTAAAATATTGTTATTGGTCTCCTTGCCTTGCTGACTGCAAACACTAATACTAGTAATAGTAATACATGTGTTATTTAGTCACAATTTTAAATTGATGCATTTATGTATTGGCTCCATCCTGTCACTTTGGTACCATTCAATAATGTCTTGTTATTATTTGCCTTGGGAGAATCTACTAGTCTTTCAAAATTGTGTAGAATACTCAGGTCAGGCACCCTTTGAATTTGACGGCTTTATTTCTTGTCAATCGATGCAATTTGTTATTTCTATACATACACATATTTGGCAAAATGTCTGTAGGCAATGGATCTGTTCCAATTGGATGAAGTGGTATCGATAATTATATTGTCATAGTAGAATTTATTTTGTAAGAATTTATCTAGATGTATATATGTATATATATTTAAATAAAAACTTGTGTCTTTTTTTTAACCCTGCTTTGATGGCTTTATTTCTTTTTTAATTTATGCAATTTGTTGTTTCTGCATGTACACATATTTGTCTAAATGTTTCAGGCAATGGATCAAAATGAACATAATGAATGTACATATGCATTCACCGTTAAAAAAAATTAAGATCTGTTCTAATTGGATGTGAGCATTATGGAATAATGAATAACAAAAATAGGAACATATATATATTTCAATGACAAGTTTGTTTCATTAACAAAAAATGGAATAAAGATCTGTTCTAATTGGATGTAAGGGTATAGAACTGCCATAGAACTGTGGAACAATGAATAAATAAATAGGAATACATATTTCAATAAAAATATGTTTCAATAAAGAAAACCTGCTTTTATGGATTTATTTCTTGTCAATCGATGCAATTTGTTGTTTCTGCACATACACATATTTGTCTAAATGTTTGTATGCAATGGAATAAAGATATGATCTAATTGGATGTCATGATTCTGGAACAATGAACAAAAAAATGGGAATCTAAAAAAAAAGAACTTTTTGAATGTTTATCTCAATTTTTGGATTGGCATTTATGGGGTTTGCACCTGAACTCTTCATATATATATTTTAATCAATAGTTTTGTTTCATCTAGTTGTATCCTCAAATTCCAAGCTCACTTATGAGTAAAGAAACAATAATGCAGAAGAAAGAATAGTCAACAGTATTTACACTTCAGTGGGAATCTTTTTCGGACATCACCCCTCCCATGGCCCCCCCATCTTCCATCATGGCTACCAAAGGCATGACAAAAACTAGTGAAAAAGAGTCAGGATTAGATCATCAACTATTCCTAAGCAAAACATCAGTCATGCTTGGAAAGAACCAATGGAAAATATAAGCCAATAAGAGATTCCCTCTCCTAAAATCTTGCAGTCAAAAGGGTGACACTTATTCTATGTGTCAACTTCAACCCCCATGTGGACACGGCAAAATATTTAGCTAGACAACTGAAACTGTGCCTAGAGATACCATACGGTGCTGCCATCTGTGAGAGCTATCGGCCACTAAAATACATGCTGCTGTATTCTCTCACTAGCTCGTAGAAGTTGGGCAATCTAGAGATTTTTCTGTGAATAAAGTGGGAAAACGTCGCATTTTCTCCCAAATTTTCAACATATAGATGGACCCACAAAAAATGTAGCGAATTTAGCCCAATTTTCGGCAGGGAACAGCTTGGTGTATGTAGAAACTCATCTGCTATCGGCGCTATACGTTTAGTATGATAGAAATGTGATAGATGGCATTGCTGTGGATTCGCCATAGGAATGCTGTTACTCGTGGTGACGGGCAGTTGTCGCATGGCCAGTCAACAGGTTCGGGATTGCTGGTAATGACAAATTATATATGAACTACTTTCGTTTGACTATATCTCTTGAAGTTGGCCTCTCGACTGTCTTCAACATTATTATAATCGAAAATCAATTAAATAATTCCAGACACAGCTGAAAAATCAAACTTTCATGTATATTTTAGTGTTCAGTGATATTACATTGGAGTATTGTATAGCTCAATATACCACCCCTCCCAAACTTTACCCTCGTGTAAAGTCTGTAGTTGGGAAAGGGTTAACTTAGTGCAGCACGCCCAAACGTTAATGAAGATTTGTTTGTTTGTTTGTTGTTGTTTTACGTCCTAGCAACATCTAAGGTCATATCAGGACGGGTACCGACTTGTAACAGTGCGCACTCCTGGTGACTTTATAGTCCTGTCCCACTGGGAAACCAGGCCGCCGGCACCATGACCTGGTATCCCACTCAGTCACATTATCCTGACACTGAGCACACCAGTCCTTGCCCTATCCTAATAATGCAGAGCACCTGGCTAGGAAGCGACAAGTATCAATTTTAAAGTCATTGGTTTGACTCGACCGGGACTCGAACCCACGACCCCATGATCTACCAGCACGGGAGACGGACGCTCTAACTCATTCGGCCATCCCGTCTGGTCCGTTAATGAAGAGGTATATAGCCAGATTGGAAAAGCTGGGAGGTGGCTCCAGGCTACTGAGAGGAAAGCTGCTTACTCTGAGCTGTAATTAGTGTGCCTGAAATAGAATAAGGATAATGAAGGTTGTGTTGCAGGATTGAGTGGGCCTGCTGGTGGGAGGGAGCATGTTGTTACCTGTCAAGAGAATGGGAGAATATAAGAGCTGTACTGTGTGATAGTAAAGATATTCCTGCACCTGCATACCAAACCGCTGTGTTGTGTTCCTGTTCTTCCACGACGATACTGCAAAGGCCCAGGACCGAACCTTTCATGGCGACCACGATGAGAGAATGACGACAGACAAGAAGATTTACCTGTAAAAGTAAATACTCGCATGAGGCCAAGTAAGTTTATGAAATAATAGGAGGTGGTGTATAGGTGATCAGTAGCAGGAGTATTGCGCAGTATACAGGTGCTAGATAACAAAAACACACAACATGGAGGAGGAGCAGAGCCGGCAGATGATGGACGAAAGGATACAGATGGTAGCACAGCTACAAGCGCTACAGTCGCAGGTACAACAGAAAGATGCGGAGTTGGCACAGTTACAAGAATTCAACATGCCAGCAGACCCATCCACACAGCTAAGAAGCGCCGAATCACAAGTGGAACAGGTTAAAAGACTACGGTAAGACCCTAAATATAATTGATAGGTTAAACAGGGAGGAGCTGAGGCAGTGGATAGAGGGGCTGGACATAGCGGCAGAGTGGTCGAAAGCACCAGAAGGCCAAGTTCTATTGTTGGCGATGTGTCGGGCTACGGGTGCACTGCATACACTGATCCACACCACACGTATGGGTATAGATGTGACAGAACGGACATGGCCAGTGGTGAGGGAGGTCATCACTAAATCCTTCCTTGACCAAAACGAACGGCAGTATTTATGGGCGAAATTGACAAATTTAACGCATCAACCGTACGAAGAGGCATGGAGGTATTCTCAGAGATACTTACATGCATGTCAGCAGGCACACACGGTGACAGAAATAACCACCCCCCTCATTGCAGAAATACTAACAGAGGAGTATGTGGCAGGATTAAGGGATGCGGAGCTGCGCAAGTTGGTGTGTAGGGAGCAGCCGAAGAATCTGGAGGAGGCAATGCGGATTGTGGATGTAGAGACCACAGCGTCCAGCCAGGCATTACAGATATGAGGAGGAAGAACCATGCGGGTGGAAGAGCCGATGGAAGTTGGAGCGCTGGAAGAAATGCGACGCACCCTCGAGGACGGGCTCCATAGTCTGGCCCAAGGACAGGTTCAAAGGGGGAAGGCCACCATACCAACAGCGGAGCCAGTAGCGGCGCTAATGCCAGTGCAGCCGAGGGTGACAATAGATATGATGAACCAGATGCGGGAGGATTTCACACAACAAAAAACGCTACAAGGCGAGATCAAGGGCATCGCTAAACAACTGGGCCTGGTATTAAAAGGAATGAATGGCGCGCCAGCTGTAGGGCACACAACTCAAGCAACATTCCCGCCCTGCTATGCACCCACCCAGCCACAGTCGTCGCCAGTTGCAGAAGCACCACCAGCACGGGCACGGTGCCCACTGACCAAGGTTCGGTGTTTTGAGTGCCGCCTGTATGGCCACTTTGCACGGGAATGCTCCACTAAGGAGGCGAAGATCCAGGCAGTGGTCAAAACTACAATAGCAGCCATGTCGGCATCAACAAACGGTTAGGCGCACCAGACGGTAGGGCATGTGTGGAACTTGTTATAGGAGGAGTGAGTAACATTGCCCTAATCGATACTGGTGCCTGCCGCTTGATGATGAGAAGCGACAAGTGGAGCGCAGTGTGTAAACAGACAGGGAGGATGCTGTGTATTAAAGCAGGCCTACAATTAAAATCATTATCGGGGCATGTAATTAAATCAAAAGGAGTTGGGACAGTGCAAGTAGAGGGCAAGACGTTTGATGTACACGTAGTGGAGGAGATGGACCACGATATGCTGGTGGGAAATGACATCTTGGAGGGGTTGAATGCGGTAGTAGACTGAGAAATTTGTAGTCAAGTTGGGCCAGAACCAACACCCGCACTTGCAGAGGAGAGGAGATGAAAAAATGGTGGGTGCCTATGTCGAAATAAACTATTGGAAAAAACAATTCCCGAAGGTATTTCCTGAGAAAGAGGCACCCATCACAACAACGGATATCCTGCCAATGTCAATTGATACAGGTAAGGCAATGCCCACCAAACAACGGGCAGACAGGGGACCGCTGACAAAGCCGAAGATCATCAGCCAGGAGATAGATAAGATGCTGGCACAGGGTATCATCCGTCCAAGTGCATCACCATGGGCCAGCCCACTCACACTGGTCCCGAAGCCTGATGGATCCGTGAGGGTGTGTGCCGACTACCGCCAGCTCAATAGTGTTACGAAGAAAGATGCCTCCCCGTTTCCGCAAATCCAAGACATTTTCGATTCCTTAGAGGGTGCAGTAATATTCACGACACTCGATCTGAGGAGTGGATACTGGCAGGTCAGGATGGACAAAAAAATCATTGAGAAGACAGCCATCACATGTCACCGAGGGCTATTTGAATTCACTTGTTGTCCATTGGGGCTGGCAAACGCACCAGCAATGTTCCAGCGAATGATGAATGCGGTCATTTCTAAATTCCTGGGGAAGACGGCAATGGTGTACCTTGACGATGTCCTGATCTACTCTAAGCGGGTAGAAGACCATGAGCGGGATGTGACAGAAGTACTACAAGCATTTGAAGATCACGGGTTGATGGCAAAAGATTCGAAGTGTCACTTTGGGTTAACGGAGGTTAAACTGCTGGGATTTATCGTGAGCGTACAGGGACTCAGACCCTGTGCGGAGAAGGTGGAGGCAATCCGTGAGATGGCACCTCCCACCAATGTGAAAGGGGTGTGCCGATTGCTAGGGATGACAGCGTATTACAGGTCGCTAATACCAGGATATGCTGAAATTGCTAGGCCACTAACGGAGCTGACAAAACGGTTCCGACCGTTTGTCTGGACAGACGTGTGCAACAAATCATGGGAAGCCCTGCGGGATGCGCTAAACAAAGATGTGGTGTTGGCACATCCCCGACCAGACCAACCATACAGGCTGTATACGGATGCCTTGGATTGGTGTGTGGGAGCAATATTGGTGCAATAAGATGAGAATGGCATTGAGCGCCCCATCACGTACATATCAAAGCAACTGTCAGAGACTCAGCAGCGATACCCAATGATGGAGAAAGAGGCCTTTGCAGTGATTTATGCACTCACAAAATTGAGACCGTACTTACAAGGTGCAGAGTTTGTGATCATCACGGATCATAAACCATTAAAGTCGCTCTTTTTGGCAGAAATCAACACAACCAGGATTCAACGTTGGGCGGTGCTCCTCGCAGAATACGCGGCACCGATTGAATACCGGAAGGGCACCAACAACGTACGGGCGGATTTTCTTTCACGATTAAAACCAGTTGCACCGCATCCACCTCCATTCCTAGAGGCAGAGATGGTGGCGTTCTGTGAATTGGAAGGAATACTGTGGGAGTTTGATGGTCTAGAGCCAGAGGCACTGGCTCGAGAGCAACGAGGGATGCCCGAATATGAGCTGGGGGCGATGCTGGAGGATGATTACATCCTTCATGGAGATCTCCTATACTCACTGAAACCACCCTCAGGCCGTCCGGAATACCCCCTAGTGCACGAGAGAGGGTGATGAGGAGAGCCCACCAGGAAGTCTGCCACCAGGGGATGAGGAAAACGCTGACACAAGTCCAGGAAAGATACAAATGGACAGGAATGCGAAAAGAGGTGTATGTGTTTCTCACAAAATGTCCGAAATGTGCAGTAAATAAACAAAGGAAGGAACGCCCTCCACCCACACCGATGCCAATCGTGCAAAATACTGGATATGTGCGGGCCATTCCCTATTTCCCCAGCTGGGAATAGATATATCCTGACCGTAATCAACCATGCGACGGGATTCGTGGAAGCGAAACCACTACCACGGAAAACAGCCGTTTTGGTGGCAGATTATGTGAGGAACGAACTAGTGGCGAGATATGGGATGCCTTCAGTTTGCATAATGGACAATGGGGGTGAATTTAGAAATCCGCTAGTATCAGGATATCTACAGGAGGCAGGAGTGGATGTCAGGCACACGGCCCCTATCACCCCCAGAGCAATGGACGTCTGGAGCGACAACGTCAAACATTAAAGGAGATGTTGAGAAAACTGGTGAACGCCCAAGCCACGGAATGGGAGGAACACCTGGGGACGGCATTGTATACGCTTAGAACAGGCATTTCAGACATTTCGGGGGTTTAACCATACTACCTCATGTATGCACACCACCCACCGAACATTGTACCAACGGGAAACCGGTTTGAACAATGAGTTAGTGGCACAAAGGGTGGACGAGCTCTCAATTGCATTACAGGAAGCGGCTGAGAACACAGAGAAAAGTTGTGCATATAACGAGGAACGCGCCACCCAGCGGATGAACGCAGGCCACTTGGAGGTGGGGGATAAATTGTTGGTAAAAAAAAGAGCTATGGAGACTGGGCCGTTAGATCCATACTGGGACCATGGCTTCATCGTGGTACGAGTAAGGGGATCGGTAATTACAGTGGTGGGGCCGAATAATAAAAGGCGAACAATAAACAGAGAGGATCAGGCTTGTGGAGGCAGGTGGGGATTGGGAACGTATGCGAACACAGCTCACGCATACACAAAGGAGTGCACTGTATCAAAGAAGGGTATTAGAGCGGGCACAGGAATGCGGAGAGCTAAGTCGGCCAAGCCAAGTGGATACGCCGCTACAACGGAATGTGTCACGTAAGCGGTGCCGGCGTACACAAACAATCCCGGAGAGTAGTCCTTCACAACCAAAGGCCGAGGACCTACCAGACCCGACACCCCTGGAAACCAACAACACAACACCCATGGAGACCAACGACACACCGACACACTGGGAACGACAAGTGACCACACCACCAGAAACACCGAGGCGCCCAGGATTTTCGCGCAAACGAAACGCAGACACCATGCCCCCATCACCCAGGAGGATCACCAGAAGTTGGACACGGGCAGTAGGGGAAGCGCAGAAGGGGAGGATCCAGGATCTGGCACCAGATAACAAAACTTCTCAAGTGGAGAAGAGACTGTGTGTGGCAGCAGTGGGACTGTGGTGCAGGTAAACAAAGGAAAAACGAGAAGAAAAAAAAAAGTAAGTGAGTGGAACGGGGGACCTCAAAATAGAAAAAAAAGGTAGCAATGTGTTGCATACTGGTACTACTGGGAGTGAGTTGGATGGGAGCAGGCACGGACCTGTTCACCCATGACGGAGTAGAAATAATAGAAACCAGCTCTATCCGAACGGTCGCGGGAGCATGGACAGTGGCGATTACAATCTCCCCACCAGCGGTACTACACACGGGGAAGTGGCTGGCGAACATATCGCACATCATTGGAAAAGCGGAGACATGAACAAGCAAAGAGGATGGACAGTTATGGAGGGAGCGCATGAGGAAGCTACGAAAGCGGATGGAAGGGGAGCAGGGACCGGAACAACTCTCAATAATACCGGTCCTCGAATTAACACTCAACCGTAAGAGGAGGGGCTTGTTTGACTTTGTTGGGGTGGCTGCACGATCACTGTTCGGTGTGACAACTTCGGCCGATGTGCAGAAACTACAGAAGATAATCAGGGAAGTGTATGCAGGACACCAAAAACTTAAACATCATGCGGTTCACATGGTGTCAGTAATGAACATGCCCCGGTCCTTGGTGCAAGATAATGCAAACCGAATTCTGCTGGTCCAAAGTCCAACTCATCTGGCCTACCAACTAGCCGAGAGAGCATCGCAGGAGGCGACGAAGGAGGCATGGGAAG
This sequence comes from Branchipolynoe longqiensis, assembly GCA_030323885.1. Taxonomy (NCBI): domain Eukaryota; kingdom Metazoa; phylum Annelida; class Polychaeta; order Phyllodocida; family Polynoidae; genus Branchipolynoe; species Branchipolynoe longqiensis. The sequence goes on along the minus strand of CM059187.1, from coordinate 108,181,166 downwards.
TGCAGAAAGTGACATTAGCAAGGACGATCGATGGAGGTATCCTGGGGATTGAGATCGCGGTGGACAGTTATGAGGAGGCAAGGTGGCAGTACCACCATCAGAAGATCCAACTAGAGAGGGGCATATTGACGGAAGATCTGCTACCCCAACATCAACTGCGAGCGGTACTAAGCTGGATGCGGGAGCAAGGGTACAAAACCCTGGCTGCCCACTGGTATTATCAGCACGTAAAGGTGACACCACTCTGGGAAGCCCCGGACCATCTGGCCTTCAGGTTGGTGTTACCAAGGACCAATATATCGGGTATGCCCTGAGGTACGTACCGATCCGTTTCAATGCCGGCTTGCTGCGGCAAGTCATGGGGATGCGGGAGGTAGCCATCCACACACTCACTCGTGCAACATTCCGGCCGAAACAGTGTTCGGGGCACCAGCCGAAAGTATGCTGGCCCACCCGGGAGGAAGTCGCACCTTCATGCGAGGCATCCCTGGTGTCAGGAGTTAGGGCCCCAGTGTGCACCATCTGAATCACAAAACAGGGAAACGTGTCATCAGCGATATATGAGTCAGCAATGGGGACGGAGGATCCTATCGTTCTATGAAGCGGAGGTCAAGGTCACCCTCCGATGTCCCGCATGGGCCCCGATCACCATCAGGATAAATGGGCCTCGGAGGATACACCTGCCAGACGGCTGTCGGTTGGAATCCAAGGACAGGGTCCTCCGAGGTGTGGAGCTGGGCCACACTGGAATCCATCTACGCTCACCACCTACATTGAGTTTGCCACGACTTAACATCAGGTGGCCTAAAGAAGTCAACCCACGCATAACTAAGCAACTGAGGATGCTGCCCCATGTGAATGTACCCCTCCTGGATGTACATGAGTGGGGGTGGACGAAGGAACAGTCGGACCTGGAAGACGAGTGGTCCCCTATTCTGGGACCGGGACATTATGTGACGTTTGGCATTAACGGGGCCACAGTAGTAGTCATAATAATACTACTGAGTCTGCATGCCTACTATTCCAAGAGGGCATGTACGGAGAACGCAGGCCCCGCCCAAGTGGGAGACCAATCACCGCAGGCCTGTTGCTCCACGCCGACTGTGCCAAACGCCCCCGAGCTGATTCAGAAATTACAGCTGCCGGCGACGCCAATGCCCATAAGCCGGGATCCACTGACGAGAGAGGTGTATCCCACTCGGGATCAGATCCAAGCCCTCACAATGGGGATGACCGACGTAGAGTTGCGACAACTCTGCCAGGAGCTAACGGTGTATGTCGACTAAGAGGGGATCGAGGACGAGGACGAAGGATGAGAACAAACTTATGGACAGAATAGTGGGGTTTACGCTTTAAGTTAAAAAGCATGTCCTCAGAATCTTTTTAACTGGAAATGGTGGGGGAGGTATGTAAAGTCTGTAGTTGGGAAAGGGTTAACTTAGTGCAGCAGGCCCAAACTTTAATGAAGAGTTATAGAGCCAGAGTGGAAAAGCTGGGAGGTGGCTCCAGGCTACTGAGAGGAAAGCTGCTTACTCTGAGCTGTAATTAGTGTGCCTGAAATAGAATAAGGATAATGAAGGTTGTGTTGCAGGATTGAGTTGGGCCTGCTGGTGGGAGGGAGCATGTTGTTACCTGTCAAGAGAATGAGAGAATATAAGAGCTGTACTGTGTGATAGTAAAGACATTCCTCCACCTGCATACCAAACCGCTGTGTTGTGTTCCTGTTCTTCCATGACGATACTGCAAAGGCCCAGGAACGGACCTTTCACTCGATCTGAACCATACCGATCTACCTGACCAGACGGGATGGCTGAATGAGTTAAAGCATCCATCACACATGTTGGTAGACCATGGGATCGTGGGTTCGAACCGTGGTCGAGTCAAACCAATGACTTTAAAATTGATACTTGTCACTTCCTAGCCAGGCGCTCAGCATTATTAGGATAGGGCAAGGACTGATTGGCTCAATGTCAGGACAATGTGACTGAGTGAGATATCAGGTCATGGTGCTGGTGGCCTGGTCTCCCAATGGGGCAGCACTATAAAGTCGCCATGAGTGCGCACTGTTACAAGTCGGTACCCATCCTGATATGACCTAGGATGTTGCTAGGATGTAAAACAACAACAAACAAACCTGACCAGCATTGCACATAATGGGACATGGGCACGATGTACCCAGACAGGCTTGTTTTAAAATTAGATCCCGGATGTAAATACGCGGCGCTTTGAAATAACCCGAGTTACACGAGCCGGACCAGTCTCGCAGTCACACGCATGCGCTGTCTGCCCCCAGCTGTCGCCATCCAGAACACCTATTTGACGTGCAGTCAGCTAGAACAACTAATGTTGTGTACAAAACACTCAGGACATTACATTATTTAGTGAGTGCTCTCGCGTGTTTTCGGGAGGGTCCTTTCCAAGTACTGTTCTAAATTTGAGAATTAGTCATGATCGTAACCACACCAAGGAAAGAGATGTTTAAAAAATAAATAACAATTATTGAAAAAAGCGATATAATGTTGATTGAACTCTAACGTCAATTAATACTGACCCCCACCAAGGTGTAGGCTAAGGACTAACATGTGTATATATATATACATAAACAATACACATACTCATAAAGGTGGACAATGAAATAACCAAAATCCAGCAAACGGAAACAGCCTTATATGGGCGCCACCATTTGTATACTCGTGTTGAATAATCAAAATCCAGCAAACGGAAATGGAAATAGCTCATCAAACTTCGCTACGCAGCAAGCAGGGTGGACGACAGCCATTGGTTAATAATATAGTCGAGAGCAAAATGCCTGCTGCTGATATGCGCAGTGCAAAACTTTGATTTCATTTCAAAGTAATAGAAATAAAGAAGGTTATTTACCATAAACATAGATCATTGGATGCGCAAATGCAATATTAATAGTCTATTCCGCGCAAACGACGACCGTATTCAATTATCATGACCGTGACTCGGGTCAACCAAGTTGCTAGAATTTCAAATTGAACACCGTGAGTGGAGTAAAAAAAACACACCTGCAATCATAAAATACTTTAAATCCTATTTTGCTGTAGGTATATCGGTTGCTTAATCGAATATGGCCATTGAGGGGGGGCGGTCCTGAGAATTGCTTATTCATATTAGCCGGTCTATATACATTTATGGAAACCCACAATATGGGACATATTCCACTGGGCCTATCCATGCGAATATCAAAATATTTCTTTACAAATTCCTATTTGCCTAGGACCGGAAGTGGATTTCTATACGTATGATTTGAATGTGTCTTGTGCATCCACAAGGTCAAGTGGTGTATTTCAACATGGCTGATATAGAAAGGTTGAAAGATTCAGTAGCTTCAGCCAATCAGAGCTGTTCTTTTTGATTGCAAATGGCAGCCCCCATAGGGGGCAGCCATTTGCAATAGAAACAAACAGCTCTGATTGACACTTTTTGATTGCAAATGGCAGCCCCCATGGGGGGCAGCAATTGCAATGGAAAAGAACAGCTCTGATTGGCTGAAACCACTGAAACCATTTGACTGATCCTCTTTGCATTCGAAAACCAAGTTCACTGTGCAGGTGGGCAGAGCGGAAATTTTGTGGATGGAAAGGTCTCAGTCGAATACGTCCAATGTAAAGAAGGGTCTGTGATTCACAATAATAACAGCCACTCAAGGAAGTCTTCATTGAGTACATGAGTGGAATTTAACTTTTCACTAGTAGCTAATGTGTGTCAAGACAAATATCGATCTTTGATTATGTGCTTTATAGTTCTGCCCAGTGGCATACCATGCGGCTGACACGATAATGCATCACACTCATTACTTCCATTCAAATAATTCAGTCAATTTAAATTACAATTTCACATTACGATAATGCTTACAATTCAAATAATATAAAGGCTAGAGCAGCATGACCAGATGTATCCAGTTATAGGAATGATGCTATGGTTGCAGAAATACTATAACCGCTCTATAAATGTCACTTTTGTGAAGGATTTAATCAGTATAGTTTACATTTTGATTTATACTTAGGTGAATTGTGAAATATGACAATACTGTGGAGATATACTTTACTCTTTTAAGAAACCTTTTGATATTTTAATAAAGAAACATATCACAGTATTCCAGGTTTCTGTCGAACATAGCCCACTGGTAATAGTGTAGGGCACACACGTATGTATGTATGTATGTATGTATGTATGTATGTATGTATGTATGTATGTATGTATGTATATATGTATGTATCTGCACTGAATTCTCAGGCAAGGAGCCACATAGACAGGTAGGCCTGGATTGGGTGATTGCATCAGGGAGCCTATATGTAGTGTTGTGGTTAGCATGCTAGTCTACAGCTCCGGTATGGCAAGAAGTGTGGGTTCGAATCCAACTCTAGGCACAATACTTCCCATTGTCACCCCCCCCCCCCCAAACCACACATATGCACATTACAGAGTCTTCAACTGAAACCTACTCTCACGTTTCCCCTTTATTTGTAGTGCCACATTCTGGTGAGCAGCATCCTGGGGTCGGCGCAGTACTCGCAGTCTCCAGCCGACATGCTCGCTGTGCGACTGGCGGTCGTCAACCAGATCCTCGACCCCTGGCTCTACATCATCCTCAGGCGGTCTCTGTTTCGCAAGATCCGCAACGGGATCTCGCGAGTGTTCGGCTATCGGACCGATAGCGCCGCCAGGCGGCGAGAGCAGCAGCAGCGCGTCAGAAACTTCATCCGGCGCCGGTGCCGGAACGCGCCTGGGGTGCTGGCCGCCAAAACCCGGCAGGACGGCGAGCAGTCCCCGAGCCTCATTCTGAGCGCTGAGCGGGAAGAGGGCACGCTGCTGCAGACGACGCGCCCGCAGACCGGCGCCAGTTACCATGGCGACGGCAATAATTTCGAAAGCGCCGCCTACAGGAAGCAACGGGAAAAGGAGAAGACGGTCTGCTCGGAGATGGTCGCAATGGAAGGTCGGGTGATGTGCGTCTGTACTTCGCAGTCCGATTCTTACGTCACGTCAAAGCGTTATAAATGCGTCAATAGCACCCTTAATCCGCGGGACTTGCCGGAGTATGCGCAGTGTATTGTCAGAAAAAGTACGTAGCTATCTAGTTTGGTTGTGGGTTTTGCTTGTTTTTTGTTTGTTTGTTGTCGTCGTTGTAATTTCAATATATCTGTTCTATTTTTTAAATATCGAATTCAGAATGAATAAAAGATTGCGTCCAGAGCGCGGAAAATGTTTTGTACTCCAACATGCTATAATAAGGTGTATGATGGGTAGGTGCAAACACACACACACACACAGACACATAGTCCAGATGTATACACACACGGATGTACACACAATCCAGAACCACATGCTGTAATTCCAACATTATATCTCAGACTTAGATACATCTCCTCCTTTAGACCACATCGCACTGCGGCCGTTAAGTACCTAGATATGCCACAACCACCTCACATGCACGGTTAAATGGGGGGGGGGGGGGGGGGGGGGACGCGGGGGGGTGATAAACGGGAAGGGGGATAAAGAAACTCTCACACGGAATTAGGTCAGCGAGACCCAATATACCAATACGTCACCTCCAAGTTGACCAGTTTGCTGCTGGTTCCCGTGTCACCAACACTAGTTCTTGGTTCAGACTACATGACAATGGGCGGTAGCTTAATGACTACATATGACTGTAATGACACTCTGAATAAATAAGTCATAATGAAACATAGCTTCAATTTGCGCACTTATCTCCCACCTCAATCAAATAATGTGGCAGTGCTGATATGGTCACTGCTTCCCTACTGACTGTAGTCATTTCTTTCAAGACGATATGAAATTATGATGTATGCATATTCCAATAACCCTCCATTCATCCGCGAGACCTAGTTGAGTAGCGTGGGAAAGAACCCGGAAGTGACCTATTGGTTGACCCGGAAGTGGTTCACTCTCCTTTATTAGTAAACAGCGCAGTTATTGATTCTTTTTAAGACTGGCGAACCATTAAATCAGGAAAAATATAAATAAAAGCACTAACTTGTGATTAAAATTCGAATAAAATGTGTAATACTAATAGTTATATCTGGTGTACACATATTTACATATACCGTACAGTAAAACCTCCCTAACCGACCACCTCCACAGATCGACCACCCCCCTATATCAATAGCTTTATATGGATCCCAAAAATACCATTGTAACCATATTCTGACTCCTTAAACCGACCACCTCCCTAAATGGACCACTTAAAGTCGGTCCCAAGGTCGGTCGATTTAGAGGTTTTACTGTACACCCCCCCCCCCCACCCCACACACACATATATATAGCTGCCTTGTTATTAACTTGATCATGTGTCCCTGAAAATGAGTACTTCAGCAACTACAGAGGTAGTGCCTTCACCATTATATTTATGTACCCATAAACATACAAGGGATTAATGAATCATTTTAGTCACCATTTATTTAGTGATTGCCTTGATGACTAATAAAGTGATTATTTTCTTATGTATCCTACTCAGAGAATCGCACAATATATTATATTTGATAACATGCATATTGCCCTCATATACCTTTGTCCCGTTCAATGTCGTCTTTTTGGCGTTAGAATAATATAACTTCCACATGCCTCACTACTATTAGTACTCTAATATTCTTACTAATATTCCAGACATTGGGTGTTTGTACTTGTACCAGCCCTGCAATGCCACCACAGGTTCGTAACCAGTTATGTAACAGCTATATAATCCGCTTCAAAAGTCGTCATATAAATTCACGTGTTGCATTACTAACTACTCATTGTCCGTATTTACATTGTACTCCGTGTATTTAAATATTAATAACACCACAACTCCATTTGTTCCTGGATATGTTATTTGAATGTCAAATTACTTTGAACACATCTCGTATATATTATGACCTGAAATTGTTTCAGTCGAATGACGTATGTTGACCCGTCAACATAGTTCATTCGCGAAAGAGGCTAGTCGAACCCGAGCATGTGACCCTCCCTGCCCACTCCTCTCCACTTCGGTCTTGGCTCTCATCGGAGCAACTTAAGAATTCCCACCCTCCCAACCCTTTTCGTAATGGGGTTAAGTGCTGATTACTGACACTCTGACTGTTTATTGTTATTGATCTTCACCATGTCAACTTTATTTCGCTCCAGAAGCCATAACAGATTATCATTATCCTGATCTCATCCAAGCAATCACTACTGACTCTGAAGCTGCCACCCCGCTTTCTGGATTATCCTGACCTCACCTGAACTTGATGACCTTCCGGAAGCCAGACTTCTGCATTTGCACAGTGCCAGCCACCCACACGCATAGCCAGCCTCTACCGCCTCCGGGCACTGGCATTGATTCTGATTACCTTAATCATGACTCCGATTAGACTGATTAATTCTGATTATTTACTGATTATTATTTCAATAAATTTACGTTTATAAACACTTGTTCTGTTCTTCTTGTGAGTGCTGCGTTGTTGTGTGTACTCATATTATAGCACACAGAACGGTGTCCGTGCAAGAAACAACATTCATAATGATTTAATGAACTTATTTATTTATGAAACGGTTCCTTTCCATTTACTGGTACATAGTTTTAAAATATAGTCAGTGTCGATCAACAGCCACACTGGTGAAACATGTGATTGCCACAAGTTCCGCTGGTTCTCTATATTCATGGAGTGTGCCAGTTTCAGTTACCACACCAAACACAGCGCCATAACTCTTGTTGGCTTTCTATATTTATAGCATTTTCTTGGTGCCAGCACACCGAGTGTTTTCAACAAATATTTATGATAATCGGAGGCGGTAAGTCAATGCAACAGGCCGATTCACACAAAATGTTTTATATATATGGGTTCTTCTTTGCTGCTATATATATATACACACATGTATATATATATATATACTCACTTCAGTTCTTTAATATATTTTCATTTTTAAACTTAAGTAACCGAAGATTTCTTCTTTTTTTTTTGTATAAAAAAGAATAATATTTTTTTTAATGTGGCATGTTCCAGATACTTTTTTTTTCGAGTCTATATCTATTCTCCAAATTCTCAAAGATTTGAAACCTGACAAAAATATGGTTGGTTTTATCCAAAGAAGTTCTGATAATCCAATATACAAGAACAATCGCACCTAACTGGACAATTCCGCACAAGGATCTCAATTACAATTGTAATTTAAGACCACCAACTAAAAATAAGGCAAGCAAATTTCAATGAAGCACAATTGACTTAACAAACTTTGAGACACTGCGAAATTATTATACTGTGGTAAGATGGTAAAATATCCGAGAATTAGGAATTTAATTTTACAAGTGATTTTACCAACAAGAAAAATGACAAAATGTTTATGTTATTTGGAGCGAAACCTAAAACATACTATGATTTCTATCCGGGAATATACTTGGTGTGCTTGCCCTGAGCTAGTAGTTTTCCGTTTGCTTTGTTTCTGAGGTCGACATTACAGAAAGCCAAGGTCCGACCGGTCTTCAAGATGGTCGCATCTATTACGATCTCGTCACCCGTCCTGGCAGCCCTCATATACCTGCAGCCAGAGTGAGACGAACAAAGGGATCAGCAAACAAACTTAATGTAGAATCACGATTAATAATAACAGAGATGGGAACACTAACAGCCCAATCTTAAAAACTCACAACATTTTAAGGGGGGAGAGGAGAATAATATGTTTGTTTGTTGGGTTTTTACATCCTAGCAATACCTAAGGTCATCTCAGGATAGGTAAGAAGAGGAAGAAGATGAAGAAGAAGAAGAAGAAGAAGAAGAAGGGGCTTTGTTAGTCGTCCTTTGGAGTTAACTATTTAATTTTAAACCTTCACTATATACACATTTGTCAGAACTGGACACTTGTTTTTCAGCCATTGGTGTTGACAGGAAGGCGAGAGAAGAGAAGAGGATAGAGAGAGGGTCTCGACGTAAGTTCAACCCCGGCCTGGGAGCCCTTGCTCTGGACTATTCATGACAAATTCCAGACAGGGTAGGTGCAATGTTCAAATGTTGTACTTCAGATCTTTGGTTTGACTCGACCATGCCCAGCCACACAGGTCACAGAAAACTCTCTACCATTCTAGACCATCTCAGTGAATCTAGTCTGACGCGGAAAGTGTCTGATTATTTGAGTTTAACGTCCTAGCAACATCATATTAGGACGGATACTGACTTGTTACAGGGAGCACTCATGGCGACTTTATAGTGCTGCCCCACTGGGAGACCAGACCACTGGCACCATAACCTGATTCCCCACTCAGTCACATTATCTTGATACTGAGCTAACCAGTCCTTCCCATATCCAGTAATGGCGAGCGTTAGGCTAAGTTAGTAGGTATGTTGAAAACATTTGTTAATTTACCATATAGAAATGATACTCATACCGATGTAAAGAGCCAAACAAATGCTTTTAAATAACACAAAGATCATACATATTGGTCTAGTATTAAGAAAGTTATGATTTTTTATTTATTTTAAATTCCGTTTTTTTTGTCCTGTAATTAGACTGAAACAAAGGGAATGGGTGTGACCTTTCATGATATTTCCATGAGTGCAAATGTTTTAAATTGTGTCACGAACGAACGAATCATCAGAAATGCAAAATTCGAAAATGAAGACATTCAGAAAGCTTTCCTTTATATGTGGTGATCGTGATTCCCCGATACACCCATCCGTTAGCCAATGAGAAGCGATTTTGGTACACATGTTGAGACCCGTTCACGCACTCCCGATCACAGCGATCGGGGACAACACGGTGGCGATGCCTCACGTGGATGTCAACATACCTACAAAGTCGTGCAAACCACAACACTTTCCGATTCAAAATTAACCACTTTCGACGTATCGGAGCATGATAATATTTGGTATATAGTGAGAAAAGACATTAATAATTGCGTCTATATGTTTTTTATTTACGTCCAAAGTGATTTTGAACCGATTTGAGCAGCGCAGAGGTGAGCCTGTCACTATAGTGTCAGAAGTCCTCCCCATGAGGCATGCGCCCCGCGCCAAAGTCACGCAAACCATGACACTTTCCAATTCAAAATTAACCAATTTCGACATATAGGAGCGTGATAATATTTGGTATATAGTGAGAAAAGACATTAATAATTGCGTCTATATGTTTTTTATATATGTCGAAAGTGATTTTGAACCGATTTGAGCATGCGAAAAGTAGGGCAAATGTTTGAAAGTGTGTCACGAACGAACTAAGCATCAGAAATGCAAAATTTGAAAACGAGGATGTTCAGAGAGGTTTCCTTTATATGACGTGATCAGGATTCCCCGGTATCCCCATCCGTTGGCCAATGAGAAGCAATTTTGGTAGACATGTTGAGACCCGTTCGCGCACTCCCGATCACAGCAATCGGGGACAACATGGCAGCGACGCATCGCGGGGATGTCAACATACCTAAAGTTAGTAAGTAGCGACAAGTATCAATTTTGTAAGTCATCGGTTTGACTCAACCGGAAATCAAACTCCCGACCTTCCACACGGGAAGCCTGCGTGCACTCCACCGATTTGGCCATCGCGTCTGGTTGCGGCGGGGAAACAGTGATGACATGAGTCAGTCTAAAACAGTGATAATAAACTACACCCACGCCACACTGAGGTCGACGCTGACGCCCGGCGCCCCAGTGCCGCATGTCATGAGTGCGCATGTCGAGATGCCGTCAACAAGGGTAGCTGTGAGCCCGCCGTGCAGAGTTCCCCCTTTGTTCTGGTGCTCCTCCTCCACTGTCAGTTCACACACAACGCGCCCCTCCTCCACAGCTATTACTCGCACCTATCGACAAAACAAGCACACTGTCTTAGTCCAGTGGAGTGGGATAATAAGGTAAACTCCAGGGTAAACAACATAACGTGGATAGGCGAGGCTAGCCTATGTTAAGCTAAGCTAAGCTAGACCTAGGATAGGATAGGATAGAATAGAATAGAATATTATAGGATATGGTCTGTGTAGTCCAAGGAATCTTCCCACCTATGGCTACACTAGGTTAGTTTAGTTTGTGTTGAGGTTTTATATCCCAGCAAAATCTAAGGTCATATCAGGACGGGTATTGTCTTTTGACAGTACACACTCATGGTGACTTAATAGTGTTGCTCCACTAGGAGACCAGGTCACCCATGCTATCCCACTCGGTCACATTATCCTAAAACTGAGTAAACCAGTTCTTTCCCTATCCTAGCAATGCTGAATGCCAGGCTAGGTAGTGACACATATCAATTCTGAAAGTCTTAGTCAGACTTAGCCTGATATTGATCCTATGATCTCCCGCATGGAAGGTGGATGAGCAACTGACCTTGCCACAATTGAAACAATGATGATCGACACCACAATAAATGATTATTGATATTGTGCATAATAAAAATATATTACTATTGGTACTTAAAACAAGAAATAATGCTTAGTAGTACTGGAGAACCATTCCATCCAACTCTCGACTAGAGGACGGAACTATTGATTGATTGAGTATTGATTATGTAGACCTCATCGCGGTTCGACCCCCCGCACGAGAATCCAGCCAAAGCTCTTACCGATTCGGCCATCTGTTTCAGTCGGGTGTGTTACGGACAATTTTTACTAGTGGGTGCAAGCATCAGTAGGGGCCCTATATTTTTATATTTACCCAAGCCAAGATGACAAATCCCCCGCAAACAGTTGCTTAGTTACCATAGCAATAGCCCAGTAAAACCTATCTAACCGACCACCTCCACAGATCGACCACTCCCCTATATCGATCGCTTTATTTGGGTCCCAACAAACCCACCTCCATAAATGGACCACTTAAAGTCCGTCCTATGGTAGGTCGATTTAGAGAGGTGTTACTGTACATCCATGCAACATCTTATGCCCGGTACACACCTACCGTATACGATTCGCGCACTAAAACTGGATGGCCGACGCAACACGTCACGACTCGGTCCATCCCGTTTTCGACTTAAAACTGACGACAGTGGGTGCTCACATATACCGATCGGGTATGCGCACATATAGCGTCCGTTTCGCAACTGTGTTCCACGAACCTGGTGTATTTAGCGCGAACTACACTCGCATCAGCGCCTCCTAGCAGTTGTTGATCGGCCGTCGGTCAGCAACGCTAGATGGCGCCAAGTTGTTTTTTATCGCTGCGACTGGCGTCGGGGCCGCGAACCACATTGAGCCGTTTAAACTGAGCAGCAGCATGGCGCCGCGCTCAACTGCTCAAAAGAGAACCATGGCTCTTGCGCTTGCTGTGCTTGTTATACGCCGTCGTCGCCGACGACGACGTCGGAAGATTGCTAGAAATGTGTGGGTACGCCCACACATCGCTCAAAGATCGGAGCTAGGAGCCTTCAATGCCCTGATGGCTGGTCTGCGCAGGGACGAGCCACAGGCCTTCACCAACTTCAGCCGTATGCCGTCGGATCAGTTCGACGAGTTGTTGCGTCTGGTAGAGGGTCGTATCGCGCGACAAAACACCCGATATCGAGCGTCGATATCGGCTGCGGAGAGGTTGGCCGTCACGCTGCGATTCCTGGCAACTGGTAAGAAATTTATTTTCAACATATTTGTCTCCTCGTCCTGATTCACGATATCGTTGCTCTGAGCTCACAATTAAATATATGCAAATTGAAATAAACCGAAATATGTAACCAAATAATTTAGTTTTAGCAAACATATTTGCGTAGTCCTTGTCATAGTTTTTATGTGAATCCTACGTGGGTCTGAGCTACCATGTTTAAATCTCGAGTTTTAAATCAACACAACTAGAAATATAAATAAACTGATATATCTAACCACAACATTTTGTTTGTAGGTGAGTCCTTCCGGAGTCTCAGCTACCTGTTTCGTGTGGGGGCAACCACCATCGGCCAAATTGTCCCCGAGACCTGCGACGCCATCTACGAGTCGCTGAAGGACGATTATTTCAAGGTAAGATTGTTTTATATTTATATGGGTTTTTTATTGAATTTCACACAACTTTAATAGAATACCGTAACAAGTAATACAGTAACAACTCTGCCACAGCAGAATCAGAATCAATCTTTAGCACTGTGCGTACACACAGTGGGAGTAAAATATAATGCACTAAAAAGCTAGATTGTCATACTCAGAATAATGATCAGATTGCAACAGGTTTACGAATGAAAATGACCCAGTAACGGGCAGCTAAAACGTGAATAATGTAACCGACTAAAAAACGTTAACCAACTAATTGCAACATGTTTACAAATGAAAAGGCACCTGCAACGGGCTGCTTAGCTACATCGTTAAACTTGATTATTGGAACCGACTAAACAACGCTAACCAACAAATTTAAAACGGGCAACATCTTTGTCTTACTTGAATAGTGGAACCGACTACAAAGTGGAATGGTGGAACCGACTAAAAAACGTTAACCAACTATTTAGTTTTCATACTCGGAAAATTGATCCGATTCCAACATGTTTATGAACGAAAAGCCAGCACCGGGCCTATGCGCGGCGGTCCCCGATGGTCCGGGTCTGTTTTCACTGTCAGCCTGCAGGGTTCTGTTGCGCGCCGCGTTTCGCGCCGCGAGGATCTTCATGTTCCCGCGGAAGCAAACCTGATCAATGTCATTTTGCATCACCATCAACACTTCTGGATCGGTGATTGTTCGCAGCCTGTTGGTAACATGTTTGCCGAAAGTCGTAAGCGCGTCGTCTGGAGGGGCATTTGTGTCTTCCAGGTTCTTAATAACCAAATTCATGAGATCGTCCTCTCCGTCACCCTCACATCGCTTGCGTTTTTTTTGGTTCACCCAATCTTGGCTCGACAGTGGGGTGCTGGTGTTGGTGCGGAAGGATCCTTCCTCTGGGGGATCGTCGTCGACTGTACTCAGATTTTGAGAAGACACGCTCTGGGTATCGGCGTCAGTCCCTGTCTCCTCGTCGGCGTTAACAACCGTCTCCTCACGGTTTACCTGCGAGTGTGAATAGAGAAACAATTTAGTTTGTCGGCAAAAACGTGTAACTTTATTTCGGATTTTCTGTATTTTAAGCGTCGTTTTTTTTGTTTTTGCAGACCCCGTCGAGCCCGGAGGAGTGGAGGAAAGTCGCCGACCAGTTTCAGGCTAGATGGAACTTCCCAAACTGTATCGGCGCCCTGGACGGGAAGCACATCCACATCAAACCCCCAGCACACTCCGGGTCGACATTCTACAATTACAAACACACGTTCAGCATAGTGTTGATGGCCCTAGTAGACGCCGACTATCGGTTCCTGTTTGTAGATGTGGGATGCAATGGCCGGGTTAGTGATGGGGGCGTGTTTTCCGGATGCACCCTTCAAGAGTCGCTCGAGAACCACGCCGAGTCGTTCCCACCCCCCCAACCACTACCCGGGGATGATCGGCCTTTGGGGCACTACCTTGTGGCGGACGATGCCTTTCCCCTCAAAGATTACTTGATGAAGCCGTTCAGCCACAGAGACATGCGCATGGATCACCGGATCTTTAATTATCGGCTGTCGCGCGCCCGACGTGTCATTGAAAACGCGTTCGGAATCCTGTCCAACCGGTTCCGAGTGTTTTTGACGAACATAGCATTAGCGCCAGACAAAGTCGAGAAGATCGTCATGGAGGGCTGCGCCCTACACAATTTCCTGCGGGAAAAGATCGGCACCACAGCAACAGCTGACTACGAAGACCCTGCGACGCACTCGGTTACTCCCGGGTCATGGAGAAACGATCGTGTGCTACGTCAGGCGACATTCCCATCGGGGACCAACTCAACGCAACGGGCCAAGACACAACGGGATTACCTCGTCGAATATGTAAACTCAGCGACAGAGTCAGTCCCATGGCAGTCGGCCATGATCTAGACTGTATATATGCCTTAAATAGTGTACAACTTTTGGACTACCAGCAAGACTTCTCGATCTGTGCTCATACGTAGTCTATATTTGTATATTTTGAAAATAAAATGTGTATAAATTGTAAATAAACCATTACTTTATAATTTTGAAGTTATAATTAGATAATTAGATAAGTATCGTTACCTCAGCAGTTTCTTGACTGCATCTTGCCGACGGTAGTTGTTGGTTGCTGACACTCTGCCGTCGCTGCAAATGTGGTGCCAGGAACGACAGCGACGTCTGGATCCATTTTTGACGGGCGGTCAGACGCTTCCCTGCAGAACCCGAGGCCGCTTGTTTCCGAAAGCGTGTGTATTGGGTTCTGAGATTTGTCATCCGTTTCTGGATGGACGTCGCTGTAAAAACAAATTATACCCGTCTTGTATTGTATTGTCTAAGACAAATAAAGAAAGAACATTTATTCTCTACCGATGTGTTACTGTTACCCCGCTAACTTTGACTTGAAAACCAATGCCCGTTCGACACAACAATAACCAATAAATGTAATTTTCATGTGAGAGCGACGATCTAGCAGAAGCCATTTTTAACCACCGGCGCATTTCACAACTATGATGACAAACAATAAATACTATATTATCGGGAAAAACGGGCGTACCTGACTGTCCAATTTCTGCGGAGATCGCTGCCAATGCACCGACTTTCTTCACTCGGTTGGAATACTCTTGGCACGAGACATCAAACAGACATGGCAGAGTTTGCCACATCTCTACCATTGTTACCTCTGCCTCGTTCGTCCAGTCCGCCATTTTGCATCGTTTTTGTATGGACACGGTCACATGACCCTTCGCAGCCCGGTGATTGGCTGATGCGTTAAAACCCCGACGCGATCGATCGCCGACTAGCACACACCTACCGTATACGATACGACTGACCGCTCACATATACCGATTCTCGAACGGGCCGATTCGTTTTTCAAATCGGTTGCGATTCGAGTTGTAAGCCCTAAAACTTAGTTTTATACGCGAATCGCAAGCGTCTAGTGTGCGCGGGGGTCGCACACCTAACGACTAAAACTCAGTTTTATGCGCGAAACGGGCAGTTTTAGATCGTATACGGGAGGTGTGTACTAGGCATAAGAGCATGTTCCATACATTGTGAAATAGTTTTAGAATCAAATACATATTTCTATAATGTGTTCATGTTTATCTGTGCCAACTTATCAAAGTCCGGCTATAAAATGACTGCCACTAGGGTGGATAGAGATTTATATATTATCATTTATCACTAATCCGTAGGCCTACAGGTTTATGCTATTGTGAAGAATACATTTCCTTCTATGAAGTTGGTACCAACAGCACCACATAGAAGAAGTAACAACCAACATTAGGTTTATGTGGCATAATTCGGTGAAGAGATCAAATCTTCGAAACAAAGACACTAAGTTAGATTTGATCCTGTATCTTCAATTTAATAGAACTTTTCATTGTTCATCTTCAAACTAGAAAAAGTAGATGATTAAAAATGTATTAAGCCTTAAGGGATTCCAGTTTGTTGACGTCAATGAAAAGATCTTGAAATGAATATAACCATGGTTCCATTTGAATTCATTTTTAATGTTAAGAATGTTGTGATGTTTTTAAACTGACAAAAACAACCATTTTTGGGTAACATTTTTTAATGGGGAAAACCCCCCAGAAAAATGTGTGACCGAGATTATCAAATATAGTCATAATTTAGTCATAACTCCATTAATTCTTGTGCTATTTTTAAAATCCAGATATAAATGGAAAGCTCATGTCAAGGGATACAAGAATATATTAGTTGCATATATTTTAGATAAATTGAATAATTAGGATCATCATAGGTTTATCCGAATTTTGTCAGTCTAAGAACATCACAACTTTTTTGCGAATTTGGTACCATGGTAATATTTATTTCAAGATCTTTTCATCAAAATGTATTGAAAAACAGACTTGATAAATTTTGGACTCAGTATCGGTATAGTCAGTTCTCGCCGCATGACCACTATGTCAGGTCATATATAGACAGGCAGGATCTGTTACCAGGCTAAATATAGAAACAAAAGGGGATAAGTATAAGTAAGTACAAGTACTGTATTGATGTCAACAAAACTGAAGCCAGTCAGTATCATGGTCAGGGTCCGCCTTGGAGGCGGCCCTGACGTCACGCTAGTCTGAAGGCATTTAGCTGTCAGCAGCCTAAAAAATGGCGGCCTCCATATGCAGTGGACATTTGCAATGGAAAAACTGTGCTATGATTGGCTGAAACCACTGAATACGGCAGCAATTTTCGAGGTGTTTTTCATCTCCTGTCTGAAATGGGAGGCGTCTCCGTCGCACCCTGAATGGAAATAAGCCAAAAAGCATCGCCGTGACGTCTTCGAGGCACCTCCGAGATTGACCCTGAATGCAACCCAGGCTTAATACTTTTTTTCTCATGCTTGTGAAAGTACGACGTCTGAACACTTTGACTTCTGGATACTAAATGCTTTATTCACCATCCAGGGTCCTTAACTGCCGGCACCCTTTGTCTATGACATCATCTCATTTACATATCCTTTGTTCTCCACACGTGCCTGGATGTCTTTTATGCATATATTACATCCCCCTTCAAAGTATTTCTGAGACATGCAATGTCTCAAAATCGTCATCGTCACACCAAGTTTACATGTTAAAACATACAATGCAATACAATAATATAATAAAATATCACGGGTACTTAGCTCTAACCACAGGTTTAGCGAATGTCCGAGTGTACTATGCCACTGATGTCCTTTGAAATGCCTGGCTGCTTAGCCTCCTCTATGACATAGTGTCCAGCTTGACATAATACCAATATACAACTCAAGAACAAATATACTTAAACTAACATGCACATGTCTTTATTCGTGACTACAATTTGCAGCTGACTAAATTATAGGTCTAGCCTGTCCGCCGGTCTAATCACCCGACCTGACCTAGTTAGATTAGCCGCGTTGTTTACATACGAATGCGCCATCGGCACACTTTGTGCCTGCCCGACTAGCTCGGGCTGCCTCCCTTCTGGAACCCTTATAATCTGAACCCTGTTTCTATACAACATATTCCCTGACTCGTTCAAAATTTGATATTCTCTTCCTGACACTACTGTACGACCTAAAATTACCCCTTTCTTCCATTCCCCTGCATGGTTCTTATATTTTATGCTCTCGCCAGTTCTCATTGGTTTGTGCGCCTTGCCGCATTTCTTGTCATGGAAACTTTTCAGACTTTGCGGGAATTTTGCTGTTTGTGCTCTCTTTGGGTTTTGAGTTTCGGGTATTAAATTATCTTCCGCCATTGGCAACCTCCCTCTCAGCCTTCTGCTCATGACCAGCTGAGCCGGAGATGCATTCAGCACGGGCAATGGAGTGTTTCTATAATTTAGCAAAGCTAGCTGAAAGTTTGTCTTCGTGTCTAAGCATTTTTTAAATATGTTTTTAATTCTCTGCACAAATCTTTCAACTTGGCAGTTGCTTCGGGGGTACTGCGGACTCGAATACGTGGCCGTAAACCCATAGTGTTTTGCAAATTCCTTGTATTCGTGGCTCTTATACTGCGGACCCATGTCCGAAATCACTTGGCTCAGAATACCATGCCTAGCGAAGTTATCCTTCAAGGCCTCAATAACTGTGACAGACGCCGTATCCTTCAACAAAGTTCCCTCAGGATATTTAGTGTAATAATCTACAGTTATCAGGTAATTCTCATGATTTATCTCAAATAAATCCACCCCTATTTTTTCATAAGGTTGACATTCTATCGGGTGGTTCACCAAAGGTTGGTTGTGAAAATTGTTACTGTTATTCTGGCATGTATCACACCGACTGACTTTTCCCTCAATTTGTTTATAAATTGGGTCACTCTCCTGAAAACTGGTCAGCATGGGATGGGATTTTAAAACATCAATAAAAAAACTTCCTACTTATTTCTTTCCTTATACTTTTCATATTCATGTTCAGATTTGATGAAAGAAATAAGGGAAATAAAATAAACTGTGCAACTTTAGTCCTTTTAGTTATGAAGTGTTTTTGTACCAAAAAAAAACATTTTACAGTCAGCCATTTGTAACATGACATATGGGACGTGGTTGAATCCTTGTTAACATCTTGTATTGCATTGATATATCGAACAAAACAGTTCCCAAATCAAAAAGGAAATATTTATTAACATGTATGCATGCTTAAATTTAAAAAAAATAAATGTTGATGTCTTCAGAAATAACATTACAAATTTCCGTCACATGTGTAACTGGTGGTGTCTGGATGCCACACAAATATTGTACACTAATTATTCAGTGAATAAAGCATGGCTGGGAATTACTTTTTTTTAAATCAATATAAGCACTACATATTTTTGTATATTATGCCATGATTAATATGCTTCTAAGTATGAAATTATTTAATTCTGCTTAGATTTTTATTAAGCAGACTGGTGTCCTAAACATGTGTTACATCTCAGCAACACATGTTATACTGCCATAAGACATAGCTTAATCATGGACTACACCTTTATTATTTTTTATCTCATCAATTGATATTTTACATAGATGTAAAGGGGAGATTTCCAACTTTCATTTGCAACCAAAAAATGCTAAAAATTCAAATATTAGATTTTAACTCTCCATGTGACACTTCTGGCCAGTTTTCAGGAGAGTGACCCAGTTATGTTATGCCAGAACATGCAGTCACGCCACCAACGGTTTGTGGTCCGTTTGAATTTGAACTTCCTTGCCAAAAATATAGTCATGAAACCTCAGGCATCCGAAACATATGGTGAGCATTTCTTTTTCGATAGTGGCATACACACACTGTGCTGAGTCGAGTGCACGAGATGCAAGTGCGATTGGTTTGTTTTCCTGCATTAAAACAGCCCCAAGCCCAGACTGACAAGCGTCTACCCGAATAACAATGGGTTTCTCGACATTATAGTACGCTGAGACAGGAGCAGTTCTCAACTTTTCTTTGAGTTTGTCAAATGCAACTTGTTGTTCGCTTTGCCAGTGCCATGTGACATCCTTCGCGAGGAGCATGCGCAGTGATTTGGTGATCTCGGACATGTTTGGTATGAACTTGTGACCATACCCAACCATGCCCAGGAACCTCTGCACGCCTTGTTTGTCACGTGGCTCTGGCATGTCTATGATCGTCTGTATTCTGTCTGGATCTGGCTTCATGCCTTGTTGGGTAAGTTGATGACCTACATATTTTACTGTAGTTTTGCATAACAAAGATTTCGACTCATTTAACTTAAGATTTACCGACCTAGCTCAGTCCAGCACTGCTTTCAGTCTGTCGTTGTGCTCCTCCACGGTTGGCCCAAATACCAAAATGTTGTCCGTGACTATACCGATACCGGGTAGATCGCCCATGGCACGGTGCATTTCCTGAATAAAAATGTCATCAGCTGTTTTGATGCCAAAAGGCAGACGGGTGTACCTGTACCGGCCCCATGGAGTGTTAAACATGCACAACAGTGAACTCTCATAGTCTAACTCTGTCTCCCAATACCCTGTCATGGTGTCCAAAACTGAGAAATATTTTGCCTTTGCCGTCTTAGCGATAATTTCGTCAATAGTTATGGTCGGGAATGGTCCCCTCTTGATAGCTTTGTTCAACTTAAGTCGGATCCAGACAGATCCATATCATATTTGTTATTTTTACTATTGCTATGGAATTACCCCACTCAGTGGGTTCATCTTGCTCAACAATTACACCCATTTCGACCATACGCTTAAGCTCGTCGTGTACTTTGTTTTGAATTGCATATGGAATCCTCCTCAGTGGGTCAACAAAAGGTGGTACAGATTTATCAACATGAATGACAGCATTTGATTTCATGAGACCTAAACCTTGAAAAACGTCTTTGTATTTGCTTACCAGATCTTCGGCTCGTGAGCTGTGGTTGTCGCTCGGGGTGGAAATGTTCGTTGGCATGCTAGAGTGCACCTCGTCAACGCACGCCAACAAGTTCAACACAACACGAGCCTGCTAATGGCCCTGTCACACTACGACGTGACTACGTCAGCGTAACCACAACGTGAAAATAATGATATCACGTCGAAGTTATCGGCGTAATATGCAAATTGTGGACGTGAATGCCGCGTAGTTGACGTGACCGTAACGTGACCGTAATGTGACCATAACGTGACCGTAATGTGACCGTAACGTGACCGTAACGTGACCGTAACGTGACCGTAACGTGACCGTAACGTGACCGTAATGTGACCGTAACGTGACCGTAACCGTGACAGTAACGTGACCGTGACGTGACCGTAACGTGACCGTAACGTGACCGTGACGTGACCGTAACGTGCAAAACGCGGCCCACACGTTGCTCCCACCCGGGCCGTCGGTCTGACGTGACATAACGTGACTCTAACGTCATTTACGCTGCTATAACGATCGCGGAACGTCTACCTAACGTCATTGTCACGTCATCCCGACGTGACGGCGTGACGTCGAGATACGTCGAAAGTTTTGAACAGGTTCAAAACCTCGACGCGCGCCGACGTAACACGACGTAACATGACGTAGCTCGACGTCACTCTAACGTCATTATGACGTCATCATAACGTAACCCAACGTACGGCAACGTAATGACGAAAAATGATCACGTTAGGCTCACGTTGGCTCGTTACGTCGTAGTGTGACAGGGGTATTACTCAGAATGGGGTGGCAGTTCCACACCACTTGGAACTTGAAGTCTCTGCCGTCGATCCCGATTACTGCCTCACCGTCCGGGGTGATCCGATGCCCTGAAAAAGTCAAAAGCAAACAGTGGGTGTTCATCAGCTGTCCCAGTGCTACTCTGTCAAAGATGTTCCTCGGCTGAAATTTCGCCTCCGATCCTGAGTCGAGATTGAAATTGACTGGATGACCGTTCACTCAGATGGTCGCATGACAGAATTCATCATCAATTTCAGTGCCGCGGTCGATGGCACCGACAAACAGATTCGTCGTCAACACATTGACTTCCGACGGATCCGGGTCTTGCTCAACATTGTGAGGGTCGGGTTCTTCCATGGTCAATTCGTTGACTCTTCCCAGTCTGCTCCGGCAGACCTTCCCGAAGTGCCCGACCTTCTTGCAGGCAATGCACGTCTTGCCTTTGGCTGGGCAGACTCCGCGGCGGTGTTCGCAGCCACAGTTTTGACAGTGCATCTTGAACTCGCCTGCACCAGTGCCGCCAGCTTTCCAAAATGGCGGCCCAGACAGATGAACCACCAGTGCACCGGTACGTGTAGTCGCATATCTATTTAGAAAATCGATTTCCTTGACTTCAAAGTCAGATTTTTTGTCCTCCAACTGATCAGAACTGAACTCACTGAGCTCGCACATGTTTATGCACTTTTCCAACGTCAGGTTGGCTGTCTGCAGCATTTTGTTTCTCAAATTAGTGTTTATTACGCGAGCCACCAACCGATCGCGCAAAAGCGATTCCTCCACCAGTCCATACTCACAATCTTTCACTCTGTCCCTCAACGCTGTAATATACCTGGACATGTTCTCAGTAGCTTGGTTATGAGATTTAAAGCAGTAGCGTGTTATTATTAAGTTGCATTTACCGGTACAGTATGCTTGAAATGCGTCGGTGAGCAGCCCGATCTTGTCTCGATCAGCGAGCACGATGGACATATTTGCAAAGACCTTTTGCGCTTCTTCGCCAGTGAAGTGAAGAAAGGATTGCACTCGTTCTGTCTTCGGCCGTGGCATATATGTCATATGCTCTGATCCATGTTTTCCAGTTCGATCGCGCGTTGTTGCAGAGGATGAGCTGTCCTGGCAGCCTGAGATCCGGCAGTATGTCAGTGGGCGGCATCTTCCTTATCTGACACCATGTGAAAGTATGATGTCTGAACACTTTGACTTCTGGATACTGAATGCTTTATTCAGGGTCCTGAACCGCCGGCACCCTTTGTCTATGACGTCATCTCATTTACATACCCTTTGTTCTCCACACCTGCCTGGATGTCTTTTATGCATATATTACAACGCTCAGTCATTTTCCGATATTTTCTTGTATTATCACTCAGTACTGGCTATGAGTTAGATAAAATATTCATCCCTACCCAGAGGAGGTGACAGGGTAGATAAAACACCCAGGGACACGCGGTTGTGGGAGTTGGCTCTAACTAGTCACTCTTACCCATAGATATGATAGTTATACTAGACTTACCTGTAAGTTGACGTATTACTAGGATTCTTACGAATCTACGAATAGGAAGGTAAGGATCAGGGGAGAGGTCAAGCTCGCGCCGGCCGAAAGTAGCCTCAGTATTCATAGTTGGAGGGAAGCAAAAAACCTAACACCAGGATCCGGACCCCTAGCCCCCTTAAATATTCCTATAAATTTCTGTCAACCCATAATCTTTTATCTTTATACTTGAGTTATCGGGTTGTCCCTTCTCTCCTTTATAGGTGTGGGAGGGTGGGCCCCTGATCCTTACCTTTGTATTCGTAGATTCGTAAGAATCCTAGTAATACATCAACTTACAGGTAAGTCTAGTATAACTATCATATTCTTACTTCATCTTCCGAACACCGGAAGTTATCTATCCGGGGAGAGCCTTTGAAGCATGTTTTTTTGTGTACCGACCTTCATTCTTGGCTCATTTCCTTCCCCTCTACTTTCTTCCTTCCTTCCTTTCCTTCTCTTGCGGTTCTCATCCATTCTGTCTCACCGCTGTTCACGCTTTTCACCCTCTGTAATATTATAATTACCGTGCTTTCACACGTTTAGTAACATTTGTCCAGTTTATTGAGACAAGTCATCCAGCATTTTCTTCAAATAGAATTCTTTCATTTCTCAACATTTGTTTTTTTAAATCATCCCAACTGTGCCTTTCATTCATCTGTTAATGAATACGTGTTTCTTTCTCAGTCACCATTATGACTTTTGTTAACATTTATCAATTAATTCTTTATTTGGTTTTTCGCTTGTTGTATAGCCATCTAGCTTTGGTTTCTATATATAAGTATATAGCTAAATACACGTAATAGTCAGGGGGTCAAATGCATATTTTGGCGTGACCTGGAAAGTGGCTCTAAAGTTTTGTTCTCAGTGTTTTCATGTTATATAGGTATTGTACTCTATGAAACTGTGCGATGGCATTCTCCCATCATTGAGCATTTTCATAAAACAAGTTTTATACAATTGCGGCTATCGGGACCCAAATTACTGATTTTTGGGGGTGGGGAAATAGAAAGATCCTTATTATCTAGGCCCCTATTTTTATATTATCCAGTATGAAATGGGTTAACTCTGAAATTGACTCCTGCCAGTGGACTTCCCATATATAATATCCTGCTGCCACCTTGTGGCCTATGTTACAGGTTCTGTTCTGGTACCCACCTAGTGACAAGAAATAGACTTAGCACTCAACCACAAGGCTTGTTGATCCACACATCATTCGTCATTTATCCCTTAATTAGTGGTTTCTGAGGATATGTCATTGGTCAGCATGATGTTATGAGGCCCAGAGAATAGGTAAGTGCCAACCAGACCACTGTTAAAGTTCATGTAAATGTCCAGCTACAAGTTGAAGTGTGTCTCTGAGTGAAAAGTGGTGAATTTGCTGGCTGAATTATGAACTCCTGGCCCAAAGGATATATCCCTGAAGGGCATGTATGTTTTTATTGACGATATGGTCAGTGGTAACTTCATTCTGCTCAGATAAGACAGTGGAAATGAAGTGTAACTACTACTTAAAGATCTGATAATTCTATTGAAAAGCAGAATTTAGGTATTACTGAAAACTACTGATTTCCACAAAAATTATTACTGAAAACTAC
Organism: Branchipolynoe longqiensis; assembly: GCA_030323885.1. Lineage (NCBI taxonomy): Eukaryota > Metazoa > Annelida > Polychaeta > Phyllodocida > Polynoidae > Branchipolynoe > Branchipolynoe longqiensis. The sequence goes on along the minus strand of CM059187.1, from coordinate 108,156,507 downwards.
CATGGCATAATAGGCATCACACTTAACCCCAAAGCTTTGAAATCTTGGGCATTGAGCCTACATGTCTGCAGTCAGATAGCTGCCGATGTATCTGAAATGCGAGGTGATGAGAGTGTAGCCAGGCAGGCAAGCGTGCACAAAGAAAGCAAATCCAGGATAAAATCTGATGCAAAGGATCGACAGGACATAAGAGTGAAGATGACCTAGTGCATACCACCACTTGACCACGAGCAGCACCCAGAGGGATCAATTCTGAACATTGTTACTGGAAGGGTACACTCATCTTCAACAGTTAATGTTCACAAAGCAATTGAAATCGGGAGCAAACAATCCGGGGAATTTACAGAGGCTTTGCCTTGAGGCTTTCATCACATTATTGAAAGAAGAATAACTTCAATGGCAGACACAAAGAAGTCTGTAAATATCGGCAGACAGAAGGTTTTTGATACAAACCTAATCTACAGTCATGTCATATGTCTGCAGGCCAGTAATAGGGATATAGACATTGACCATCTGATGTCCCATGAATTGTCTCCACTGCCAATGGCTCTCTTTGCAGACTCTGGTGATATGTGGATATCCACATCTAAATCCATCTTGAAAAGAGATATGAAAATTGAGGTGTCATCAAGAGTAGCCCATGAAGAAATTGAAGTCACTGTCATTGATGGGTGTGCCCTTCTCTGGATACCTGGTTGGCCTGCTGTTGGAAATGTGCAGACTTACATTGATGCCTTCAAGCACAAAATAGCAGAGAAGCTCTCCAAATGTGATGTTTATCTACTCTTTGATAGATACAACAAATTCAGCACCAAAGATTCAACACGATTAGCCAGGGGTACTGGCAGGGTCTATCAGTTGACACCCTCAACACCAATCCCCGCCCAGAAAGCAGTGTTGACTGTTACAGGCAATAAGAAGCAGCTCATCAAACTGATATGCGAGGATTTGCAAAGTGATGAAGACTTTGTTCAGAACCATACACAGGCGCATACACTTTTGATAACAGGACAGGAGGAAACTATCGAGATTAGCAAGGGCATTGTCATAGGAAGACGAGATCTGTACACCAGTCATGAGGAAGCTGACAATATTATAGCGCAGCAGGCATTTATGGCAGCTTCAGAGGGGGGGTCCAGTGTAGCTGTGGTGGCTGATGATACAGCTGTGTGGGCCCTCCTGTTGCACCACTATCTCGAGCAGGATCTTGACATCCCAATTATAATGCAATCTCCTATACATGGAAGAAGTGTCATAGACATCAAAGCAACCACTGTCCAATATGCAGACCTCATTCCAAACCGGCTTGCAGGACACTCCTTATCTGGATGTGATACTGTACCAGGATGCTTTGGCATTGGGAAGAAGAAGATGTTGAACACTATAAAACAACACTCACTGAGTCTGCTTGGAGAAATTGAGGCCCCCTGGCCTGAAGTAGTGAAGCAGGCAACTCAATTTGCTGTTGCTACTTATGGTCAGAAAAGCTGCCATACTCTTTGTGAGGCTAGAGCAAAGGTATGGAAGACCAGAATAGGCAAGGGGAGCAGCACAATGCCAAAACTATGTTCACTGCCACCAACTGATGCTGCTTTCCAGGAAAATCTGAAAAGAGCACACCTACAAACATTCTTGTGGAAGAATGCCTTGAGGTTTGAGCCTCAGAAGTTAGACCCGTTAGAGTATGGATGGAGCAAAGATGGGGATATGCTCTGCCCAACTACAGTTCCTGCAGGAAGTCAACTGGTCCCCGAGTACGTCCAAAAGATCATCAGTTGTGGCTGCTCCAGTGACACACCATGTGAAAGTATTCAATGTGGATGCAACAAAGCAGGAATGACTTGCTCAGTCTTCTGTGCCTGTCAGCAACAGGACGCAGCATCAGTATGTCACAACAGGATGAATACTATATCACCTGATAGTGATGATGAAACAAGCGATGAAGGGGAATATGTTGATGATTACAATAACACCGATGATTGATGATGTTTATGATATAAGAAAGATTTTAAAACCAAATTCAGAATATGTACAATTTTGGTGGTTTAGTAACCTATTCATAGGTACACCATATGCAGATCATTTACGTAGCCAGATTTGATGTAATTTTTGAACATGAAATCATAAAGAACTAAATAAATATGATGTATTCTAGCATTTCCTTAGTCAGTATTGAGCTCATGAGACCTTATAACAAGCCATTAGACATTATAACAATGGATACAGGTTCAGTATAATGAGAAATATATCAAAGTGTACAAACAATGCTGAATTGTACACATTTGACCCAGATATTTGAACTTTGACCTAGACCTATGACTTTGACCCACCAATAGGTATGGTCAAGATACACCCATATGCAAAAATTCAAGACCCTAGATTGAATGCTTGTGAAGATATAAGGGTATTTCTATTTTCCCCACCCCCCTAAAACTAGTATTTTGCACCCCGATAGCCGCAATTGTATAAAACACGTTATATGAAAATGCTCAATGATGGGAGAATGCCATCACACAGTTTCACAGAGTACAATACCTGTATAACATGAAAACACTGAGAAAAAAACTTTAGAACCACTTTCCAGGTTCAGCTCCTGGCCCCCTGACTATAAGTATACTTTTTCACATCTAACTATAACCATCTGAACATCAGTACATACCTACAGACACCCATATTTTATTTAATGTCTAACCAATGTTCTGTTTAGAATTGTCCGTTGTACTTCACCAGGGTCATCAATTGATTTATGGTAGAACTTAGCAAAACTATTGCTGTCTCGCCAGGAGGCATTTCGCATAATTGCATTAAGATTTGCCCCCCATGGCTTTCACCGAAGACGCTGATGCACCTCTGTCCCTTGTACCTAGTGGTATCTATCCCTGCTAGGTTTAATACTTCAATGGTCCATCGGGTCAGCGTTGCCCTGGAGATAGGTCCATGCGGTCCTATGTAAGAGAGTAAAAGTTGCGTATTTTCTCTCCTCACCTTCTCCGTTCTTTCCACATAACTTCTCATTGTTTTCACTACACAAATTTTCCTGTCAGTTGGGTATTTGTAAAACCTCACCGAATCAAGCGGTTGACCTAATTGATTATGCTTCAGAAGCTTTTTCATTTTAAACACTATAGAGTCACTTTCAACTCTCATTCTGTCCACAGCCAGACTTAAAATCGTCTGACCCCATTGTGACGAAACCAATAACAACAAGATAACCAGTTTATATGATAACATTTTAAAACTTAAATGTGAATTACGTTGGAGTTTAAGAATCCAATTTAACACGACCTCCACACTCCAGAAGCTGTTGTATCTGGGTTGTGGCGGCCACTGTTCGTGACAGCTCTTACATAGCCATTTTACCAAGTAGTGTTCACCGACCGTTTTCTCATTAGACCATGCCAAAATTAAACTTAATACACACCTTGCCGCATTTAGCGCCCCGTAGCCAATGCCTGTTTCAAAATATATACATAGGTAACGTAACACATTTGCAATTCTAGGATTTAATACACTTACTTCCTTTTCTATTCTAATGCCCAAAGAGCCCATCTGTTTATATGGGTAAGATAATTTAGTGTATCGAACCACACTAACTATGTTATATAGATAGGATAAGTACTTATCGATATATAAAGGGCGGAGCGGCCTATCCTCCGTTATTGTTTATATTATCTACTGCGCAGTAGCCAACCGCGTGTGTGCGGAAATTGAGTTGGTTTGGCCTAAACCTTGTGCACCAACGAAAAGTAGGTTGGCTTGGCCTAATAGGGCCTAATGACCACCTGCTACTGCAGCGCCACTTTGTGCTCGTGCCTTGCGCCCTCTGTTTGGCCAGTGCGCACCTGCTTTTCAAACTTTTTGACCGGCTGGGCAGTTGCCTAGCCATGAGACTAGTATTAAACTGATCAACCCATATTCAGTTTGTGTTTGTGTCCAGAGCATAGCCTACTTTATACAGTGATTCGTTCTCTTGCCTCCTGGCTGTTGCCGGACTGAAAACGAATCACCCTATTCTAGCAATGGTCATTTATAAAATGAACCAACTGGCAACGGATGGGTATGACAGCCACCTGTGCTGGGTGCCTGGCCATGCCGGCATACAAGGAAACGAACAAGCTGATCGGGCTGCGAAGGCCCTGAACTGTGATCTTGAACCGTGTCTGATCCCTCACTCTGATGTGAAACCACTAATAGCCACCCACATAAAATCCAAATGGCAACATAAGTGGGATGAAAACATTAATAAACTTAAAGAAATTGAACCATCTGTGGGAAAACCACCACAGGCTCATGCGGGAGGTCGGCGGGACCAAGTGGTCCTTAGCTGCTGGGTTACACATGCTTTTCTGCTCAAGGGGGGACCTCCCGCTGAATGTATTGGGGGTCAGTCCCCGCTGACACTCAAACACATTTGACTAAGTTGCGTTGATTTTTTGGCCCTGCGCCAACAATTCTACACTGCAGGCAGTATGCTTGACCTTTTTACTAAAGTAAAACAAGAAAACAGTTTAGCCTTTTTGAGGGCAGCTGGACTGTACCACCTCATATAGTTTACTAAATAAATTCTATCAATTATTAATATAACTTTTCTTTTTCTATGGAAATTTGTTTCCCTTGACCACAAATATATGATTGTGAGCTTTCTAATTTAATGAGTGTCTATTGGCAGATAATTGATTGTCTGCTTTTACATGTAAAAGTGATGGTTTGAACAAAAAACAAACATTTCTCGCCGTGAATATGGCCTATGCTGCCGACACGGTGTAAAGCAACCACCAATCAATCAATCAATCAACCTCTTGTAGTAATGGATGCCACGGCTGAGCTGGCCAGTGTGGGGTGACTACAATCGCCCTCGTCCTGTCCTTCTGTAGTTTTCTTACTACCCGGGGGATGAGGCTGAATGGTGGGAAGCAATAAATCAAATTATTTCCCCAGTCAAATGAGAAAGCATCTGTTTTCCAGTTTTCGGGTTCTGGTTCCCATCTCACATATATAGGTAATTGGGCATTTAGTCTAGATGCGAACATGTCTATAATAGGTGTACCCCACTTTTCACATATAATATTAAAAATGTTTTCATTTAATTTCCATTCCAAATGATCTAAAAACCTTCTAGAACGTAGATCTGCCAAGACGTTCTCTACACCCGGTATATTTGTAATCGTTAACCAATTGTTATATAACTCTGCCAATTCCCATATCTTTACCGCTTCTACTAAGCAATCCTCTGATTTTGTGCCCCCCATGTTTTTACATAAGCAAGGGCTGTAGTATTGTCTGTTCTTATTCTAATATGTTTATTTTCTAATCTACATAAACATTTTAGTTCTAAAACATTTATATGTGCCATTTCATCTGGATGCCAACGTCCTCCCGTCTGCGTGGACTCAGTATGTGCCCCCCCATCCCATGAGGGAAGCATCTGTTAGTACTTCTACATTGGGCTCCTCCCTTCTTATTTTCCTTGATCTCCTCAGATTTTTTAACCACCAGTAAATATCTGACTTTCCTTCCTCAGAGATCCACATTTTATCATCAAAATCTCCTTTGCTTCTTTTTAACGTTTTAATCTTATCTCTTTCTAGTTGTTTAAAGTGTGCCCCAGAATAATCTACCGCTGGCGAATAGGCCACCATAAGGCCTACTAATCCCGCCACCTGCCGGATGATCGGGAACTCTTCTCCTAAAATTTCTTCTACTGCTAATGACAATTTTCCCACTTTTTCTTCTGTTAGTGAAACTAACATTTCTGCTGAGTCTATATCAAACCCCAAAAACTTTAGACACCTCGGTTAACTGTGAACCCTAATGTTTCAAACATATCTACCAACTCAGTTATTGCTAGTAAACAACATTCATAAGTACGCCCTATGACAAAACTATCATCCAAATAGGGGAAACAGATATGTCCCTTTTCCCCCATCTCCGAGTAGATGGGCTTTAGCAACTTTGTAAAAATGTGCGGGGCCGGTGCCAGCCCATTTGGCAGGACCTGGTACTCGAGTAAACGTTTACCTAACAGAAATCTCAGGTATTTGCGTTGTTGCTTCTTTATATTTAAAGAATAATATGTGTCAGTTAGATCAGCACTCGCCATCCATGTATCTACATTCAATAAATCTAACACAGTTTTTAAATTAAACATTTTAAAATGCTCGTAATGAATTATTTTATTTAATTCTGTTAAGTCAAGTATCATGCAAAATTTTCCATTTGGCTTTGGTCTCAGAAATATATTTGAGATCCATTGATCCTGTACTGGATTCACCTCCAATAGGACCCCCTTATTTATTAATTCAGCGACTTCCTGAAGTACAAAGTTTCTTTCCATGCTATCCATCCTAAAAGGAAACGGTTCTCTTGTTTGTATTGGTTTTTTTTCAAACGTTATGGTTAGACCTACTACACAATTCAATATCCATTTATCACTAGTTAGTTTTGACCAGTTTCTAAAGTTATTTATTAAGTTTCCTGCTTTAAACAATTTTAAAGATTCCTTACCCTCACTTAAGATTGTGGAGACACCCACCTAGTCAGGGTGCCTCACTTCTTAAAACCCCTGTTCAGGGCCCCTCGACCACACACCCCTCTCGGGACCGACGGCATGTTGCCGTACTGCGCGTAGTCCTCTGCCGTCCTACCAAATCTTTTCTCGGGTGGCTGTACTCTGCTTCCCCAGGAGGAGTTTCCTCTTGTTCCTCTTGCTCTGAACCTGGCATTCCCTCTGAACTGTCTGTTATATGGGCCTCAGTGTCTCCCTTGGTGCTCGAGACTATTCCTATGTTTTCCTCTGTATGCGTCGTTCGTATTCATACAATTGTCCGACACCCTCACTGACTTCAGGAGTTGTTTGTTTCTCTCTCCCAAGTTGACACCCAGCAAATATTCTGTTGGCTCTGGGAGATCCCCATACACATCCCGCTTGTCATTTATTAGTTCCTTTCCAAGTCTGGAATGTACTACCTTCAGCACGCTCAGCTTTCTATCCAGTTTCATTTGCGCGTGTTTTGCCAGCACTAACTTTATGGCGTTTAACATGTGGATGCCCTGTGCGTCCAACTCTGGGTCGGCTGATCCCCATTGTAGGATTAAGTCCATAGTGGGTGCTATGGCAGTGAGCACTCCCACTATGCCTTTAGAAGCAGTCAGAAGCGCATTCTCCACTTCATTCCGACTCTCGGCGAACCTGTTTTCTTCATTTAGAACCTGGACCCTTGCCAGGGGCACATCTGCCAACCCCGTGTAGAGTCGAGAGATCTCCCGAATGGTCTTCAGGTGTTTCTGCGCTCCTTCTAATGGCCAATCATAGTAATGTTGGATCGCCCCCGCTATACTCTCACTTATCGTAATGCGTGGAGTTACGGGTTTCTTAACTTTCTTGTATGTCTCCTGGAGCTGCGTCAGAAGCGAGCCTTGATGTAAATTAGTATCTAATTTGGACTCTCGCCTTGTTTTTTGTACCGTATGCTGAGTCGTAGTTCCCGTACTGCTACCACTCGGTGTTGCCGTAGCTTGTGGCTGCTTGGCTGGCATAGGCTTTGGTGGCGGTGGCATCCTAAAACTCTCGAACTGCAAAGTTTTCCTCATCCCCGCCACTGGCTCGTCAATCCATGTCGTCACTGGCTTTAACTTCACTAAGCCCGATCTTAAGGCCAACAACTGTTCTGCCGTATTCATAGAGCTAATTGATTCATTTTCCTCTTCCCAGTATTGGGAGTCTTGATCATCTTCCTCCGGTTCATAATCGGCCCACTCACAGTCGCCACTTCCATCATGACCCACATATGTCTCACACCCGCCATCTTGACCTAGAAAGGTCTCGCGTTCGTAACGCATTTCATCTCAAACTTTATCCCATAACTGTTCTGATTCCAGTCGAAACGACTTAGCTTCTTCTCTCAACACCAGCATATCATCATACATCTTCTTAAAATCCATCATATCAGGTAGCGCCACTTTCTTGGAAGATACCAACCCAACATTCGGCGCAAGAGCTTGACCCACATCGGTGTGCCTTGCGAGCATCTTGACTTTCGTATCAGCCACCATCTTTTTTCGTGGGTTTGTTTTGGCTAACCTAGCTGGTTCTGCCATTTCACTGTCCAATTCGCTTAAACAATGTAACGATATCGTTGGCTGGTCTTCAGTAGACATCATTTTAGCCATCATTGGTGTAGCAACCAAGATCAGTCAGTAACGCGACCACTCCGTCGATATCAGCATAGAAGCCTGTACTCGAACGGCCGAGAAGTGAACGTGCACGAATCTCGCAGTCTCACTGATCATTCTGAAACAACATCATATTAAGGCCTTTAGCACAATCATAGCACCTCACAACAATGCTTCACATGATTGTTTTCACAACAATCTTCAATCAAATATCATGTAAATTCTCCTAAAAAACTGACCTTTTGTGGCCTCCTCCAACTCGCTGTTGCCACTTCGCTGCCGAGTGTCAAACTGAGGCTACTTCCGGCCTGCACGAGCTTGACCTCTCCCCGGATACTTAGCTTCCCGTGTTCGGAAGATGAAGTAAGAATTAATCAAAAGAAAATGTACCCCTACCCACACTCACAGGCAATGCTGAACTAGTCAGTCGTTTAGGCTTAGGGACCAGACGGGATGGCCGAATGAGTTGAGCGTCCGTCTCCCGTTTTGGGAGATCGTGGGATTCGAACCCACGGGTCGAACCCTGGTCGAGTCAAACCAATGACTTAAAAATTTATACTTGTCACTTCCTAGCCAGGCGCTCGACAATCTTTCAGATAGGTAATGACTGGTTTAAGTGATTAGCTCAGTGTCAGAATAATGTGACTGAGTGGGATATCAGGTCATGGTGCTGGCGGCCTGGTCTAATTGCAGTTCCCAGTGGTAGGTACTACAAAATCCGCCGGGGGCGCCACTATCGCCTGACCAATAAACTTGTACAACTTTTTGCGACCTCATCTCAGGCAGAGTAGTCAGGAAAAGGCACCCCACCTGAGACTTATTATTGTTACATCCGTTTTTGAAGGGCCAAAGATTTCAGCAACGATAGAGACTATTTTCACTGTTGTACAATGCTTGAAAGGCATTTTACTAACCCATTCAAGCTAATAGCATGCAAAAAATGTATTTGTTCAGGGCATTATTTTCACACATTACATGTATGCAAATATTTCTTTTGAGTGTTATAAGTTTTCTTATGTAGAAAAAGATATTGTGATGACTTAGAGGATGAAGATGACAACAGGTGAACGCGTGTTTCTTCTTCATCGATGTGTGACACCCCACAGTAATAGCATCATAGCACAACATCCTGTTCATGACTTGACATCACATCATCAGTAGGTGTGTAGATTCCCATGGTATATTTGAAAATCATTGTGAGAAGAGATTTGATCCATTGTTGGATTTTGTATCGCAAAATAAGTTTTCGCCGTTACGCATGTTTCACCCGTGACACAAAGTTCTTATTCCACTTTTAATGGATTTTAGGAAATAATATTATAACTTATGTGTTCAGAACTAGGCATCTATGATGCTATGTTACTTATAGCAGCAGGGTTTTTCCTGGCTTGCATGGTTGGATATTGTGAAAATTGAAGGTGAACGCGTGTTTCATGATGTGACATCTCATGAAACATGTGTTATGCTCACTTTCAAGCATCGTTGTTTTACACACAGACACTCCACAGTCCTAAAATTAGTTTTCTAACATTTTTGCTTTGTCATTGCTTCTTTGGGGTATAATGAAAGGAATTTTCTTCATTTGGTATGAAAATGAAAATTAATTTAGAAGAAAACAGTTACAATGTGAGGGACCAACCAATTAGGACCAGCACTGAAGAAGAACCCATATATGTCATACCTATGTGTTATCATTTGGATGGGATCCATCACAAATGCGCCGTTCCACAGTGTATGTGTCGGAGGACGACCTGGGGTCGTAGCACCATATCAGTTTCTACACTCACCAATGACGAACTGCACGTTCTGCGATCTCAAGTCATCCGCCGGCGCATACACTGTGGAACGGTTGCTCACGTCATAGCGTTAAGCCCAGAACCCGGCGCATTTGCGATGGATCCTGTCCAAGCGATAACGCATGACCAGAACAGTCGCAGACATCACAGCATTACACCTGGAAATCTGCGCATTTGCAGCGGATCCCGTGAAACCATTAACGCTCAGGTCCGGCTGGATGCTGGCATTATAGCATTAAGCGCAGAACCCGGCGCATTTGCGATGGATCCCGTCCAAATGATAACACATAGGCACACCCAGAACGGCTGCTGCCATCATAGTAGGTACTCCAAAGTGATTTCTATTTTCAACAGGTCAGTATTACAAGTTATATATCTGTACAGATCTTTTAAATTGGATCTCCATGATATAAAAATCATTTAGATCGATGAATAGCTGCAAAGTTATGAGTGTTTAAAGATTGATTTTTTTTACCCCGATTTGTGCACATTTCCAAATTAGCCAAATCTTGGTTTTTAGGGTCCCACCTGGAAGCTATTTTGCATATGATCTGTCCAATATTAAAGAATCTCATTCTCTATAGTATAAATAAGAAGCTCAATTTTTTACAGACCATCACTGTTAGTATTCTTTCTGAAATTACATGTCAAACTTGCTAAATTCCTTAATTTCCAGCAACCAGCAATAATAAATTCAGTAAAATAAAGAAAAATAGCATAACTCCTGTTCTAATTGTCCTATCACAGCAATCTTTATACCAAAATAACCAGAATTAAAAGCTCGACATGATGACATAATGTTCTAACTGATCAGAGAAAGAAAGCCAACATTCACTTTTAGGCATTGCGAGCTGGCAATAAAATTAAGAAAAATAGCATAACTCCCGTTCTATTGTCCTATCACTGCAATCTTTATACCAAAATAACCAGAATTAAAAGCTCTACATCATGACATCATTTTCTAACTGATAAGAGAAAGAAAGACAACATTCACTTTTAGGCATCGCAAACTGACAATAGCCACATTCTTGCAGCAGTCACTTCTCAGACCAACCTTGATGCGCATGATATAAATCTCAACCAAATATTGTTCTGGTTAGGTAGAGGAAGACTTAAGCTTTCTGATGATATAATTTTCAAAATGATCCTGATCGATTTTCAAGGAGGAATAATGTCTTAATGTTTTCACTCCTTCAGTTCAATCAAATTTCCCACTCAAAAACACCCATGCTTGATATGCTAATGAAGCCTAGTTTCTTCTCTGTCTTTTATTGATGGTTATTTTTAGCTCAGGTCACTGTACTCACCAAGGTATCAATTTTAGGGAAGGGAGTAGCTCAGACTGGATGAAAACAAACTCGGCAAGCATGCTCAGAGCTGCTGATGGTACCCCCCAACAAGTGTACATTGACTGTAATTTCTTTCATAATAATAATTAAAAATCAGATACCCTAAAAGATAAAAGAACGAGCTTTAATTTCATATAAATATTATTTCAAACCAAGCAGAATTATTGGAGTGTACACGCCCACTTTGGAGTACCTAATCATAGCATTAAAACCGGAAACCTGTGTATTTGCGGGGGATCTCCTCGAACTATTAATGCTCAGGCCCAGCTAATGTCGCCAGCATGGAATGGCTGCTCCATTAGTTAATAATAATACAAAAGATCTGGATGTCAACGACTTTCAAATGCACATATCTCACTCCATATGGTTCACTCCTTTTCACATTCAATAACAACATTTTTTTCATTTAATACACAGTGTAACTGACAAATTTCAAATGGATGCACGCAAAACATACATTTACATACATACATGCATGAATGCATGCATACATACATACATACAAACCTTGTATATGTGACGTCCTATACAGAAATACCCTGAACTGAGACTAGTAATGATGTGTGTGGTCTCTATGGACGAGTGGTTAGAGTGTTGAACTTGTAATCTGAAGTTGTTTGGTGGTGTGGGTTCAAACCTCATACAGTCCAAAACCTTTTTACATTCAACAACAAAAAAACGTTTTTCATCTATGTCTTTCTCACTGAATTATGCAATGTAATTGTACTAACATATATTTTACATTACGCAAATATATTTCCTGATTGAACTACTCTAAAGAAAATTGAAAATACCCCCGTTTTACTCTCCCTTCTCTCCACTAACCCAGCCATTTTTAAAACAACAGCTGCCAGCTAGTCCCAGCCTCAAACAACCCCCCCCCCTGACCTCAGCACTACTCTCCCCACACATATTTGGTTCTATATACATAAAACCTAAACAAGGTTGTGCTTGGACAGCATTTGTCGGAGTACGGTTCCATCGCCACGAGGTATAACTGGCCACTTTAATATAGAAACTGCAGTTGTCAAATTGTAGGTGGGCATGATTGTATTATGGTTGCCATGGAAACCTACATTTTTCTGTGATCTCATTTTTTTAAATCAGTTTTGATAAGCTGAGGTGATTTGCCATACCAAGAAGAACCTTGATGTGAAATTTCATCAGGATCTGACCATTATTTTTTTTTTAAGCTACAGTTGACTCATAGAAGTGAGTGTATTACGGTTGCCAAGGAAACCTACATTTTCCGGTGATCTAATTTTTATTTTAAAAAGTTTTGATAAGCTGGGGTGATTTGCCTTACGAAGAAGAACATTGGTGTGATGTTTGATCAGGACCTGACCATTAAAATGTTGTTATAATTAGTCTATTTCACAGTCTTTATAATATGGCACTTCTCTAGTGCATTAGCTAATATAAAGGATCTGAAAGTCAACAACCTTCAAATGCACATATCTCACTAAATTTTTGGAATACCTTAACGATTCAAAAAGCATATTGCTTTCGGTTGATTTGAGCTTACAATGAAATTATAATTTGAATGTTTGGACTAATTTGAAATTTTGTTTAGGGTACCTATCAGTGGGACAGCACTAGTTAGATAAAAGATCACCATGTACTTGTAGTATCTAGACAGCACTATAACATCGCCATGAGTCCGTACTGTCACAAGTCGGTACCTGTCCTGATATGATCGTAGATGTTACCAAGATGTAAAACTCCAACAACCAACCAACAGTCCTTATGCTTAGCCTCATCATTGCCATTCACCCTATTCAAGCGCGACCTAATTAGGCATCGGAACGAGGCTGAGTAAGCGTCACTATTGGAAATGGCCATAAGACACTACTGTGTGCTGATGTGTATGAACTACTAGATAAATTAAAGGAGTAAAATTTGAGGATATTATTAATATCCTCAAATTTTACTCCTTTAATTTATTATTAACTTTTGAAACCATCATAATAATTTTTGCTTACCTTTTTTCTATTTATTGGTCAATTTTCATGAAGATTGAGTGATGATCAGATGCATTTCAGTAGGCAATGTCAACAAAGTCACTCACCTTGGCTACCAATCTTTTCTTAAATTCAAAATTGCATAACTTTCTTAATATAGACTAGACCTTTCTTAATATAGATATATTAAAAAAATATATTTTAACCCTTTTAAAGCTTTTATTAATTGCTGCATTACATGATACCACCATAACTATGCATAGGTATGCGAATAACACGGCGCTTTCATGGTACTCGCTTGTCCCACGGTGCTTGCGCGGAGCACTGCGCGGTGCACATTTCACTCTCATTTTACCTCTCTCTTGCAACCTTTATTTTAGGACTACCAGGAATCCAACCATATGGATGATTTAGTTCACATTTTGCTCCACTGCTACATCCAAAAATATTTGCTGTCCGATTTATGTCTGTTTAAGTAACTGGAATGCTACCTGAAGGTAAGTTTTAATATTTTTGAAAATAGTTTATTTTGTTTCTTCATATACTTCTCCATATTAGGGTGTAATTTGGTGTCATTTTGAGGACCGGAACATTGATTTTGAGGGCGGATAAAAAAGTTTAATTGTCACTTCTCATCTTTACTCAAATTTATGTCTGTTTAATTCACTGGAATGCTACCTGAAGGCAGAGAGCGTGTATATAAACAGATGAGAGGGACAACTCCCGCGAAAAACGGTAACACAGGCTACAGTGGCGTTCCTGGCGGTTAGTGTTGAACAAGCCTTGAGTTTGCCGGTACGCTCAATGCAAAACATTTGTTTTTATTCAAAATTAATAGAAATCCAGAAGCCTAACCTTATCAATTTAATATAATCCTTTTGGTAAACATGTTTTCTATATGTCTTCCAAGCGGTTTGTTTCTATGTGGTGTAGTTTTAGAGATATTTAACGTTTTCTGTATGAAGATTGCTCACCGCCATTGACAATGCCTTGAGTTTGCCGTACGTGTAGTGCAAAACGTGTATTTTATTCAAAATTAATAGAAATTCAGAACCCTAGCCATGTAAATTTAATATAGTCTCATTGTTAAATATGTTTTCTATATGTGTTCCAAACAGTTTGTTTCTATGTAGTGTAGTTTTAGAGATATTTCACTTTTTCTGTACGAAGACTGCTCAAGGCCATTGACAATGCCTTGAGTTTGCCGTAAGCGTAGTGAAAAACGTCAGTTTTATTCAAAATTAATAGAAATCCAGAAGCCTAACCATATCAATTTAATATAATCTTGTTGGTAAACATGTTTTCTATGTGTATTCCAATCAGTTTGTTTCTAGGTTTTGTAGTTTTAGAGATATTTAACGTTTTCTGTATGAAGATTGCTCACTGCCATTGAAAATGCCCTGAGGTTTGCCCATATGCTTAAGCTGTTCAACAACCACCACTTGGAGCGCCACAGTCGGCAGATGTTACATGCTCTAGTATGGGAGTTGTCCCTCTCATCTGTTTATATACACGCTCTCTGCTGAAGGTAAGTTTTAATATTTTTGAAAATAGTTTATTTTGTTTCTTCATATACTTCTCCATATTAGGGTGTGATTTGGTATTATTTTGAGGACCGGAAGATTGATTTTGAGGGCGGATAAAAAAGTTTAATTGTCACTTCTCATGCTGGTTGCCATGCCAACCAGACACAGATGGGTCACAGAATTCAGCTGGTTTTCCATTGAAACAATGGAACAAAATTACCCATTAAAAACGCTTTATAAAGTGTCACAAGTTCCCTGATAATTGTCAGAGGATGATGATTTGGGTATCATTAGAAAGGACTTTACAATACCTTTGCAATGATGTATTTTATGTAGGAATCTGTTAACTTTGAAATTTTTTGTCACATACCTACTATGCAGACTTGAAGTTGACAGTCACATTGATTATAGTTAAAGAATGGGGAAAATCACCATGCAAGGGTCACCCAATCTTCGTGAAAATTGGCCAATAGATAGAAAAAAGGTATGCAAAGATGAATATGTTACGTTAAAAAATGAATACCCTCAAATTTGAGTGATTTCGAGAGGTTTTGGTTGACAAAAAAGTTTTCACATTACTTTACATACAACCGCGCGTCGCAGACGCGTAAGTGCCCTCGGTCTGGTTTCAACATGGCCGTGGCGTGAATAGGGTGAATAGACTACATCATGGTTCCGACTGCGCATGCGCTGAAAACAGCCTTGGGAGCAAAGCAAAGGCGTACAGCCATTGAGATTGCCGATACGCGCATTGAAAAACTTCAGTTTTATTCAAAATTAATAGAAATCCAAAACCCTAACCTTATCAATTTAATATCATCTTTTTGTTAAACATGTTTTCTATATGTGTTCGAAGCGGTTTGTGCCTAGGTGGTGTGGTTTTATCAATATTTTACTTTTTCTGTATGGAGATTACTCACTGCCATTGACAATGCATTGAGTACTCTGGCTATGGCTCTAACACTAGTCTGCGTGCCTAGATCTTTCTAAATCTAAATGCACATGGCATAAGATGTTCTGATTATATTGATGTAAATGCAATGCTGGATAAAAGATTTAATATCTTAATTTATTATATATATTTTTTTAGTTAGTATTCTATGTTTCAAACAAGAACTGAGATTAGCTGAAACTAGCACATTTCATAGTTGCACCCAGTGTATTAGCATGTGCCATGTGCTTTTGGGGGGGTTGTTTTGCTCTGACCCATCCCACAATGCAGCCAGCCCTCCCTCACCTCCTCCCCCCCCCCCCCCCCCCTTACACACAGGCACTACTACTGATAAATTGATATGGTTCAGTGCGTCCAACGTTGCATGGCCGGTGTGGCCGCTGCAGCAGTAACTATAAGTAGCTAGCTATGTTACTATAGTATGTGCAGGTCAAGACTCAATGACATTGTCAGTACTGGACTAACCTTATTGTAAACTCTATCGAATGCTTTCGACTTTGTCATGTATGACATGATTTGTCGAATAGATTGAAGTGTTGCCTTTCCCGTCATCGTTGTGAAGTTCAAGTTCAGTGTTTACAATGAGAGATCGTACTCTGGGTGCTATAATTATGTTGGTTTAAAACACTAGGCGGCGCCACTACCACGTCCTTCCCACTACACCCACAGGTAGCGACAACGTATCTACTTCCGGAATTTTAAGGGCATGGGGGAGTGGTCGTGAAAGACGTCTTATTTGTGTGGCTTTACGTGGTGTCCGCTGAATCAGGAGCACCGTCATGGGTAAGCAACGAACTTTTGTGTTGTTAAGTTGACTCTGAAATCAAACATATACCAATGATCGATATATTCAGATACGTGCGTCCATTATCCAAAGTGGCAGGTCAAGAAAAACACAACTGAGTGACTGACACAGCTTCACTGAATCTCAGACTCACATACATAAGCCATGTTCACACGGGTGGTGTAAATCGATTCGTAGAAATCGACTTGTATAGTTCGGGTTACATTTCGCGTGTGAACGGGCGTCTGAGGCGGATTAGGGCTGAATTGATTCCTCTGATGCGCATACTTTACACCACTTGTCGAGGTAGTGTACGTGAGTCGATTTCTGTGAACCAATTTATTTTGCCTGTGTGGATGCACTGAGGCGGATTAAGGACATCACACGCATGCGCAGTCGAGACCTTAGTTTGTTGACTTTCCGGTCGATCAAAAGCGCATATTATATAATTTGGTCTATGAACCGGATAGAGGTGCACAGATGTTTTTTTTCATCATTTATTTATAGGTTTTCACTGCCCAGCAGAAGTTTTTACGGTTCCAAAACAATATGATTCAGTATATACATATCTAGGTCGAACCCACACTCTCTCGTGGTGATGTCGACTAACCGAAACTGGCGCTGGTTAGTATGGACTTGCTCATGTGCAGATATCCACTTCCGCCTTAAACCGACTCAAGCACTGCCCGTGTGAACGTGAAACACTTTCAAACTAAATCGATTCATATGATTCGCCTTGTCTAAATTGTTTTACATTTTCCCCATGTGAACACGGCTTTAGTCTTACTAGTCTTAAGCCGTGTTCACACGGGCAAAATGTGAAGCGAATTAGACAAATCGATTTATATGAATCGATTTAGCCAGGCAGCGCTTGAAGGCGGAAGTGGATATCTGCACATGAGCATGTCCATACCAACCAGCGCCAGTTTGGGTTTGTCGACGTCGCCACGAGAGAGTGTGGGTTCGACCTAGATATGTATGGACTGAATCTTATTGGTTTGGAACAGTCAAAACTTCTGCTGGGCAGTGAAAACCCTAAAATAAATCATGAATAAAATATCTGTGCACGTCTAGCAGGTTCATAGACCAAATTATATAATATGCGCTTTTGATCAACTGGAAAGTCAACAAACTAAGGTCTCGACTGCACATGCGTGTGACGTCCTTAATCCGCCTCAGTGCGTTCACACGGGCAAAATAAATTGATTCACAGAAATCGACTCACGTAAACTACCTCGATAGGTGGTTTACACTATCCAGATCACAGGAATCGATTCAGCCCTAATTCGACTCAGACGCCCGTTCACACGCGAAATGTAACCCAAACTATTCAAGTCGATTTCTACAAATCGATTTAAGTGGGGTCTGTTGTTATATAGCGATTCAGCATTACTTTTTAGTAATTGGTAATCTGACCCTGGTTTCTGTCAAAGAAAAAGGCAGGCATATCGATATCATATGTGAAAGCTATCGATGTGAAATCCTGTAATACCGCTGTCACATTACGGTACTTCTCGCCGGCGCGCCGCCAATGCGCAAAATCACTTTTAATCATCAAGAAACGTAAAACTTTTCGGTCGACGTTGAGTGAAAAAACCCAAAAAGTTTGGCGCGCCGTCCTGATATGACTTTAGATGTAGCTAGGACGTAAAACAACAAAGCAAGAGTTTGGTGCAACGACCCTCATGCCCGCGCGGCATGTGCCTAACGTTATTCCAGCGATGTCGATGTGCTTCTGACGTCGCCATAATGTTGGCACCCACGCGTTGTCGGTCGTCGAAAGTTTTGTGCAAGCACAAAACTTTGCGATCCACTGACGCGCGGCACTGACCATGGCCGACCGTCGCCATCCATCAACGAATACCAACGCATGCGTAATGCTTCCTGATGTTTCCCGACGTTCCGCCAAAAAATCACATACATCGATGCACGTTGGCGAGAAGCGTCGTAATGTGACAGTGTTAGTAGGTATTTGACAAAAAAACAAAAATTTACTGTATAGAAATGAAACTCATACCATTGTCAAGAGCCAAACATATGCTTTTAAATGACACCAACATCATGCATATTGGTCTAGTATTAAGAAAGTTATGAAATTTTATTTAATTAGACTGAAGCAAAGGGAATGGGTATGACCCTAAACAATACAAACTGAATGAAAAAAGTACATAACTTCAGTAGTTTTCATGATATTTACATGGTTTCTGTAATAGATTAAAGAGAAGAAAAAGTCCCTTTTAAGGCTGTATCAAAGCCTGAGTTTGTATTATTAATTATTTAATTGATTGATTAATTAATTAATCTCGACGAGTAGCTCAACCACAAAATATTCCATAACTTCCTTAATTTTCATGATATTTACAAGATTTTGGTAATAGAATATTGAGAAGAAATGGTCCATTTTAAGGCTCCATCAAAGCCTGATTTTTGATTATTAATTAATTAACTAATTAATTGATTATTTAATCTCGAAGAGTAGCTCAAACACAAAATATGCCAGAACTTACTTAACTTTCATCATATTTCCAAGATTTTTGCATGATTTCTCCCACAAAATAGAAATGCAGAACCGTAACCTTCTAAATTTAATATAATCTATTCGTTGAATATGTTTTCTATATGTGGTCCAAGCAGTTTGTGTCTAGGTGGTGTGGTTTTAGAGATATTTCACTTTTTCTGAATGAAGATTGCTCACAGGCATTGACAATGCATTGAGTTTGCCGGTGCGATGTTTATCAATCTGATAGATGATCACACATTCCGAATCAAATTTAACAACTTTCGACGTATCTGATCTTGATAATCTTTGGTAGAAAGTGAGAAAAGACATTAATAATTGAGTCTATATATATTTTTTATTTACGTCCAAAGTGAATTTGAACCGATTTGAGCATCCGAAAATCAGTGCAAATGTTTGAAATGCTCTCAAGAACGAACGAATTAACAGAAATGAAAAATTCGAAAACGAGACCGTTCATAGAGGTTTCCCAATATGTGACGTCACTGGGATTCCCTGCTACTATGCTAGTCCCATCTGTTAGCCAATGAGAGGCGATTTTGGCAGGCATGTCAACGCGCGTTCGCGCACTCCCGATCACAGTGATCGGGAACAAAATGGCGGCTACGAATCATGGGGATTCCCACATACCTAGTGTTAGGCTGTTATTTGCAAACTGACAACAGTAGGCCTACTGTCTATCAACACTCCCCAGGATACCAGATATTATAGTATTATTATTACTAGTGATATACAAGGAAATCTCTCTGGGGCTAGATCGGTGACTCATTCATTTGATTCTTCTTCTTAATCCCTAAAAGAAATGGTCTATAATATACACGTACAAAACAACAAGCACTCATACTTTGTGAAATGTGTGATGACAACAGAAAGATTAGAATTTTTCCAGATATAAGGTTATAACTATATACTCACTTCATTGAACGATAACGCACCTTCAATGTTATAGATGTGAGGCATATTGACTCACAGCGTATAACATTTGGGTGTCTTTCTTCCAAACACTGATCAATGGGACTCCATATTACACATTCCAGAAACTTAGGATATCTTGGAATCATTAAAAAATATATATATAATATTGGTATTTATTTATATTAAAAAAACCCACATGAGAGTAATAATATATATTATATACTTTCTAGTGTGTATATTACAGTATATTATAAATAATATAATAATAACATCGATGAGTTTTTGTGGGTATCGTTAGGTACTCTTGAGGGTATCCCCGCTGAACCTGACTAGACCTATACTTAAATATACTAGTGCACTTATTAAGCATGTGGGGGGAGCGGGACGTAGCTTAGGCAGTGGAGTGTCCACCTGTGAAGGTGTGGGTCCTCCGATCGATCCTGCTCAGTGGACACATTTGCAGTTTGGGTTATTTTTCGTTCCAACCAGTGGTCCACAACTGGTTCATCAAAGGCTGTGGTATGTGCTGTCCTATCTGAGTGAAAGTGCATATAAAATACCCTGGTTGCTTTCGGAAAGAGTAGCCTATGTGACGGCAGCAGGTTTCATCCAAAGAAATATGTCAGAATGACAATAAGTTTGATGACCCATAGCCAAAGATAAAAATCAATGTGCTCTAGAGGCATCGTTACATAAAACAAACTTGTTGTTATCAAGCATGTGTTGCTATATAGAAGGGAATACCAATACAATTTAATAGTTCATGTTATTGCTGAAGGTGTCAGAATTTTGACATGCATACCAACATTAACTTTGCACATCAAGTAGTTCCAAAGTTACTAATTTAAAATAAGTTACTTCAAACTAAAGTAAGGTAGATGAAATTGAAAATGATCACCATAATATATATATACACACTGGCTATTCGCAGAGCTGCTCTGCGAATAACAGCCACGAATACTGTAATTCACAGAGCTGCAACCAACCAATCAGTATGCATCATTATACTGCCTAATGCTACGAACACATCGGATGCGGATATCACGCGGGCGTATAGTTAGACACGTGCAGAAAAAATCAAAATGTATGTGATAAAGAGGCCGAACACTTTACCCGACCCGACTTTACCCGATATCACTTTACCCAGACCAGACGGGGTGGCCGAATGAGTAGAGCAGAGCGTCCGTCTCTTGTTTTGGGAGATCGGGAAATCCGAACCCATGAGTTTGTGGGTTCGAATCCTGGTCGAGTCAAACCAATGACTTAAATGTTGATACTTGTCACTTCCTAGCATGGCGCTCAGCATTATTAGGATAGGGCAAAGACTAGTTGGCTCAGTGTCAGGATAATGTGACTGAGTGGGATATCAGGTCATGGTGCTGGCAACCTGATTTCTCAGTGGGGCAGCACTATAAAGTCGCCATGAGTGCGCACTTCACAAGTCGGTACCCGTCCTGATATGACCTTATATGTTGCTAGGACGGAAAACAACAAACAAACATACTTTACCCGATCCGACTTTACCCGACCTCAGCTTTGCGAATAATAATCATTCTTCTGCTAATTCGCAGAGCAAAGCAGCTCTGCGAATAGCCTCGTCCATGTATATATATATACCATATATATTATGGTAAGTACTACGGAAAAGTGAAAATTCAGGCGGACAAGTAAATATCACACCAGACTTGAGTAATGCTCAATATATAGTGGTACTGGTATGTATAATAGAGAACAGTGGTATTTAAACACCGGTTGCAAGTGCCAGAGCAGTACTATTGGTCCTTTATATAGTTTAACCCAGGTTTTACGCTAATTCAACAGTGCTATTTATTTCACCCTCAAACGTAAATATAATAACGCTATATACAATGCAAAACTCAAAACTCTCATTCCCAGATGTCCCGATACCAGGTAAAGCCTACAGCGAAATCAGAATGCAACCTTCTTCTTCAGAAATATATTAGTCTTGGAGCTCATAGCCATTAGCCCTACAGCTTGTTGGATTGCTTATATTATTATAGCTCCGCTTGATTCCTCTGCATAATTTGAAACTAGTCGTTCGTTGTTGCTATTAATTCATCGTTAATTGAACTGTTTGTAATTTTGCATTCATCAATTTCATGTTTTGTTGTAGTTGTTGCAATACCATCATGTTTGATGCCCTTAACTTAATAATTATTAATGAATTCGCCTTCTTTTACACACATTTTCAATGCATAATAACCTGTTATGATTATCAACAGTGCACGTGCTATCTCCATACTTACGCCTACCGCCCACCTTTGGGCATAGGCCACGTCATCTCCATGCCCTGTGTTAAAGAAAGCTCTGCCTGACCATGGCTACCTTCCTGTCCCTTCCTTGGACAATTTTACCCATCAAAACACACATGACCCATTTCAAATCCTACACACGTTAGATTCGATCTCACCTTAGAATAGCTTTACATTTTCTCCCTCCACTTAGGATTAGTTCTGGTAGTGTTACTCATATTGAAATTTGCTTCTTTCAATATCTACTCATGCTCAAATGATGATCATTGTAGAAAGAAAATAATACCCGGTATCTGTTTAAGCAACATATATCATATTACACAATGTAGAGTTGAATTGAGGTTGGAATGATAACTATACAGTGCTGCGAAACTATGAATCCCACTAGATAATTAATTAGGCTGATTATCTGGATTGTTTTTAAATAAATGCACACTGAATGCGCAACATTCGAGTAGTTCAAATTCTTAATGACAACTAAGTACTATTTGAATAGTTTATTTCAGTCTGCAACTATGCTATTCTTTACTATTTTGCACTAATATAAATATTATCCTTTCAGATAATTCAGTTTAAAAAGCACATTTATAAGTTTCTTGGATTATAAGCAGGTATAACTATGATAAGCTCCGCTGTATATTGCTGTATACTATATTTCGTGTGCTCTTTATTTCAGCGTGTTGTGGGTGTTGCTCGGCTCTCAAACCCCGCTACAAGCGGTTAGTCGACAATATTTTCCCCGATAATCCCCAGGTTAGTTTGATTGATCTATTATGAATAATAATATTAGTGTATTTAATAAGTAGGTTTCTGCTAGTTGTCGAGAATAATGCTAGTGACGAAATTGCAATGAATTCGCAGTTTATGATAAATAAGCTTATCCCCCCTTCCACTGGAGCAGTGGAGGCTCCAGTAGGCCTACTCAGCAGTATGGCTGGTGGAACTGCCCTTGACTCTTTAAGAATGTAGCTTAGCATCAGACTTCCCCTTCTTCTACACTGCAAATATCAAATTTGTAGCCAATCCACAAACAGAATACACTGAAAACGTCTAAATGCACAAAAGGAAAAATATTTTAAATTTTAAAAATGTTAATCATTGTTGGAGTAGGTTCCTTATGAAGTGAAGTATTATCTATGTTTTTTTTTTTTTAAACTAAAAATAATCAGTGTGTGCACATTCTTCTTATTTTGCACATTATTTCACTTCTTTTTAAATCTATTCAAGAACAAGTGCAGTTTCTCCTAAAAGACGATTAGATGCGCATTATTTAGTTGGCCGGTGTCAAATCACAGCTTCAGCATAGCTTCAACTTTAAAGTGAATATTTCAATTTGGCCTATTTGCTGGTTCTAAGAACCTAAATTCGTCAGCTGATGGCCAAACAATTTTGGTTCTGTGACAAATTGTGTGATCCTCTTCTTCGGCAGAAGAATTAACTATCCGAAAAAGTTGGTTTCATCTCGTAATTGTCAAGACAGTTGAACAAAAATGAACAATTGGCTTTATGTCTGGAATTGTGTTTCACTAAACATTTACTTCTCTCATGGCTCTTTCAGGATGGACTTGTTAAGGCTAACATGGACAAACTCACATTCTTTGCAATGAAATGTCCAGAAAAACTAGACCGAATCGGGGACTACCTAGCCCAGCGACTAAGCCGTGACGTAGCAAGGAACCGTATTGAGTAAGTGTCTGTATAGCACCATCATCTCCATCATTATCTTCATCATCATCAAACTTCAAAGTTATGCTACAGTTAACAGGGATGGCAATTTCCCCCCAATCGGTGGTTTCCTTACTTTTGGGCAATAACGTGCCTTTTTAGTCCTGTATAGGCCTACAGGGGTGAGAACCTCCCGCCGATCAACGGTTTCCCAACTTTGGGGCAATAACCGCCTTTATAGTACTATATACAGGGATGAGAATTTGCCGCTGATCGGCAGTTTCCCAACATTTGAGCAGTGACCCACATTTTTGTGTACTATATACAGGGATGAGAACTTCCCGCCGATCAACGGTTTCCCAACTTTGGGGCAATGACCCGCCTTTATAGTCCTATATACAGGGATGAGAATTTGCCGCTCATCGGCAGTTTCCCAACATTTGAGCAGTGACCCACATTTTTGTGTACTATATACAGGGATGAGAACTTCCCGCCGATCAACGGTTTCCCAACTTTGGGGCAATAACCCGCCTTTATAGTACTGTATACAGGGATGAGAATTTGCCGCTGATCGGCAGTTTCCCAACTTTTGAGCAGTGACCCACATTTTTGTGTACTATATACAGGGATGAGAACTTACCGCCGATCAACGGTTTCCCAACTTTGGGGCAATGACCCGCCTTTATAGTCCTATATACAGGGATGAGAACTTCCCGCCGATCAACGGTTTCCCAACTTTGGGGCAATGACCCGCCTTTATTGTACTATATACAGGGATGAGAACTTCCCGCCGATCAACGGTTTCCCAACTTTGCGGCAATGACACGCCTTTATAGTCCTATATACAGGGATGAGAATTTCCCGCTGATCGGCAGTTTCCCGACTTTTGGGCAAGGACTCGCATTTTTAGGTCTGACCTCTTCTCACCCGTGAGTTAATGTGTCGAACTGTATTACACATTAAGGCACACGATTTGGCATTTTATGTTTAATGATGTTTTAAAATTTGAATTGCATCTTCTCTGAATTAGAGATATTGTAGCATGGTGCATGGGTGTACATGTAATGATGTATACATAACTTTGATTTTAAGCACACAGCGGGTCATATGGTTTTTGTTACATTCGTTGATAATGCAAAGAACATTTTTTCTGCGGACAATTGGTCTTCCTCATTCCAATTTTAAGTCAGTAGTTTGACTCGGTCGGTCTGGGCTCGAACCCACGTCCTGCCGAATGGGAAGCGAGCCTTCGACACATTCAGCCATCCCGTTCACATGTTTTATGTAAGGATTGTGGTTGGTCTCGGTACAAACTCTGCCACATGGGGAGCCATCTGGTGACTGATGCTGCTAAGTCTCCTGTGCTTGTGTTTGTAGGTTCGTGCGGATCGCCATGGAGGCGCTAGACACACTGCTGGTCACGTGTCATGCGCAGTGTCTCAATCTGTTTGTTGAGAGTTTCCTCAAAATGGTTCAGAAGCTCCTCGAGGGGAAAGAAATAGAACTTCAAATTCTTGCCACTGGCTCGGTAAGTATATTGCATCAGAATATAGGTGTGTGGGGAGGCGGGTATTTTTGGTTTTATAATGATATTTTCTTGGGATATTATTGGATTTATACCATAATCCGAATACCCAACCCCGTTAACATAAGTGATGTGCAGGCTGAATGACTAATCGGGTTCATCATTGTCACCATCATCATCATCATCATCATCATCATCAATATCCCTGACCGCGAGGGCTCTTGGGGCACAAGAGATGGCTTTGTAACCAGTTTCCTCCAAATTTCCTTGTTCTCCACTGCCCTCTGGGACTTGCCAAACTCCAGGCCTGTTCATTCCCTGAAATTTTACCACCGTTTCCTTTCTCCACCTCAGTGCAATGCAACCTAATCGGGTTACATTTCATTGATGCAATAATTATGTATACATTATGTATGTATGTGGCGTTCTCTATGGTGGAGTGGTTAGAGTGTCTGACTTTTTTCTAGGTCAGACTCCTAATCTGAGGGTCGGCGGTTTGATTCCCCGTGCCCCCAGCTCTGCCAATTTGGATTTCCACCTCTGTGTATAACTTACAGCGTCATCAAAGACCATGTCTATGTGGTGTGGGAGGTTAAAAATCCCTTGGGTCGGTAAAAGTGTAGGCTCGGGCTTTCTATCGACCAGCAGTGGAATGAGGAAGACCAGTCGTCTATGACTGAAATTTCCCCTGCTTAAACAACTAATGGACCCCCAAAAAAAAATGTACATGTACAGTAAAACCTCTCTAAATCGACCGACCATGGGACCGACTTTAAATGGTTATAACGATTAATGATATTGTATGGGCGATCATTTGGGACCCAAATAAAGCGATCAATATAGGGGAGTGGTCGATTAATGAGGTTTTACTGCAAATAATATATACATATATGTTATGATTAGTTATTGTTATAGAAATGTCGTTAAATTTTCATTTATGAAACCTTTTTAATTTCCAGTTCGTAAAGTTTGCGAATATTGAAGAAGATACTCCTTCGTACCATCGCCGGTATGACTTCTTCGTCAGTAGGTTTAGTACAATGTGCCACTTCAACAACGAAAATCCCGAAATCAAAGACAAGTAAGTGAATGCTGATTAGCTTTCCTTGCCACAATCTAAAATGGACAAGAATTTACCAAATTAGCACCTTGGGTTTTCTATATAAAAAAATATTAAAAAAGAAATAATAATGTACCACTTCCGAGTTGTTCAGCTAACTGGTTCACGGTCCTGACTACTGGTTCCCGGTCCTGAATACTAGCTCTGGTCCTGGCCACTGGTTTCCGGTCCTGACCACTGAGTGGTGGAGATATATATAGATCACTGCATACTGGCTTTATATAAATACGTATTTCAAGTTGAAATATACTTTTTTTCTTTGTCAAAAACTATAACAATGACCAAATATTTAAAGTTTCGCAATTCATTGGTTTTGAAGTTTGTCTTTAAAATCTATTTAGATAACTGGCTTTAGATGAGCATTATAACCTTAGTTCGGAGTAAGTTTGATGGTAATTGGTGCAACTTTGGTTAATCTTAACAAATAAAATAAAATCATGCAAAATAAGTAATTTTTTCATTATCTGTACCCAATTACTATGGTAACTAATTTACGTTATCGCCAGCAAAATCCACAAAGTTTGGACTTTCCTAAGGGGTAAAACCCCAAATAAATGATTAATAAGTGTACTAGTATCGAAGTTGGATACGCCGGTTCAAATTTAGATAAGCGGTTTTTTTTTGCATTTGAAAATATGATTTCATCAAATTGTGTAACTTTTTTCAGTAGCCCTAACCAGTGGTCTCCCCAGTATTCACGAAAGGGATGGTGGGAATCGGTAGAGCTGGTAGGAAAGGGATGGTGGGAATCGGTAGAGCTGGTAGGAAAGGGATGGTAATCGTTACAGTTGATTCCACTTATAGACCCCTTTCAATGTTTATAAACATTGTGTATGCGCGCGAAGCCCTAACCTTATAAATTTAATATAATCTGTTGGTTAAATATGTTTTCTATATGTGTTCCAAACAATTTGTTTCTAAGTGGTGAGGTTGTAGAGATATTTCACCTTTTCTCTATGAAGATTGCTCATAGCCATTGAGTTTGCCGATACACGCAGTTCAAAATGTCAATTTTATTCAAAAGTAATAGAAATGCAGAACCCTAACCTTATAAATCTAATATCTGTCCGTTGAATATGTTTTCTATATGTGTTCGAAGCAGTTTGTTTCTAAATGGTGTGGTTTTAGAGATATTTCACCTTTTCTCTATGAAGAGACCATATAGCCATTTTTTTTTTTTGATGATGTGTTTATACTGTCCATAGAATGTAAGCTCGCGTGCTCGGGCTTGTTTTCAATGTTGGCCAGTGAGCCATTGAGTTTGCAGTGTTACCTATGCTGACGTCATATGAAATAGGTCTATAGGCAGTATGTCTAAGTTGTGCGACTTATGCTATCAATGGATGATGGGCCTACTGAAATAATGGCGGGCCCACCATCCATTATGCTGTGTAGCGAGACCCCTGCTGACTTGTGTAATACCATGTTGCAGACAAGGGGTTATTATACTAATTGTTTTACAAAGCTAAAGAAGTATGATAATGCCAGTATTGTTATAACTTATACCCGCTCGCCCACCCGTTACGGAGTCCCAAGGGTTTTTACCAGCGTATCCAACTCGGAAGTGACGTCATAATTCAGGAGTCTGGAATGTTTTTTTTTTTAATATATCTTTTTTTAGTTGTCTCGAGAAATCAGTTTTTGGCTCCAGAATAAATTTCGCGTCCGGGGCAATAACTAAACTAATGGTTCCTCGTTATAGATTGCTTTTAAGTCAATTATATTTATTGCATTTTTGTGAGCAAAATGTCTTAACATCTTTATAAATGGTGGTTTTTGAATGTCGCCCAAGAGGTCTGAACTATAAATAGCAGTGAGCGCCACCTGGTGTCAATGATGCAATCACGACTGCCATATATCGTCTATATTTGATTTCAATCAAATTTGGAAAGAGTTAATGAAAAGTGATATTTTTAAAATCAAGCACAAAAAAACCCAGGACCGTCTTGGAAGTAAAACCGTCTATTAGTTCACTATTGACCGGTTCGATGTGTAATATGTATCCTGATCGGTGCGCAGAATTTCTTTCATCTGTAATATGGTTATATATATAACCATCTGTTCACGATCGGTTGATTAAGGACATAACCATCTCTCTATTTCTGCAGCCAAACATTAAGGTAGGGGCATGCTATTTCAGCATTGTGAATACTACCCCAAGCCACAGGTTACTTTGGCTAATTTCTATTCACAGGACTACCCATTTAAATGTTGTTCACGTGTATTTTCAAAATCTTAATATTGTCGATGTATCTAGTGTATTCCTAGCTTAGTGGTCTAATTTAAACGGTTCCAAAATAACTTTCGTAGTGGTAGTATTTTAATGGATGGCCATTTTTAGCAAATATATTTCTTATATTACTTAAGTTCCCGATCTCATTTCTTAATGGCACCCCCTTATGGTTTATTTATTGAATGCATTTTACCCTAGCATGGTTTTAGTATTTGTTAGTGGCGCATTTGGATTGAATGCGGGTGGTGAGATCTTTTGTCAGCCGACTGTATCTTGTAGCCTCAAGCCTGGCTAATTTCTCTGTGAGACCGAACCTTTTGCAGGGGGCGCTTTTATTAGCCTGTCGATGGACCCAGTACTGGTCACGATGCCCTCTCTCTTTATGTCTTGCTAAGTCAATGGGTCTGCTTGTTTTCTACTTAAGCTATAGCAAGGTACAGACTTCGAGATTTTGTGCTCTGCTATATTTACTTTCCTAGCATGAACTACTTATTCAGTCATTGATATTCTGTATAACTCAGTGCAATTATAACAGATTGAAGCCAGTGAATCAATAAATAATTCTCCCTGTGTCTTGTAGATATCCTAAAGATGATTTCCTTAACATATAACAAATGTTATAAGAAATCCTACCTTATTTTCAACTTTTGTTTTATGATGTAATGGAGAAGACTGTTTACTAGCATGGTTTGTGGAGATAATGCTGACCGTGGTGATAATGGTGTGAAGGCAAATACATCTAGACGCACTGGCCTTATTGGTAGGAGCGCAGGCTTCCCATGCGGAGTTTGATTATCCGGCCTAGTCAAACCAATGACTTACAAAATTTATACCTAGCATAGCGCTTGCTGATTCCTGGGATATGTCAAGGACTAGTTAGTTCAGTATCAGGATAATGTGACTGAGTGGGTAATCAGGTCAGGTCGCTGGTGGTCTGGTCTCCCAGTGGGGCAGCACTATAAAGTCACCATGAGTGTGCACTCACAAGTCGGTACCCATCCTGATATGACCCCATCCTGATATGACCTTGGATGTTGCCAGGATGTAAAACCTCAAACAAAGAAAAATTTAGGGGACTTTATCTATAATCTGTACTCTCCACCCATAGGCCTCTAGTTAAATAATGTTTCAATGTTTGTTTGTATACAACTATTGCTTCCCGTACCCAAACCCCGCTAAAAACGTGGTTGGTTGTTGGAGTTTTACCTGGCAACATCTAAGGTCATATCAGGACGGGTACCGATTTGTGACAGTGCACACTCATGGAGACTTTATAGTGCTGTCCCACTGGGAAATCAGGCCACCGGCACCATGACCCGATATCCCACTCAGTCTCATTACCCTGATACTGAGCTTACCAGTCCTTGCCCTATCCTAATAATGCTGATCACCAGGCTAGGAAGCGACAAGCATAAATGTTATAAATCATTGGTTTGGCTCGACCGGGAACAAAACTCCCCAATCTCCCGGACACGAGGCCCACTCTCTATCGATTCGGCCACCGCGCCCGGTCCCCTAAAACGAGAACTAGTACCTACTACTTAAGAAATTGGCACTATTCGCTACCCGACATGGCTCTGAGTCTTACTGGAATAAGGCAATAACTGGTTGGCTCAATTTCCAGAAATTATGACTGGTCTATTATATATAATGATGCCAGTAGCATAGCATCTCAATATGACAGCACTATAAAGCCACTAGAGGTGCATGTTGTCACGAGTCGGTCTACATCCTGATTAGTGGCATATTATTTCAATGCGACAGCGCTATAAAGCCACTAGACATGCACATTGTCACAAGTCGGCCCACATCCTGATAGTGGCATGCTATCTCAATGTGACAGCACTATAAAGCCACCATAGGCGCACTTTGTCACAAGTCGGTTCACATCCTGATTAGTGACATACTATCTCAACGTTAGATTTGAGTTTGTGCTGTCTGGGTTCGAGCAGACCAGTACTGAAATATCAGTACCCCGGCAAAATATGCATTGGTAGTTTCGGGTTAGCTACACAGGCAATGGGTTCGAATATTCAACCATGCCCAGACGGGATGGCTGAATGCATTAGAGCGTCCGTCTCCTGTGTTGGTAGATCGTGGGTTCGAATCCTGGTCGAGTCAAACCAATGACTTAAAAATTGATACTTGTCACTTCCTAGCCATATGCTCGGCATTATTAGGATAGGGCAAGGAGCAGTGGAATGAGGAAGACCAGTCGTCTGCGACTGAAATTTCCCCTGCTTAAACAACTAATGTAAAAAAAAATACAAAAAAAAACAAACGTGACAGCACTCTAAAGCCACCAGAGGTGCACGTTTTCATGTCAGTTCACATCCTTATAGTGGCATAGTTTCTCAATGTGATAGCAGACCAGACGGGATGGCCGAATGAGTTAGAGCGTCTGTCTCCCGTGCTGGTAGATCGTGGGGTCGTGGGGTCGAGTCCCGGTCGAGTCAAACCAATGACTTTAAAATTGATACTTGTCGCTTCCTAGCCAGGTGCTCGGCATTATTAGGATAGGGCAAGGACTGGTGTGCTCACTGTCAGGATAATGTGACTGAGTGGGATACCAGGTCATGGTGCCGGTGGCCTGGTTTCCCAGTGGGACAGCACTATAAAGTCACCATGAGTGCGCACTGTCACAAGTCGGTACCCGTCCTGATATGACCTTAGATGTTGCTAGGATGTAAAACAACAACAAACAAACAAACAATCAATGTGATAGCACTATAAAGACACCAGAGGTGCACATGGTCACAGGTGCACTTTGGTCCACATCCCGATAATGGCATAGTCTCTCAATGTGACAGCACTATAAAGCCACCAGAGGTGCATGTTGTCACAAGTCAGTCCACACTGTGATAGTGGCATAATATCTCAACATTATAAAGTCACTAAAGGTACACATTGCCACCTCCTGATATGACCTTAAATGTTGCAAGGACATAGAACCCCAATAATGCGCGCACACACGCACTCAAACACCCACAACATGGTGTAATCGGGACCATGGTCTCCCGCTTGATTAAATAGCTAATACTAGTAATAGCACAAAAAACACCCCCAAAACACCATCAGAGCATGTTACCTACTGAACATGTTCAATCACTGCGGCACCGTACATACAACGGATCGATCCCGGCCTCGCGTTTCTGTACTGTGTCATCTACCATTGCAATCTTCCTCGATGGCCACACTGCTTTTAAAAATATAGGATGCCTAGGTCGGAGATGCATCGACATTTTATTTCTAAGTACATTATTAAATCAAGCACATGTCACTGTAAGGAATCTTTATCTTCTGGTGTCCCTAAACCCACCAGTGTATTGTAGGTAGTATAGAAAGAAATTTCACTCTCTCTCTCAGTCCCACTCCCCATCGATTAACTGTCCCTGTCAAAAACTAATTAAAAACATACAGAAAGTTACCATTCCCCGACCTCATTTAGTTAGTTTTTTTTTAATTTAAAAGGAAAGGCTGGGATTGGGAACCATGCACATTTTCCAAGCTATGACCCAAACAAAATTGCAATTCTGAACCAGCAAAGTTAAGTGTAGAACCAAGCGGTCTGTGGGATGCCAAAGCTGCGTGAATGCCATTTCTACCCGGGGCAGCTATGGCGTGACTCATTATAGAATGGCGTGACATAAGGCAATGGATTCTGTTTAGATTTGAGTTTGCGCTGTCTGGGTTCGAGCAGACTGGTACTGAAATATCAGTACGCCGACAAAATATGCATTGGTAGTTTCGGGTTAGCTACACAGGCAATGGGTTTGAATATTCAACCATGCCCACCCTGCACCACCACCACACACATCCACTTGTAGGTGTTAATCATTCATACTTTTCTGTATTCCCACTCCTTTATTTTTTATAATATGCATAGCATAAAGATGCTTGCTATCCAACAAACACTGTTCATTATTGTTTGTTGTTGGAGTTTTACGTCCTGGTAACATCTAAGGTCATTTTTCGCGTACGGGAGATCGAGAGTTCGGTTCCCGGTCCACTCAAACTAACGACTTATAAAATTGATACTTGTCACTTCCTAGCCATAACTTGGCATCAATAGAATAGGGCAAGGACTAGTTAGCTCAGTGTCAGGATAATGTGACAGTGGGATATTGGGTCATGGTGCCATCAGCCTGATTTCCCAGTCTGGGAGCACTATAAATTTGCCATGAGTGCACTGTCACAAGTTGGTACCTGTCCTGATATAAACTTAGATGTTGCCAGGACGTAAAACTCCAACAACCAACCAACCAACCATCTAAGGTCAGATCAAGATGGGTACCGATTTGTGATAGTGCGTACTCATGGCGACCTTTTAGTGCTACCCCACTGGGAGATCGGGCCGTTGGCACCATGGCCCAATTTCTCACTCAGTCACATGATCCTAATATTAAGCTAACCAGTCTTTGTCCTATCCTAGTAATGCCACACGCCAGGCTAGTTAGCGACACATATCAATGTTGTATGTCATTGGTTTGACTTGACTTGGAATCGAACTCCCGACCTTCCTCATGGGAAGCCTACACTCTATCGATTCGGCCACCGGATCCGGTTTGTTCAGCATTGTATTAGAACTAATGTCATTTAGGTAGCGCAAAGCAAATTCTAAAAGTATCAACTTTGTTCAGTTTGCCTTGAATCGTGTTTGCATATCGGTATTTCTGAGATTATCATAGTTGTCTTGTGTTTGAATATGAAACAGTTATCCATTCGCATAATTAAAAACAGTTAAGAGAAGACACTGTGAAACCTGCTACTTACAAAACAGGAACTGTGTGTTAGTGCCCTTTCGACTCCCTATCACTCTCCCAGGATATAGTTGGTCAAATAAGCAGGAATGTTTTGCAAAAGACAATTTTTCAGAATGCAAGAGTGGCCATCCTCTAAACAAATATCGTGGGGGAGGAGGTGATAAAAATGGGAACTATTGTCCCTCGAGCAGGATTCAAACCCTCACTTCTTGCCATTCCGGGGATAGCATTCTAACCATTACACTACCCAGGCGCCTTAAAGTCGCCAGTTATACCTCACCCAGATACAAACAAATCCAGCATCAAAAGCTCTCCAAACAACGCCTTGTCAGTGCTGCTGGACTAATTACAACACAACAGAAGCAACAAATGTCAGCTCTCTCCCCCCACATATGTAGTTGCATAAACTGAAAACTGGCAACGGTATGCTTGGAGAACATTTGTCGGAGTATGGGTCGTGTCTCAGCGACCTATAACTGGCCCCTTTAATATAATCACCCTATCCACACCTACCTGTCTATGTTCCTCCTTGCCTGAGAGGTCAGTGAAGACTACTACACCCAGCCCCCTGGAATTCTAAGTATTGTAAATGGTTTATGTCCTTAAGTAATTGAATGCTTACAATTTTATACATACAGGCAATGCACTTCGATATTCATACACAGGGTATGTTCAAAATTATACAGCATGTAGATTGTACAGGATCTAGGTCATGGCGACCAGTGTCGTGGTTGTGTGTGATGAAAATGGGGAAAATTGTTCTGAGAGCAGTTCAAACCAAGACTTCTTGCCATTCTAGCACTTACACTACCTAGGATCCCTGATGTCATCACCCTATCCATGCCTACATGTCTCCCAACCTGGGAGATCAGTGCAGATTACTACACAAACATGACAAATTGAGACCATTTTATATCAATAAAAACACAATAAGGCACAAACAAACTTAAACAGAACAAGGATATCAGACTATATTCCGCGCCCGTCACATTGACGGAATAGCAAAAATAAAATTCACATGAAAAGTAAATAAATGTAATGGGTGGTTGCAATATTTCGCCACGGCAAATTGATGCTCATAAAATCGCCTCTCTTCTCAGGTGCCATATTATGTACGGTGTCGGTCCCATGATTGCCCTGAGGAAACCATCAAACATAATCAAACTAGCTGAAACTTGGCTATGT
This sequence comes from Branchipolynoe longqiensis, assembly GCA_030323885.1. Classification (NCBI taxonomy): domain Eukaryota; kingdom Metazoa; phylum Annelida; class Polychaeta; order Phyllodocida; family Polynoidae; genus Branchipolynoe; species Branchipolynoe longqiensis. Next base: position 108,121,770 of record CM059187.1, on the reverse strand, counting down.
TTGTGAAACTTGGCTATGTTTGTAGGTCCGGTAGACCACGGCTGTCCTCGTTCGATTTGGAGCAGTGTAGCTAGGGCGTATATTAATATTACCCAGAATGCGTCGCCATTCCCTTCCTGAGTCATTGGATGCCCTCTGCCCCAGGCCGCTGAACTTGTCGGATTGAGTTACCCTGTCCGTCCATCTGTACTACTCCCGCCTGGCTGCAGTTGGGTATTTGGGTTAGGCTGCTGGCATACTGGTCCCACTTGACACCAGCAACAACGAGGGGTAGCATGGGTGTCTCTTATGTGGAGATCCCTGCACAAATCGCGTAAGATTCCTTATACGCGGTATGCGGCATGCGCATGCGGCATGCAACGATTTGGTTTGATTTTTACACGGTAACAACTTTAAAAAGTGCATATTTTCTTTAATATTAGAGCGATTTTCACACATGAAGTGTCATTTTATTTAAAATTCAATATACTAACAGGTGAAATCCATTAAATCAAGCTCAAAACTATTTTTGAAAATCACTGAATGTCGTGTATGCGGCATAGATACCCAACGTGATACGGGACCCCACACCGTGACCGTTATCAGGCTTTCCCCTTGTGTTTCTCCATTCGCATGCCGCACCGATCGGTCCATGGACCGATTCAGTTGCCGCATTCGCATTCGCATTCGCATTCGCATGTATGGAAGCACAACTATTCAGTTACATGCTTTTCGATTTTTTGCCGCATTCGCATGCCGCATACCGCGTATAAGGAATCTTAGCTTCAGGCGATCCATCGACGGGGGGGCCGTGACGTCACCTTTGTTTACATTGCCAGTGGACAAACCGTCACATGAACTTAAGGCCCGGTCACATACATGTTAGTGGACGTAGTTGAACATAGTTGAATGTACTGGCATCCATACTTCTCTGTCATGCTAACTTGATGATAATGTCGGTGGACCATGACATGTTCAAAAGAGCGCTATGTTAGAGGCTAACATACTGTGGTGAAGTCTCTGTGCTCTTAATGTACTCTAGCATACTTGGATGTAGTTGACTGTAGTGAAGGCTAACAAACATTGAACGTAGTTGGACGTACCGACATACCTGCCATACCGTAAAGTTTTTCACCGTAGTTTAATATACTTACACCACGTTTGAACCACATTAATCTAACCGACGTTCAACTACGTTCACTAACGTGTATGTGACTAGGGCCTAAGGCTGACCTGTACCGTTAAAAACGTGCCCGTCCCAGAAATACGACCTTGCTAGAGTGTCGTCTGCCATCACTCACTATCGCTTGTTGTGAACGCAGCATGGATTTCATTTCATTAAAATTTCTGTTATGATTTTCACTGAAGTCTTCCCTTCCATAAAGGAATAAACTGTGGACACTCATGTAGTAATGCAGCAGACGACATTTACGGGTAGCATTACGTGAGGTTCTCAAACAAGCAAAGAGACATTAGGCTTTCTTGAAGCCGTGCTCTATATGGTGTTTATATTGTGAACACTCTTATTAATGAACCTACATTTGTAACGTGGGTTTAGCTGTGAATATTGGTATAGTTCTCAATGTTGAATGCGCACACGCAGTGAGTCACAGATTATGCAGGAATTTCACATAATTTGCAGTGCCTTTTTGATGGTTGAGTATGGGAATGTACTGGTTTCTGTGAATCCTAACAAAACAGAAATTAGAAGAAGAAAAATAGGCAGTGTTTTCAGCACGGGAGTAAAGTTTTGCTAGTCATATCGGATTTACATAACATAACCTGATCCCATATAATATTGGTTGACTTATTGTGTTAATTACTTTTGCACTACTAGTATTAGCCATGGGAGTTGATAAACATAAATATTCTGTTATAGTCATGCAAATAGAAGGCCGTGTTTGAATGTCATGGTAATCGTATACCACCTGTCATAGTGTGTGTTTATTTGTATTAGCTCTTTTCTTGGAGGAAAGCGAATGGAGTGTAATTTGATGATGTAGGAAGCCTTTGAATATAATAAATTTGTTTAAAAAAGAGAGAAAGATCATTTGTCATTGGAGATAGTGAGGCACAATCACTTGGATAGACGCATGTTCCGACAATTGATCTCTGACGGGATCGCCGCAACCTGCTCTCATGGCACTGCATCTGTGAGGCTGGGCGGGGGTGGGGTGGGTGGGGTGGCAGGTGGGGGGTTCTCACCAAAATAACGCATACTTAAATATCTCACATCAAAGCACTTTAAACTTGACCTAAGAGAAGGGAGACAAGCTGATGCTCATTCCAGAACACTCCATGTCTAATCGCGCTAATTGTGCAAAACAATTGAAAAGGGAAGAAGGGTGGAGAGGTGCGGATTGGCTTTTTATCCCACACAATTTGGACTTCCAGAACCTAAAACAAATCCAGGTTCTCAATTCCCTTCACCGCCCCTTTTCAGCGGCACTTTGGAATGACACAACGATTTGGAAACCTAAGTTAAATGTGAAGGGTTTAAAGGAGGGATGGGGTTGGTGGGGTTGGCGGCTAGAAATTACACCGTGGGGAGCAGGGAGCTTCCTCATATTTCCTGGAGAGTGAAATGCCGATGGCTGGAGTGACCATAATGAAGCGGAAGTGATAGCAGCCTAGATTTTACTGTTGTGCTCCGCGCCAATAACTGCGGCTGACTTTAAATCACATTCTGTTGACGGACCGTGTCGACTAATAGAGCCCGGGGGGAATGGACGCTGCGCATGATTTCTGTATCTGTGCCACGTCAGCACATCTCCAGGGTCCCCTTCTTATTCACACGCACACACACGCGCACACTCACACACATACACACGCGCGCGCGCTTTACGCGCAAACTGTGGGGTTTGTGCATTAGAGGGGTATGTCGGTTTCAGGCCAGTGTTGATGTATTATGGATTGATATTAAAGACGATGGCATTGCTCTTGCCTTGTCCACCTTTTTGTGTGATGCCTTTACGGCGAGTGAGATCTTTGAGGCGGACAGGAAGTGAAAATGGGTGGACAGAAGTTGGATAGTAAACGGGCCGTGCTGAAAAATCACTAATAATATTGTAAGGGTGAGGGGGGGAGTGCATATATTTATTTATGTGACTAGTAGGTTATGAGTGTCCGTAGACTCAGTACTCATCATCATCATCATCATCATGCTGTCGGTCGCGATGCGACAAAGATTGCTTTCATTACTTGACTGCCGCTCATGCGGTTGTACATTTCATGAAAGCTGCCTGCAAAGTGTTGAAGTGCTGCTGGCTTTTGCAAGTTACCAGCAGCACTCTCTCGGGGAGCAAATAGAGGTTTCACACCGGCAAGAACGTGTCAAGACAGGCGCAAAACTATTTGTCTCTGCAGTGGCTGGTCGGGAGATGTTGGGAGTTCCATACATCAACTGCCCTTAATGCTGCCACAGTGACATGGTTTTCTGTTATGGGGTTGCTCCCTTAGCCTTCGGTTCTGTCAAGAACCTGTACCACAAGGCAGTGGTTTACAACTCTGCAGGGCAGGGGCATCAAACTCCCTGAGGTATTCTATACCTGCAATACCTGCATACCATCGGTACTAGACGGATATTTTATACGCCTGATTGGTATGGTGTTCTTTAAGTTTTATTTAATTAAATTTATCAAATTATTCTTTGCACTTGATGGGTTAAGGGGAAGAAAAGAAGAAAAAACCCACATCATTCGTTGATTATGAAGGGTAAATTAAAATTGGTCTTCCTCATTCCATGTCTTGACCTACCCTAGTAATGCCGAAGCCAAACATTGCAGTGGCACGTATTCATTTGATAAATAACTCGGATATGGATCGAACCTACCACCTCCCGCAGAGGAAACGAGCACTCTACTCATTCGGCCAGTATGTGCAGTATATTAGTTTTACTGGCACCCTTTTATTGTTAATAAGTTACAAGGATTATTCTTATTGTTATAATTTTTAGTGTGTTTAATGAAGTGGTTTTTATTATTAATTAATCTTGCCTGCGTCCTTTATTTATTTGTCTATTAGGTCGTCGGAGAACATACGGTGCCATTGTAGTAATAAATTTAACATTTTGACAACAAAAATAGAATATTCTGACTGCCCATCTCCACATTAAAGTCCACAAAAGGTCACATCCATCTGCGCGCGTGTCTGTACGCTAGTCACAATCACACCACATGCCGTTCGCTCCGATCCTATTGAAGTGTTTTATTGTCTGCTTTTTTTCAAAAACGCCTGCAATTATGGAAGAATATTATCCTGACACTGAGCCAACCAGTCCTTGCCCCATCCTAATAATAATGCCGAGTGCCTGTGTAGGAAGCGACAAGTATAAATTTGTACGTCATTGGTTTGACTCGACCAGGGTTCGAACCCATGGGTTCGGATCCCCCGATATCCCAAAACAGGAGACGGTCGCTCAACCCGTCTGGTAAAAGGAGTGAACCATATGGGGTTTGAACTCACAAGTTCATAATTCAAGTTCGACACCCTAACCACTAGACCCCACACTTTTTGGTCATATACACTAGTAACTATGGGAAATATAGTAAATGAGCATACTGCACTCAGTACTTTTCTACTCTAGTTTGTTTTGGGGGGCTTTTCTACTCTAAGTTTGTTTTGGGGGGCTTTTCTACTCTAGTTTGTTTTGGGGGGGCTTTATGTCCTAAATAAGATCTGAGGACGGGTGCCGACTTGTGGCAGTGCGCACTTTTGGCGACTTGATAGTGCTGCCCCATTTGGAGCCCAGGTCGCCAGCACCATGACCCAATATCCCACTCAGTCACATTATCATGATACTGAGCAAACCAATCCTTGCCCTGTCCTACTAATGCCAAATGCTAGGCTAGGTAACGACAATTATCACTTTTGTTTGTCACTGGTTTGACTCGGTCGGGGTTCGAAACCACGACGACCCGCACAATAACCCAGCCAGCGTTCTTAACGATTCGGTCACCGCCTTCGGTGTTACCAAGTGTCAGTGATGGTGAGTTGAGAAATAACGGTCTATAGTACTAGTAGTGCCTTTCATCAGCCACCTAAATTTGTCTCATTTAGCTGTCCCTCTGATGACAAGACACTTGCTATGTCAGGACAGCATGGGTCTGGATGCAGAGTTGTCCTTTGAAGCCAGATACTACTGTGAAGTATACAAAATAACAACTTTAGCTAGTTTGTTGTTGTTCAAAGACTACCAACAATATACTACTACTGATAATAGTGTCAGGGTCCTAGCTTGAAGCACCGGACGCAGTTGCCGACTCGGTAGAGCGTGTGCCTCGCGTGCAGGAAGGAGTTCAGGAGTTTGGTTCCCGGTCGAGTCAAACCAATGAATTATAAAATTGATACTTGCCGCTTCCTAGCCTGGCACTCAGAATTAATAGGATAGGGCAAGGACTGGTTAGCTCAGTGTCAGGATAATGTGACTGAGTGGGATATCAGGTCATGGTGTCGGCTAGATAAAGATTCACCCCATACTTCCAGTACACGGGTGAAGACCAGCCTTAGATAAAAATGGTCGAAAAATCGGGCTACTGAAATGAGTCTTTATGAGAGCCTAATTTTACAATCTAAGAAGCAACATTTATTCTATGTAATATGTCTTCATATTTACCCGCTACTTTTGAGTTGGAAAATATAATAAAACATATACTTTAATGCAATTTAAAAGTAAAATCGACGGCGTTCTCTGACCGCCATCTTGTCTTTTTGCATTCTCTCTCATTTCACCAACTCTGTGCTGATATAAGTAACCATTTGACACTGGTGCCAGGCATTCTACTTCTTGTTCCATACTAAAGCTATTTTCGCCTGTATTTAGACTACGTTGTCATTCACCCCTGTACTCCAAGTACCAGGTGAATCTTTTATCTAGGTGTCGGCCAGCTGGTGCCGGCAGCCTGATTTCCCAGTCGGGCAGCACTATAAAGTCACCATGAGTGTGCACTGTCACAAGTCGGTACCTGTCCATATATGACCTTAGGTGTTGCCAGGACGTAAAACTCCAACAACCAACCAACCCTAGCTTGGGATTTTCAGACGGGACGCGTGTGGAATAAAACGCTATCGGAACAAAGCGTCATGGAATAAAACGCTATGAAGCATCATATATGTATATATTTTTTTGATATTTGTAATCTCAGGTGATGTCTAGCTGTGTACCTGCGTATATGGAAGCTATGCTCTTAAGTATATTAACGACACTGTAGACACGCAGGCAGATAGTATAACATAGAAGTCAAGCTGTAAGAATAATGCTTGGCTGCTCAGTCAAGCATCAGGGAGGGTGGGGGGGTGGGGGGGGGGGCGTATCGCAGGGCCATCTATGGTTACAACGAAATACGCGCTATACATTATATACTATTATTAATTAACACATAATTTTAATAAACATGGTAGAGTTCCACATTACATTGGGATTGTCCTTACAACATACCATATCATCCATATGTGTACGAATTCTATAGAGATCCCCTTTGTGTGTGTTTAAAACGTGGGCTGTTCGTGCGGGAGGTCGGGAGTTCGAATCCCGGCCGAGTCAAACCAATGACTTACAAAATTGATACGTGTCGCTTCCTAGCCTGGCGTTCGGCATTATTACACGAGGGCAAGGACTGGTTAGCTCAGTGTCAGGGTAATGTGATTGAGTGGGATATCAGGTCATGGCGCCTGCGGTCTAGTCACCCAGTGGGGCAGCACTATCAAATCGACATGAGTACGCATTGTCACAAGTCGATACCCGTCCTGATATGACCTTAGATGTTGCCAAGATGCAAACCTCCAACAAACAAAGAAGCCACATGCTCGGGAACGAAACAGGGCCGAGGAAGCGCTAAGCTCCTTACTGTGAAAACTGAGGGCGGGCAATGTAAGCCTGCTTAAATGGAGCCTTGGCTGTCATTAAGTTATTGTATCAAGCTGTCTGAAGTGTGGTCCGGCACTGCGATTGGTAAATAAACCTACTGTCATGAGTTTAGTAGTGTGCGTGTGTGTGAACATATTACTCATTTATACCCCAGTCACACAAGGCCTGCGTTCGCTTACGATCGATTCGCGACGTCAAAATGTCCTCATTGCGCCCTCCTTAAGTGCTGGTGCCGCGAGGACGACAACCTCCCGGCATCCATTTTGGAAATTTTGGTCGCAAGGAGGTTGCAAGTGCAGCAGCTGCATCCTCCTTGCGTCCAAAATTTCAGTTTGGGTGGCGCCATTAAAATGTGGTTGGCGATCTGGCACTGCCAGTCACCGACCCCTTAGTTGGCGAGTTGGTGCCGATCTAGCGCCGTCCCGGCGCTGATGCGGCGACGGCCCGGCGCCGACCACGTATTTGAATCAATGTATCAAATGGGACGCTGGGAGGTTGGCATCCTTTTGAGCCGACCTGGCGCCTACCACGTATTTGAATCAATGTATCGAATGGGATGCTGGGAGGTTGGCGTCCTTTTGGGCGTAAGGAGGTCGGAGGCAGACACTGGCTCTCGTGTGACTGGGGTATAAGCTACTGAATTTTCATACACTCACCAACAAAGCATGAAAGTTAGCTATTATGAATATTTAACGGGAGGTAGATTCTTTAAAATACAAATAATTTATGCTGTACACATATTTACTTAAATCAATCTGAATACATTAATGGGGTTCTCCAAAGATATAATTCACCCTAGATTTGATCAATTATATACCCGTACATGTTACACATGTAATGTTTTCGTCAGATTTTTGGGGTTTTATTATTCACCTCGTAACATTTCATGTAAAATTAATTGTATTGCGTTAGTTTAGTTGTGTAATAAAATGCCATAGAACGGGTTTAGAAGCAAGGTGAGTGATCTCCATGTTGTGATAGACGCGGTAGAAGGGTTCCCGTGTTGGTGGGATAAATAGGGCAGGTAGCGCTTTGAAAACCAAGTTAAGTGGGAAGGGCTGGTAGGGGAGGGGGAACTCTATATTGAGCTAAAAATAGAAAGTAGTTGGCTTACTTCGAATGGAATCAAAGCAGTGGCCGAATGAGTTGAGCACCCACTTCCCGTGTGGCAGGTGGCGGGATTCAAACAACCATTGCCCGGTCAAACCAATGATTTAAATATTTATACTTGTAGTCACTTAAGGTCGCATTCCTTACACGCGTAATGCGTAATGCGAATGCGACAAAAAATCAAAACGCCTTGAAACCTATGAGCTACATTCCTTACACGCGTAATGCAAATGCAAATGCAAATGCAAATCCATGTAGTGATCGGTGCGTAATGCGTAATGCGTCAAGGTGGTGCGAATAGAAAATCATCAGTTGCATTTGTCCATTGATATAAGGCTGGAGGAGGCGACTGATAATTACGGACAGCCGGGACAAGGTGGTGCGGCGGACCTGTTAGGAAGCAGTCTTCAAGGCTTCTGAGTGGAAACATATGGTAGTGGTGGTGGTGGGGGTTCGGGTTGGTAAAAATGCTACCAGAGTCACAAAAATATGAATACTTATCTATAATTTGGTTATAATAAAGGTAGGAACCCCCATGTGACGTACAAAAAGTTACATAGATATAAATGCAATATCTGGTCATATGCAGAGCAGTATGGAGAATAATTGTTTATTTTTATTTTTTAAATATAGCCAGTCGTGTGCCGCATAACGCATTACGCATAAAGGGCGCATTCCATATACGCGTAATGCGAATGCGACAAAAAATCGAAACGCCTTGAAACCTATGAGCTACATTCCATACACGCGTAATGCGTAATGCGAATGCGAATGCGTCAGAAATCCATTATCCCGATCGCTCCATGTAGCGATCGGTGCGTAATGCGTAATGCGTAAAGGCAGTGCGAATAGAAAAGCATCAGTCGCATTTGTCCATTGATATAAGGTTGGAGGAGGCGACTGATAATTACGGACAGCCGGGACAAGGTGGTGCGAACAGAAAAGCATCAGTCGCATTTGTCCATTGATATAAGGCTGGAGGAGGCGACTGATAATTACGGACAGCCGGTGCAAACATGTAGGTTTATGCGGCGGACCTGTGAGGAAGCAGTCTTCATATTTGGGACGGTCCTAACATCCCTCTAAGCAAGCTAAACTGAGCCATGTTTGGACCGTCCCATTCTGTGTGTGTGTCTGTGTGGAGGTGTCTCTGTGTCTGTGTGTGTGTATCTGTGTCTGTGTGTGTCTCTTCTGTGTGTGTCTCTTCTGTGTGTGTCTCTTCTGTGTGTGTCTCTGTGTGTGTCTGTATGTGTGTCTCTGTGTGTGTGTGTGTCTCTGTGTGTGTGTCTCTGTGTGTGTCTGTGTCTTTGTGTCTCTGTTGCTGTGTGTGTGTCTGTGTATGTATCTCTGTGTGTGTCTCTGTGTTTCTGTGTGTGTGTCTCTGTGTCTGTGTGTGTGTCTCTGTGTATGTGTATGTCTGTGTGTGTCTCTGTGTGTGTCTCTGTGTTGTGTCTCTGTGTCTCTGTGTGTGTGTATATGTGTGTATATGTGTCTCTGTGTGTGTGTCTCTGTGTGTGTCTCTGTGTCTGTGTGTGTCTCTGTGTGTGTATCTGTGTCTCTCTGTGTGTGTCTCTGTGTGTGTATCTGTGTGTGTGTGTCTCTGTGTCTGTGTGTGTGTCTATGTGTGTGTGTCTGTGTGTGTGTCTCGGTGTGTGTGTCTCTGTGTTGTGTCTGTGTGTGTATCTGTGTCTGTGTGTGTCTCTGTGTGTATATGTGTCTGTGTGTATATGTGTCTGTGTGTGTCTCTTTGTCAGAGACACAGACACACACATAGAGACACACACAGAGACACAGAGTCACACACAGAGACACGGAGACACAGACACACACATAGAGACACACACAGAGACACAGAGTCACACACTTTTTATATACTTTTTATATACTTGACTGCATAACATGTAGGTTTATGCAGCGGACCTGTTAGGAAGCAGTCTTCATATTTGGGACGGTCCTAACATCCCTCTAAGCAAGCTAAACTGAGCCATGTTTGGACCGTCCTATTCTGTGTGACACAGAGTCACACACACTTTTTATATACTTTTTATATACTTCACTGCATAACGCAATACGCAATACGCATTACGCGTATATGGAATGCTGGCATTCGCATAACGCGTAACGCATTACGCATTACGCGTATATGGAATGCAGCCTTAACGTGTGTAAGGAATGATGGCATTCGCATACCGCATAACGCATGACGCATAACGCACTACGCATAACGCGTGTAAGGAATGCAACCTTTAGCCTGGCGTTCCACATTAATGGATAGGGCAAGGGGTAATGAAATGAGGAAGACAAATTGTCTGCGATTTCAATTCCCCGTGATTAAAGCTACATAGTTCGATGAAAACATCAAATTTTCAAAACCAAAACAATGATCTAGATTGGATTCCACAAATGTAGCTTAGATATTGGTGTACTTACCAAACATTTGTCATCACACAGAAAGGAATATAAAGCCAATTTAATCAAACTTGTTACAACAGAAGCCTATGATGGTGTTAGAGTTTTGGCGTGCTTGCCCAATTTAGTTTTGGACATTTGCAACAAATATTTACAGCTGCTATGGTAACTGACCTGTACACCACTGTGTCCAACCAGGTTCTAACAGCTCTGTTGAGATTTCCATTATTTACAAGTATGTGTTAAAAGCATTAGACAGCATTCGATTTCCCATTAAACTCCTATTTATGTATACTGTATTTTCATAAATATATGGAGCTAATATAACAATGAGTAGACAGTCCATTCTAGAGTAATTGTTCCTATCTAATGGGAAGCATGACACAGAAAGAATGACGGGTTTGCAAGCACAAGGGTAGTTCCAGACCAATGGCATGAGCCCTTAAAGTTTATATAGTCCGACTCCAGCATTTAAAATATTTATTTGCGATGATATCGTCTTTTATTTATAATTTCCACTCTCTATTATTATTTTTAACGAAAGAAAAAGAAGAGTAGCAAAACCGACATCCATATTGATTTCTGCATGCACTGCGTCATCTCTGCGTCATCTCTGCCTCCTGGAATAACTGCGACGCCATGACAGACGAGAGACTCGTAATATTCCTTGTTGGACCCGCTTCACTAACATTTCAGCGTCCATTCTCTCCTAACTGGGTTGGTTGGTTGTTGGAGTTTTGCGTCCTGGCAACATCTAAAGTCATACCAGGACAGGTATTGACTTGTGACTGCACAATTATGGCGACTTGATAGAGCTTCCCCACTGAGAGACCAGGCTGCCAGCACCATGACCTGATATCCCTCTCAGTCACATTATCTTGGCACTGAGCCAACCAGTCCCTGCCCTATCCTAATAATGCTGAGCACCTGGCTAGGAAGTGGCAAGTATCAATTTTTTAAGGTCATTGGTTTGACTCGACCAGGGTTCGAACCTGTCGGTTCGAATCCTACGATCTACCAAAACGAGAGACGCTCAACTCATTCGCTCATCCCGTCTGGTCTCTCTTAAATGGGAGTGACGTCCAACTTGTGTGTCTCCAAACCACTCTGTTTTGGTTTATTTTACATCTGTTTTATCTCTTTAAGGTCTGTTTTGTACTTCACTTGTATTCTCTTCAAATTGGAGATAACTAATTTTTGTCGGTTTTGAATGACGACTTTGCCTTTCATTCTTCTGCCTCGATAATTGAACTGATTAAATTTGATGGGTTTTTAATTCCTGTTTTTTAAGAGTCATTTAATTATCGATGCAGGACTTCTACCCGCTGTTTCATGGTTAATGGTGGCAGGTTAATAGAGCGCCATGGGTGTTTATCTACCAGCGAATTGATGGCGGTATAGCAGCTTGGGTGGGGGTGGGGGTGGGGGTGGAGGTGATCTAAATGAGTCACTCACTACCCAGCATTAGGCAAAACGTGGTGGTGAGGGGGGGGGGGCGGAAGCAGGGGAGCATCACTATGGACGCCTCTCGAGTAGTATATAGCCATTTTGTTTATTTATTTATTGGGGTTTTACGTCCTGGACTTGTGACAGCGCTATCCTATTAATGACATGTGGCAGACTAGGTAACAACCAGTATCCGAACTCACGACCTTCCACATGGAAAGCCAGCGAGCGCTCTTAAAATTCGACCAACCTGTCCTGCTATGTATGTATGTATGTATGTATGTATGTATGTATGTATGTATGTATGTATGTATGTATGTATGTGTGTGTGTATGTGTGTGTGTGTATATGTAACAGTTGTAGGTATAACTATAAGAGCCCTTCTGGTTGCACATACACAAGTATGACCTCTACCACTGGGGTGATGTGGAACTATGTCAGAGGGGTGATAATCATGTTCCCACAAGTATTTACTATTTAAAATTACATGTCAGCACCAGTCTGCTAGTATTCTGGACCTTTTCTTCTTCTTTTTTTCCATAACAAAATATTGTCCTCAAGTTTGTATTCCACTTGAATATCATATTTGTAAAGCACTGAGGCGCTGGTCTTCCAGCATTAACAGTTATGGTGCATATGAATTGTCATGAATGAATGAATAGATGGTATGAACAATATAGACAATAGCAGGTAGCTATCAGTCTTTACAAATATTATGGGGATCTTATTGCGTAGATGTAGACTGGAAGATAGTTATACTTTGTTATTCTGGTTATTGTAGTTAAACGCAGAAGGAAGTTTTGGAGGGACAGTGGAACTAGATTAAAATAATTGATTGGTGGAAAGAAGGGGGAAAGGGCTTGTCGTAAATTCATTGAAGTGAGATGCTTGTGAAGATGATACAGTGTTTTACTAGCTGACCTTTGAATTAGTGTGAGTGTTACCATAGTCTGGTTGAGTCAATGCGAGGTGAAAGCTGCATAGTCTGATGAAAGCGACACATTTTCGAAACCTAGATTTTATCTAACATAACCAACTTAGAAACTAGTGCACATATTAAACATTTCGTTGCTACATAAAATGGAATACTAAATCAATTTAATGTGACCAGTTATTGCTGAAGCCTATGGTGTTTGGCCTGGAGTTCGGCATGTCCCAGAGGGCAGTGAAGAACAGGGAAAACTGGAGGAAACTGGTTGCAAAGTCATCTGTGGTGCCCCAATGATCCTCGCGGTTAATGGATTGATGATGATGATGATGATGATGATGATGATGGTGATGATGAAAGTTACTCTATCATTAGTGATGCCATGTGGTTATTCGATAGCAAACAAGAAACAACCTGTAACACAAATATGCGATTCCGTGTTCGGGGGAGGGGGGGGGGGGCAGTGGTCCGAAAGGGGGTGCTGATTAAAGTTGCATAGTCCGATGAAATATAATTTTGTCAAAATTAAAACAACTACTTACATTTGATCCTATATATCCAACTTAGATACTGGTGTATTAGCTAATGATTTGGGACAGCATATACAGAATAACCAGTGAGTTTATAACCTCACCCCTTTGAACACTCAGTTTGAAACACCCATTATGCAGGAAGGCCATTAATCAATTAGGCCAATCTCGTGACCTCATTAGCCTCCCCCCCCAACCAAGTTGGCCTACTGTGCAGGGCCATAGAGGGGAAGGGGATATGAGGTGGATGTGTGTGTATGTGTCTGTGTGTTTCCTGACCTGACTTTACAGAGACACATACTTACACACAGACATACACACACACACAGACATACACACACAGACATACATACATACACAGACATACACACACAGACAGACACCCATAGATAGGCACACACAGACATACATGCACAGACAGCACACACATACACAGAAACACACAGACATGCACACCCCCGACATACACAGACACACATACACCCAACCTGACTTTGCAGAGAGAGAGCCACACACACACACACAGACACCCCCAGACAGACACACAGACATACACACATAGATATAGACACACACAGACATACACACATACATATACACACATACACACACATACATACACACATACATACACACATACATATACACACAGACATGCACACACCCGACATACACAGACACACATACACCCGACCTGACTTTGCAGAGAGAGAGACACATACACATACAGAGACACATAGACAGCCGCACACAGACAGAGGCAGACACACACATACATGCACACACATACACACACATACAGACATACACAGACAGACACACCCATACACACACAGACACACACATACACACACCTGACCTGACTTTGCAGAGATACACACAGACAGAGGCAGCCACACACATACATACACACAGATATACACACAGACACATACACACACAGACATTACCACACATACATATACACACATACACACACATAGATAGACACACACAGACAGACATGCATAGACAGCACACACAGTCACAGAAACATGCAGACATGCACACACCCGACATACACAGACACACATACACCCGACTTGACTTTGCAGAGAGAGACACACACAGACAGAGACACATAGACATATGCACACAGATAGAGGCAGACACACACACATACATACACACACATACATACACACATACATACACACATACCCACATACATACACATACATACACACATACATACCCACCCATACAGAGAAACACACAGATAGACACACACAGACATACACACAGACAGACACAGACACAGATACATACAGACATACATAGACAGACACAAGCAGACAACAGACACACATTATATTTGGTTAAAAACCCTAGTGCCATGGGCCTATGGTACTAATCCATTCCCAGAATGTTCCCTATCCAACCAGGAATACCTACCTACAGTCCTGGTCATCTCACATCACGTGGTCACCGGGAGATGACCATCTGGGTCATAGCCACGGGACTTTTGGCAAGCTTGTCGAAATTATTTTTGGTTCTTTCAGCTCATATTACTTCAAAACTAATCATCTTTAATCAAAATCACTCCGGACTAATGATTAGTAGCTTGTAACGATCAATTTGATATATTTATCTAAAAAATAAGACAAAAATTCAAATGCCATCGGACCATGCAACTGCGCCTCCTAGTGGATGTATGTCAACATCAATGCCAAGAACTATAAGTAGACTAAGAAATTAAATAGCTTTAAAAGATTTATCAATTGAAGAAATTAGACTTACAAAACTCTACGACAGTTGTCCACCTAGCGGAATGCGGTTGATTAATATAATATGATAACTTTAGTGTCTTCCTAGTGGTTGAAATGGGAACCAGTCAGACTGGAATACTGGTGTGTGTGTCTTGGTGTACCGAAGTGCATGAGCTTACTTTACTTGTGTGTCTTTGTTTAGAGTGGTGGGAGTGGGGACGGTGGGGAGTGCGGGTGACCCTTGGTTACCGTAAAGTGTATGAGGGCACTCCTCGTCCACTTCAACGACTTTTAATAACTTGCCTCTCCTTCCTGTTTTGGTGTTAGTCATTTTTCTGTTGAGAATTGCTGATGTAGGATACACTGTATTTACGGTTAGAAACTGCTGTACGAACAATCAATGGCTATATGGCCGAAGTGGGAGTCTATTCATTGCACATACACTTATGGTGGCATTTCTTACATGCATAATGCGTAATGCGTTATGCGAATGCCATCATTCCTTACACGCGTTATGCGTTATGCATTATGCAGTGAAGTATATAAAAAGTACATTCTTCATATTTCTCATGAAGACTGCTTCCTAACAGGTCCGCCGCATAAACCTACATGTTTGCACCGTCCCATTCTTCATATTTCTCATGAAGACTGCTTCCTAACAGGTCCGCCGCATAAACCTACATGTTTGCACCGTCCCATTCTTCATATTTCTCATGAAGACTGCTTCCTAACAGGTCCGCCGCATAAACCTACATGTTTGCACCGTCCCATTCTTCATATTTCTCATGAAGACCTAATTATCAGCGCCTCCTCCAGCCTTATATCAATGGACAAATGCGACTGATGCTTTTCTATTCGCACCACCTTGTCCCGGCTGTCCGTAATTATCAGTCGCCTCCTCCAGCCTTATATCAATGGACAAATGCGACTGATGATTTTCTATTCGCACCACCTTGTCCCGGCTGTCCGTAATTATCAGTCGCCTCCTCCAGCCTTATATCAATGGACAAATGCGACTGATGATTTTCTATTCGCACCACCTTGACGCATTACGCATTACGCACCGATCGCTACATGGACCGATCGGGAAAATGGATTTGCATTCGCATTCGCATTACGCGTGTAAGGAATGTAGCTCATAGGTTTCAAGGCGTTTCGATTTTTTGTCGCATTCGCATTCGCATTCGCATTACGCGTGTAAGGAATGCGACCTTTAGACTAATTTACACCAAGTTGGGTTTTGTTGCCAATAAACATCTTTGTGATTTTTGTTGTTGCTGTTTCGTTTTGGGGGTGGGTAGAGGTAATGCTAGTTCCTCCCACATCTCTGTCCCCAGGACGACTGGTAAACAGCCTAATGGGAAAAGTGTTGGAAAACTGGGTTATGGACATAATAACCATATGAATTTGCAATCTAAAGTGTTAAATATATAGTTCAAATGCTTATCTATCAAAACCCGCTATGTTTAGAGTTTATTAAATGATATAGATTAATATGCTTTAAAAGTCGAAGTGATAGCATCTAGTGGCTGCCATCTTGGTTTTCTGTGCGCATTCTCTCCCATTTCATTAACTCTGTGCCAATATGGATAAACCGTGCCTGCTGGAACCAGGTCCTCCAACTTTGATTTACAGTTGATTCCCATTAAAGCAGATTTTGCTCGGATTTACACATAGTTGTCACTCACCCCTATTATGTATTAGGGTGAATATTTTATGTAAGGGTAAGGCTAGATAAAAGATTCACCCGGTACTCGCAGTACACGGGTGAAGACCAGCCTTATATAAAAACGGTTGAAAAATCGGGCTAATGAAATGAGTCTTTATGAGAGCCTAATTTCACAATCTAGGAAGCAATATTTATTCTTTGTATATGTCTTCATATTTCCCCGCTACCTTTGAGTTGAAAAATATAATTTAACATCTGGTTTAATAAGATTTAAAAGTGAAATCGATGGCGTTCTATGGCTGCCATCTTGTATTTTTGCATTCTCTCCCATTTCGCCAACTCTGTGCTGACATAAGTAACCATTTGACACTGGAGCCAGGCATTGTACTTCCTGTTCCATACTAAAGCTATTTTCGCCCATATTTACACTGCGTTGTCGTTCACCCGGGCACTCTGAGTACCGGGTGAATCCTTTATCTAGGGTAATGCATGCTAACTGTCCTTCTAAATGTTGTTTGTGTATTGGAGTCTTTCATCCTAGCAGTGTGCATTCATGGCGACTTTATAGTGTTGCCACACTGCGATATCATACCGTCCCCACCGTGACTAGGTATCCCCCTCAGTCACATTATCCTGTAACTGATCCACCCAGCTCTTGTCCTATCACAGTAATGGAGAATACCAGGCCGTTTTGGTTTGACTCGGTGACGTG
Organism: Branchipolynoe longqiensis; assembly: GCA_030323885.1. Classification (NCBI taxonomy): domain Eukaryota; kingdom Metazoa; phylum Annelida; class Polychaeta; order Phyllodocida; family Polynoidae; genus Branchipolynoe; species Branchipolynoe longqiensis. Next base: position 108,104,374 of record CM059187.1, on the reverse strand, counting down.
TTGATCGCACGACTTCCCGCATGTGATGCAAGTGCTCTACCGACTCAACTATCTCGTCTGGTTCCTCTAAACTAACTAAAAGGCGATAGAAAATGAATGGCCATATCACTTCCAACCAAGTAATGCAGTAAAACCTCTCTAACCGACCACTTCCACAGATCGACCCCCCCCCCCCCCACCACCACCACCATATCGATCGCTTTATTTGGGTCCCAACGATACCATTGTAACTATATTCTAACTCCATGAACTGACCACCTCCCTAAATGGACCACTTAAAGTCGGTCCCAAGGTCGGCCGATTTAGAGAGGTTTTACTGTAATTCTAAGTCTAGCTTCCAATCCCAGCCATACCTATGCTTAGCTGGAAGCCGTGTGGATGTTGTTCAGTGGGTGGGGGGGGGGGGGAGTGGGGGTGCCTATGAGCTGGTAAGTTGTTGGTATCCAGGGCAGCTCCATATTCGATTACATATCTATAAACCAGAAGCCTTAAACGTCGATCTATCAGGGGGGAAGCCCCCATGCCTCATACCACGTCAAGAGGAAACTGATAGGACGTGTTATGTAATACCCCAGTCACACGAGGCCTGCGTTCGCTTACGATCGATTCGCGATGTCAAAACGTCCTCCTTACGCCCTCATTAAGTGCTGTCGCCGCGAGGACGCCAACCTCCCGGCGTCCATTTCGGAAATTTTGGATGCAAGGAGGTTGGTGCTGCTGCACGTGCAACCTCCTTGCGTCCTGTTCCGGCGGTGCCATTCAAAATGGTTGGCGCTGCCCTGGGTTGGTGAGTTGTTGGCGATCTGGCTGCGCCAACCTCGCTCCGATGCTGCAGTCACCATGTGGTCGGCACCAGGGCGCCGCCCTTTCCCCAACACGGCGCTGACTCAGCGCCACCCTGTCACTGACCCAATGCCGACATGGCGCCTACCCCATATTTAAATCAATGTATCGAATGGGACGCTGCGAGGTTGGCATCCTTTTGGGCATAAGGAGGTCGGAGGCAGACGCTGGCTCTCATGTGACTGGGGTATTAGTCGGGGTGTGTGTGTGACTTACTTTACTGGAAGTAATGACGTCATTATTGTGTGGCCAGTTAGTGTGAGTGTGCATGTATATTTCGCGGGGTCTTAGATGAGCGTGCACAGACTGTTGACCAGACGCAGTAGCTAAAACGGTAGCGCGCAGCTTTCCCATGCGAAAGGTCGGGAATTCGATCCCAACCGAATCAAACCAATGACTTATCAAATTAATACATGTCGCTACTTAGCATGACACTCGGATTTAATAGGATAGGATAAGGACTGGTTTGCTCAGTATCAGGATAATGGGTAATGGTGCTGGTGGCCTGGTCTGCCAGTGCGGCAGCACTATAAAGTCGCATTGAGTGTACCTTGTCAGAGGTCGGTACCCGTCCTGATATGACCTTAGATGTTGTTAGGACGTAAAACAACAACAAAGAAACAGCCTATACACACAGGCCGACACACAACATAGACACAGACTATGCCCTGCCTATGGTGTGTGTGTGTGTGTGTGTGGGTGGGTGTGTTCCTACGGCTGGTAGGAACTGGGTTTATGTAGCGGAAGAACCCTTTAACACTGATGAAAGAAAGAGTGTTGTTGATGAGGAGAGGAAGGGGGTGTGGGGGGGGGGGGGGGGGGGGGTATTGTACCAGAGAGCTAATCGTTGGGAGGGCGAGGTGAACTCAGCTAAAAACCAAACTCGAAAGAACCCACATACATTTCGGAACATGTAACGAGTAAATAATTAAGTTTCAAATCAAGATACTCATGGATTCATCTGGTAAATTAGGTGAAATTTGATGTTTGTTGTGTAGATGATTGGATTACACCAAGGGCGTGGGGCAGGCTGGTGCGGAGGGTTGTGGAACCTCGACTTGGGGTGGGCGTGTTCTGGCCGGAAAAGTACTAGATTAATTAAATGGAATATAGTAAACTGGGCCATCATAAAATACTTTAAATCCTATTTTGCTGTATTTTTATCGGTTATTAAAAAAAAAATTGTCCACCCGAGCGCGGAGAAGCGTATTCGATTATTCGACCCGAGTTTGTAGGATATGCGCATGCGCATAAGTGCAGGTGACCCGAGTTGATGCGAAATCCGCGCATGCGCAGAAGCAGCGCAGAAGCGAGGGACACCTCTGAGCACGGGAACCCACTGAAACCACCACACCGGCGCGTGCGGGGGAGGGCGGCTTACTTTATTATTGATCGCTCCTCCTTGTAGGGGAGATTTCGCCTCACGTATGTCATTTCCCCTCGTACTGTACAATATGAAATTTTTACTGTATAATTGCATGTTTATTTATTTTTGTTGTTGTAAATATAGTTTATTCATTGAATAAAGTCTTTTGTCAGCGCCGTGGCACTGGTCTTCCAGCCATGTGACAATACAGTTATTTACAATATATGCAGCCAGCCCAAATCAGCTGAAATAACAATATCAAACATTCAAAGACTTACATATGGTATAGTTTGACAATTCACATACAAAAATAGCAGTTATATGTTGTATTCCTACACACTTGATACATACATGTGTATTGATTAGACCTTTACATTACGGAGTGGTTAGGTGCGTAGTTTTCCTTCATAGGTTTGTATGCCTACTATGTTGTGAATTGCAAAACTATCATGTTGTTGGAGTTAACATTTTGAGATGGAGTGAGTGTTAGTAGAATGGTTTGTTTATTCTGTTAGATAGAGTGTGGCTAGCTTATAGGGTTATGTTTAAAAGTTAATATTCACATGATTTTACCAAGTATTCGTTACTTGAATATCCGATGTAATTTACAACAAAATACTCATATTCCAGAAATATGATCAGCCGCATTGCACTTAGAATGATTTGTTTTAGCTCAATCCCAGCAGCTAGGAATTGAGCTGTGTAGTATCATTAGACTGAGTAGTCTTACCCCATGGCTATTATTATATTACTATTAGTAGTTCTATGACGTGACACTGGGAACGGACGAGCTGAACTTATATAGGTTATAAGGTGTCAAATTTACTTCAAATAATAGTACAGTTGACCTTACTTTCCATGAGGATGGTCATTAGGGATGAATGCGGTCTGGTATCGTAGTGGGGCAGCACTATCAAGTCGCTATGAATGATGCCAATATAGGGTATTCACGTGACGACACGAACCGGATGCGCGGCCATTGTGGCGATATCAACCAGTAAACATCCCATAGAGTTTGGCTGTACGCGCAGTGGAAAACGTGTATTTCATTCAAAATTAATAGAATTCCGGAACCCTAACCTTATAAATTTAATATAATCTATTCGTTGAATATGTTTTCTATATGTGTACCAAGCAGTTTGTTTCTAAGTGGTGTAGTTTTAGAGATATTTCACTTTTTCTGTATGAAGATTGCTCACGGCCATTGACAATGCACTGGCACTGACACTCAGAATATCCCAACTTTCACTATTACCTCTGTTTTTAATACTTTCAGCGTAAATTGCTCTTAGGTTACATTAAATACTTCAGATCTTCCTCTTCAATCGCGCATTAAGATATTTTTAATCGATCCAATGAAAGCTTTAAAATTTATTTTACAAAAAATAAATGCTCCACATAGACATAGCATTGCCGATTTTACCCTTCGCGGGCAGTTTGCCGGTACGCGCAGTGCAAAACGCCAGTTTTATTCAAATTTAATAGAAATCCATAACCCTAACCGTATCAATTTAATAGAATCTTTTTGGTAAACATGTTTTCTATGTGTATTCCAATCAGTTTGTTTCTAAGTGGTGTAGTTTCAGAGATATTTAGCCTTTTCTGGAGGAAGATTGCTCATAGCCATTCAGTTTGCACTGTGACAGTGTGTTATTATTGTGGTTACTATCGCCGCAATGGCCGCACTTCCGCTTAGCGTGACGTCGGTGCATACCCTATATAGCCGCAGCGTGACCACACCGACCCTTGATTGGGCCTCATATAACTCCCAGGGAATAGATTGTTTCAAGGTTTGCAAAGCATGACTAGTCACACTCACAGTTGATCATAATGATTGTGAATCAGTAAAGTTGTGTTGGTCATGTTACTGCTCCTTTAAATGCCGAAACTGCCAGTGACAGGCCAAACTTACTCTAACCCTCACCCACTCCTTATTTGGAAGTGACCTACTTGAGAAGTCACCTGATGCTGCGTCCAGTGTTCCTTTTTATGGGCCTTCCTTGTGTCGACCTATCAGACATTAGTGACACCATGTAGTGTGTGGCTATGTGGTCGTTATTTACAAGACACGTAGGGAGACAGTTGTCATGGTGACTAGTTCCTAGTTCCGCTGGTCCCTTAATAAGGCCTGAAGCTAAGTCCCAACATGCCGGTGTGGTGGTTTCAGCGTGTTCCCGTGCTCAGACGTGTCCCGTTGCTTCTGCGCATGCGCGGATTTCGCATCAACTCGGGTCACCCCAGCCACTTATTGGCGCATGCGCACATCCTACAAACTCGGGTTGAATAATCGAATACGCTCGGGTGGACAGTTTGTTCTTTTTTTTTTAATAACCGATAAAAGTACAGCAAAATAGGATTTAAAGTATTGTATCATGGCCCAGTTTACCTATATTTCCATTTCATTAATCTAAGTTGTTCTTTTTTTGCACACGGGACGTGTATTTGTCGACTCCACTCGCGTGTTCTATTTGAAATTCGGATGACCCGAGTCGCCCGGTTCGTGTTAATCGATTGCGGCCATGTTTACTAGATTCTGACGCATGCGCAGAAGCAAGGGACACGTCTGAGCACGGGAACACGCTGAAACCACCACACCGGATCGCAGTTCCAACTTATGTGACGAAAGGTGGGGTTGGTCTCCCTCTCAGTCCAACACTTTACTATAAAACCTATTCTTTAGACTCAATTTGCACTTTTAAACCACACCAATGACGACCAAATTTGGTAAAGATTATTGTCATATACAGTAAAGCCGCCTACCTCCACAAGGTAGGCTGTATCGATCACTTTATTTGGGTCCCAAACAGTTACCCATTGAATACCATTGTAACGATAAAATAAAAAACTCTCTAAACTGACTACCTACCTAAATGGACCATTTAAAGTCGTTCCCATGGTCAGTCGATTTAGAGAGGTTTTACTGTATTTGTTACTAATGTAGATTTCAATGAAATTGTCCTAGCAAATATTTCATGAGATAAAATACCACTTCTTGTCTAATGGTATGTGTATTCACCACCTGCCCCACCTTTCATAATGTAAGCAGTAGCTGTTCCCCAGAGGCATGGGTGTTTCCCATATTCAGTAAAACCTCTCTAAATCGACCGACCATGGGACCGACTTTAAATGATCCATTTAGGGAAGTGGTCAGTTTAGTGAATTTTTCATTTCGTTACAATGGTATTGTATTGGTGATCGTTTGGGACCCACATAAAGTGATTGATATAGGGGAGTGGTCGATCTGTGGAAGTGGTCGGGTAAAGAGGTTTTACTATATATATATATATATATATATATATATATGTATGTATGTATGTATGTATGTATGTATGTATATATATATATATATATATATATATACACACACACACACACCTCAGTTGTTTATGTCTATTGTTGGAGGCTCTGGGAGCGTGACTGGTCTTTCGGCTCAGGGGAGCAGCTCCTGGCCGTGACCTGGATTGTGTTAGGGACGGCTAATCTCATTTATCCTATGTGACATGGTTAATTGGTATTAGCATCACAGATGATCTTCCTAGGCCTACGTAGATAAAGGACAGACAACTTATGACAGTGTGACACATGTGCTTTATGGTAGAACTGAGGTGGGTGGCCAACAGTGGTGAGAGTAGAGCCGGGTTAAATGTGTGCTTTCTACCGCTCTCCCTGGCTCGTTCCTCCCCATCTCCCTCCCACACCACCACCCCATCACTTTCTCGCTCTTGCTCGCGAGGCATCAATCATTGTTGACTTGTTGGATAAGGCTATGTACTATGCACATCGTAATATACCTATGTAGAGGGAGCTGGGGAGCCAGTAGGGTGCCCTCCGCATATATAGGCAGAAATACACCTTATAATTGATGACCTATATTTTAAAGGCAGCTGTAAACCTGAAGCTGAGAGACATTAAGACCCACTCATGGACACAACTCTCACAGCAGAGAGCTAAATGGAGAGCGGCAGTCAAGTAATGAAAGCAGTCTTTGTCGCATCGCGACCGACAGCATGATGATGATGATGATGATATTTTAAAGAGAATAAATACCATCTGTCATATGAATTCCAATGTTTACCTGTACATAACTGAAGGCAGGTAGCAATACTATGAAAATGGATTAAGTAATCCAATATGGTGACATGAATCACAGGAATACCACTACACAAATCTACACAGTTAAAATATCGAGGGGAAAACTGAATAAATCAGACAAACATACAGTAGAAATGATCCTAACAATAACAACTAGGTTCCCAAAGACAGTTCTAAAACAACAAAAGTGCACAGGTGGATACTACATTAGGTGCATATTAATACCTAAATATTCCTATATATAGATGTGTGATGCATTAGGTGAATGTTAATATATGTATATGCACCATATGTATATGAGTCAGCCTCACGAAAACGGGCCAATCGGTGGTCAAGTGAAGATGTCGGCATCGCAATTCTTAAAAGTGTAGTGTATTTCTTTGTTTCATATTAAATTATCCTAGAAACAAATCAAGTTGTTTTATTTTCTCGACCTTTACATTCAGGATAAATTTAAAGACTTTCCAACACCTCTGTCAATGCTAAATCATCCTTATCCTGATCGACGCCGACATCCAATGATCGATGCCGACAACTTTAACAGATATCGGCGTCGCAATTCTTAAAGACTCGTACATTTCTTTGTTTTATATTATATTATCCTAAAAACAAATCAAGTTGTTGTACTTTCTCGACCTTTACATTCAGGATAAATTTAAAGACTTTCCAACACCTATGTCAATTCTAAATTATAATTATACCGATCGACGCCGATATCCAAGCTCGACGCCGACATTGACCACCAATTGGCCTCTTTTCGTGATCCTGACCCATATACACCACATATATGGTATATATATATATGTACATATAATATATGCAACATATGTATATACACCATATATATATATGATATATAGTGCACTAGGTGAATATCAATACCTATATATCGGTGTCTAATGCATTAGGTCAATGTTAATATATGTATTATAGTTTTGAAAGTGAGCAGAGTGACAATTGGCTCACAGGTGGGGGGAGGAGAGAATGCCCGCTCCACAGTGAATAACATGGAGGTTCAGGTGGTTAGCGAGAAACATTAAGGGGCTGCCTTTAATTATATGCACATAATAAATTATGTAGTATATATATAGAATGTATATATATATGTGGTGTATAATGCTTTGTGTGATTATTAATACCAAATAACCCAAAGCGCACAGGCTGACGGTCACTGTTACTTTGCAGGCTGCGGGTGGCGGGGTTGCGGGGGCTGCAGGGCGTGGTGAGGAAGACGGTCAGCGACGAGCTGCAAACAAACATCTGGGAGCACACACACATGAACAAGATTGTCCCCTCTCTCCTCTTCAACATGCAGGATTCCAGGTGAGCACCAGCTCCTTTTATTTATTTATTTATTTTTATTTATTTTGTTTCCTTTTAATTGAATTTATTTAAAGTTGCATAGTCCGATGGTTTTGAGTTTTTGTCATTTTCTGAGATAAATACAATAGGGCGGTCATTACAAGCTACCATACTTGATTTTGAACTAACTTTGCTTCGAAATGACTAACTAAAGAGGTATTTCAAGTGCTAACATGCAAAGTTAATTTTGGCGTGATTGACAAAACGCTGATCGGATAGTCTTCAGCAGTAACATGTTCTATTAAATTCACTTAGTAGGCCTTTGTATCGAAGTTGGATATGTAGATTCAATTATAGATACACTTTTAGTTTTTGAAAATTTGATGATTACATTGGACTATGCAGCTTTAACCGGACTCAGATCCAGTGGCCGACATCTATCGGATGGATTTCACACTACGATCTCTGGTTAGCAGTCGGGCAATATGCCACTGCTAACCCTTTCCAATAGTGCAGTGGTTTTTTTCAGACACGATTGATCTATTTTCAATCACGATTGATCTATTTTCAATCACTGTTATCGGTCAATTAAATTTCATGGGGTCCCCTGCCACTGTTGATTGTCAGAACCTTTCTGCTTGATCATAACTGGGTGTTTGGGGGGTCGCTTTTCTAGTTAATTGTTTTGTCCTAAATACGTTGAGTTTGATGATACAAGTATCATTTGTCATGTCGGACTGCAAATCATGTTTACGTTACTCTTCGTGTTTTTCTTTTTCTTTTTTCCTTTGCAAGTCTATTTTATTCATTCATATCCACAACTGAATGTGAAAATGCAAAACTAATATCTTTATATACATATGTGAAATTTTTTTTTAACCCACATTTTTATTTAGTTAAGGGCCTGTCACACTACGACCTATGGCGTTAGCGTATGCCGACCTATGCGCTTTTCGACCATCACGTCGGCATAGGCTGTCATAGGTTACGCATAGGTTGGGGATAGGTCGTATACACTTTTCATAGATCATCATAGGTCGGCGTAGGGCGAGCCGCCAAATATTTTTTGTGCATGTTCAAAATTTTAAACCTATGCCGGCGTGTTACTCATAGTTTTCTCATATGCTAGATGTATGCCGGCATAGGTTACGCATAGGTTAGGGGTAGGTCGGCATAGGTTAGCCATACTTTGAACCAGCGTCCTCCGCGTATGTCTGGTGTATGTAGAGTATGCCTAGTGTACGGGTAAAGGGGCTGTCACACTACGTCGTATAGCGTTAGCGTATGCTGACGTATGCGCTTTTTGACCAACACGTCAGAATAGGCCGTCATAGGTTATGCATAGGTTGGGCATAGGTCGTATATGCTTTTCATAGGTCGTCATAGGTCGGTGTAGGTCGGGACACCAACATTTTGTTGTGCATGTTCAAAATTTTAAACCTATGCCGGCGTGTGGCTCATACGGTTCTCATATGCTGGGCGTACGCTGGACGTACGCCTGCATAGGTTATGCATATGCTGGCCATAGGTCGGCATAGGTTACTCATAGGCTAGACCTGTCACCTGTAACCATCAACAAATGTCCCAGTACGCCGCATATAGGTCGTCATACACTTTGCATAGGCCGTCATAGGTTAGGCATAGGCTACGCGTATGCTTCATATGTCGCTGGGACCGCCTGCAGTGCAGAAAGGTCGGTGGATCTCGACCTATTATGATTTTCAAATTATTTCGCCACATTACGCATACGTCGTAGTGTGACAGGGCCTTTAATGTTAAATAATGCTTTATTCAAAGCGACCAGACGGGGTGACCGAATGAGTTGAGCGTCCGTCTCCCATTTTAGTAGATTGTGGGATTCGAACTCACTGGTTCGAACCCTGGTTGAATCAAACCAATGACTTAAAATTGGATACTTGTCGCTTCCTAGCCTATGTGAGAATGGGGTGGGGGTGGGGGGACAAACTTCACATTTAATTTTGTTGTAGTTGTTTTTTCTAGGGTGGTGTGGGCGGCAATCTTGTAATGGGAAATTGATGGTATTATGCAATGCCACACAATGAACTTTAAAGTATTATTGATCAGATCAGCATCCTGTCTACACTGAGATTATTTTGATAATGGGGTGCGGAGAGTGGATTGTATAGGGATCGACACCGCTTCAGTCTTGTTTGGCCTTTGATAGCATGCCCCCACTTTGTTGATTTGACGTCCAATAGCCGATGATACGGAAATCGATGTGCTCTCAAGGCGTCGTTAAATAAAACAAACTTTACTTTTTGCCCCCACTTTGTTTCCTACTTCTTTAGCAAGCCTCTCAGAACCAGGGTCTCTAATGCTGTGGTCAGGTCTTTCCCATGCTATTTACCGGACGCAGTGGCCGATTCGGTAGAGCGCAGCCCTCTCATGGGGAAGATCGGCAGTTCGAATCCCAGCCGAGTCAAACCAATGACTTACCAAATTGATTCTTTTCGCTACCTAACCTGACGCTCGGCAATATTGGGATAGGACAAGGACTGGTTAGCACAGTGTCAGGATAATGTGACTGTGTGGGATATCATGTCATGTGGATGTGGCCTGGGCTCCCAGTGGGGCAGCACTATAAAGTCGGCATTAGTCCGCACTGTCACAAATCGGTACCAGTCCTGATATGACCTTAGATGTTCATAGGACGTAAAACAACCCCCACGCTATTTCCTACTGCTATTGAGTGCGTCATACCATAATATCCCATTGCAATTCAAACACCAACGCCCTACCCCTTCCAACCCCCGCCAAGAAAAAACGAACAAACAAACAAAGACCTAAATACGGGGTGAGGCCCCTCCCAAAATCTAATTTGAAGTGGAAAACCTTACTAACCCAAAACCGTATTGTTTTAAGTGACATCCGATGGTTTTGAGTTTCTGCCCCTTTTAATTAAAAAAAAGAATCATAATTATTAATATTATTATTAATATTATATATATATATGTATATATATCTTTTTAGATAAATAGGTTTATTATCATAATTTGTTTCACTTTGCTTTAACCGGGCGCCGTGGCCGAATCGGTAGAGCGCGGGCCTCGCGTGCGGGAGATCGGGAGTTTGGTTCCCGGTCGAGTCAAGCCAATGACTTATCAAATTGATACTTGTCACTTCCTAGCCAGGCGCCCCAGCATTATTAGGATAGGGCAAGGACTGGTTGGCTCAGTGTCAGCATAATGTGACTGAGTGGGATATCAGATCATGGTGTTGGCAGACTGGCCCCCCCATTGGGACACCACTCTAAAGTCGCCATGAGTATCCACTGCTACAAGTCGGTTCCCATCATGATATGACCTTAGATGTTGGCAGGACGTAAAACTCCAACAACCAAGTAATATAGTCAGGAAATTGTGAAGGAGCTATTATCCCATGGCATATTATGGCGCATTAATAGCAGCATAACGCAGAATTGAAGCGTAGGCTCATAACAGATATAACCAGGCAGGCAGGCAGGCAGGCAGGTAGACAGGCATCGTTATTGATGCTGTAAGCGCCCTCTCAGTATTTATATCTGCCTTCCAGTTCTGGTGACACAATAGACAATCAGCGCCATTTGATAAATATCATGGCTGTGTGAGAAGTGCCTGGCAGGTGTCAGTACTGCTGTCACCCCCCCCCCCCCAACTTCCTGAGCACAACCGTCGGACCCTCGGACGCCATGTCCCTTCGCGGGCCTTTAATACTTACTGAATGTGGGTGCGCATGCGCGTTCCCATGGGTAAGAGGTTGCGGGCCTTGTGGGAGCCGGGTGTAGCGGTGGCGCTAGTCTCTGGGGTACTTTTACTATGTGCTAACCGACTAGTTTTCTGTGTTATTTTATTATTGTTTTACCATATTACCTACCATGAGGAGAGCCTTCCCCCCCCCCCCCCCCCCCCAGCCCACGCGTTAATGCACGATAGTCTCAGATATAACCAGGCCAGTTAGGTGGGGTGACCGAATGAGTTGAGCGTCCGTCTCCCATTTTAGTAGATCGTGGGATTCGAACTCACTGGTTCGATCCCTGGTTGAATCAAACCAATGACTTAAAATAGGATACTTGTCGCTTCCTAGCCTAAGTCTATGTGAGAATGGTGTGGGGTGGGGGACAAATAAAGTGATCGATATATGGGAGTAAAACATCTACGCATGGCCTTGGTTTAATGTGGAGAAATTAATCCAATGGCTCCTATTTGGTCGGTGTGCATGGTCTAGGGATCTTACTTTTGTGGGTTTAGTTTTAAACGGCACTTTCTTTTGTGTTTTTAGTTTAGTCTTTGTTTTTATTATGCGCGCCTGGATGCGGCTTATCCACACACAAAAAAAACAACACAAAAAAACAACAACATGTGGCAAGTCTTACGGTGGAGGTTTTACATTTGCTTTCTATGTTGTCATCGTTTTTCGTGTCCAAAACAAAGTAGACGCTTGAAAAGCTTTTTTTTGTGTATGATTCTGTGTAGTGTCTTCATCCTATTATATTGGAATCTATATTTATTTTTATGTTCTTAAAAGAACGTGTATTGTAATAATACCACCAGGCAGTGTTGGGGCGTGAGTTGCAACTGAGGTCATGGCCGGTCCTGGTATAATCAATATGGCGTCGGCAATAATGCAGGCCTGGCCCGCTAGATGGCAGCGTGGCAGGCGGCAGGGGCACCAAGTCCAAGTATAATGTGCAGTGTTCGTCTCATATTGAGTTTATTTATATATGCCCTAAATACTCCTTAAGTTACAGGACAGTCAAGAAGCATGTCGGGTGGGAGACTGGAGCCTGATAAGGATCGCAGTTGGTGCGCTCATTGTCAGGATAATGTGACTGAGTGGGGTATCGGGTTATGGTGACGGCGACTCGGTATCTCTGTGGGGCAACCCTATAAAGCACCATGAGCGCGCACAAGTCGGTGATCGTCCTGATGTGCTGCTAGGACGGGATTGTTATAAGCTACTTGGCAAAGTCTGCTTCACAGAACAGAACATTTTCATTTTGAAGAAGTAGTCTTATTCACGCTTGCAAACAGGAAGTGTCGTGAGAAGGCAACAGAATAATGGATCCAAAATTGAAGTGCACATTGCTAATTATACTTTGCTTGTTTCCAGCGTACAACTATAATCTGTCCTACCACCACCACTCCTTAAGTAGTTAGAATGAATTATTTTCTTGTAAGCAAGTGAGCGATAGGAATGCAGGCACCATTTTCAGCCACAAAAATGAGATATATACAAAAGTCATCTGGGCTTGGTTTAAAGAGGATATATACGGTGAGGGACTGGATCGGTATCTAGGGGATTCTACTAAACGCGACGTGGGAGTGGGAGTGTTGGGGTAATTCTTATTTGGCTCTTCTTTTAGTGATGTCTGCTCCATTGAATGACACATGACGTCACTGTAATGAGGAGGGGATTCAAAAAGCATTTGCTGTTCAGAATCAGTTCTCATGTATAATTTCCACACACGGTGGGCTTGAATGGGACAGCGGTTAGATATCAACCAATAAATCAGATTATTATGGGGGATGTGCGGGTTCATCATTCTGTCGGTCGCAATGCGACAAAGACTGCTTTCATTACTTGACTGCCGCTCTGCTGTGAGAGTGATGTCCATGGGTCGGTCTTAATGTCCCTCAGCTTCAGGTTTCTCTTGATGGTATCCTTGAACCGGAGGACAGTTGAGAGTAGAGGATCTGCTTTGGTAGCCTGTCTGATGACATCCTCATGAGGTGTCCAGTCCACCGGAGATTCTTTTTGATCAGAAGATCTTCCATAGAGGTCAGCCCCGTCCATTCGAGTATTTCCTTATTAGTCACTTTGTCCTTCCAGGTTAGCCTCATGATTGAATGCAGATGTCGCATCATGAAGGCATGCAGCTTTTTCACCTGTCGTCTGTACACTGTCCAGGCCTCGGCTCCATATAGTAGGGTGGATAGCACGATTGCAGGTAGATCTTGCCTTTGACCCGCATGGACACATGGTGGTTGTTCCAGAGTCTCTGGCGTAGTCGGCCGAAAGATGCACTAGACTTGGACATCCTCCTCTGTATTTCAGCATCAATGCGTCCATCACTTGATATAGTGCTTCCGAGGTAGGTGAATTCCGGAACAGAGTTCAGCTTGTTTCCGTCAACCATGATATCCTCCTCTCGGGTTCTTGTAGAGTTGGGTTGGTACAGCACCTCCGTCTTCTTGGTGTTAATCTTCAGGCCGAACTTCTTTGATGCATCGGAGAAAGCATCCACTATTTTCTGGATCTCTTCAGCAGAGTGGGCAACCAGTGCACTGTCATCTGCGAATCGCAGCTCTCTCACCAGTATCCAAGTAGTCTTGGTCTTCGCTCTGAAGTGTGTGACATTGAATAGGTCAGTGCTCTGTCTGGACTGTATATAGATGCCATCCCCCCATGCCTCGGAAAGCCTCGTCGAGCATTGCTGATACGAAGATGGAGAAGAGCTTGGGGGCCAGTACACAACCTTGCTTGACCCCATTGGTAACCCTGCCTTGACCCCATTGCTAACATTCGCCATCATACCTGTATGTAGAGTCTCGATCATAGTTGTGAACTTCTCTGGGCATCCATACTTCCTCAGTAGCTGCCATAGCCCGGTCCTCCCGACTGTATTAAACGCCTTAGTGAAATCGACAAATACCATGTACAGTTGTCGGTCCTGCTCAATGCACTTACATCAGAAATGGAGCAGTTCCTTTCCAATTTCCATGCTGCTGTTTCCACTTCTACGTAGTCAGGACATCCCAGTACAAAGCATTGTATCAGAATGAGCAGCACATCCTGTCTTGCAATGTAAATATGGAGCAAGTGTGGGGGTGTTGTGAGTACGCATGTGTGTGTGTGGTGTATTGAAATAACAATTAGCAGGAGAATATCAGGGAGAAGATGGTTTGCTTAAGTCCCAGTCACACTATGGCTGGTGACCACTTTGTGACCAAAAGGCTGATTGGTCACAAATGCCGAAAGTGGTCGCCGACCTCCTTGCGTCTCTTTTGGTCGCAAGGAGGTTTTTGGTGCAGCATCTGCAACCTTCTTGCGGCCAAAATGGTTGCTGAGCATTTGACGATCAGTCGCCAACCATTGGTTTTCCTGCCTTTTTTTTGTGCTTTGGTCGCAAGGAGGTTCACTGGCTTTTGGTTGCAAAGTAGTCACAAGCCATAGTGTGACTTAGGCCTTAGCTTATCGGGTCTTAGTTCCAGCGGCCCACTCTCATTGGGACACTATAAAGTAGTCTCGAGTGTATGCTGTCACAAATCGATGCCTATGACCTTAAATGTGGCTAAAATCTAAAACTCCCCAACAAACAAAATTCCCCTTCCCCTCATTAAAGAACATCAACTTGATTTGCTTTAAGTATGACAACTATACCGAAGGGTAGGTGGTGCAGAACTTGTGTCCATTCCCCAGCCACGGACACTCCATAGGGTGCAAGCAGGAGTCAATTTGAGGGCTAACTGACGTCGGTCAAATCCTTTGGGGACAAGTGTCGGCCCCAGATAGCGGCATATATAAACAGAGTATATGTATGCCATTCAAATGTCGCTTCCAATGGAGCTAACCAGGCGGTGTAATTCCGGGCTATATCAGACTGGACTGGACGTGTCGGCCGAATCTTTAATATTCTTTGCGGGAGAGTCATATAAAATTGATACTTGTCGCCACCTAGCCTAGGGCTTGGCATTACTAGTACAAGTTTGCTCACTATCAGGATAATGCCACTATGGGGGATATGGGGGTCATGGTGCCATCGGCCCAGTCTCCCAGTAGGGCAGCACTGTAAAGTTGCCATGAGCGTGCACTGTCACAAGTTGTTACCCATCCTGATATGACAGTAGATGTTGCTTGGACATAAAACTCACAAACAGACATTGCTGGAATAAGACTGACTAGCTGTGGTTTCAGGATTATATGACTTGAGTGGAACATCATATGGTGCCTGTGGTGTCATACATCAATG
Organism: Branchipolynoe longqiensis; assembly: GCA_030323885.1. Classification (NCBI taxonomy): domain Eukaryota; kingdom Metazoa; phylum Annelida; class Polychaeta; order Phyllodocida; family Polynoidae; genus Branchipolynoe; species Branchipolynoe longqiensis. The sequence continues at coordinate 108,088,802 of CM059187.1, read as the reverse complement.
CGGCAGCACTAAAAGTCGCCATGAGTGTCACAGGTCCGTACTCCTGATATCACCTTGTTGCGAGGGTGTAAAACCCCAATCAATCAATCAATTAATCCCGTAGAGCTGTGAGAGTGCCGACGCCCTCTGGCGGCCGGTGAGAGGAAGCGCTCGTGCACCCCATACACGACGCTGCAATGCACTGCACTGCCCCCTGGCGGACGTTGATGTTTAACTGGGGAGAAGCCGCTGGTGTGCGGAGTAACCAGAGCCGGTGCCGCGCGTGCCTAGAATGCAGTAAGTAGTATATGGCAGTTGGACGCCGGTGTAGGACGTTGAAAATAATACCCTGTTGAAAACACTACGGTGTTGTTTTGAACCTAAGTTGAAAATGCTACGGTAGTATTTTCAACTTAAGTTGAAAACACTACTGTTAAGTTCAAAACACTACCCCTACGTACGTCCAAAACACTACCTAGGTTCAAAACACTATCATAGCACGGCAGTGGGGGCTGTAATGCTGCAAAATTTAACCCACTGGTGACCGTGCTGTGCACGGTCAGCATACCAATATTTGGTTTGGTTGTTGGGAGTTTTACACCCTGGCAACATCTAAGGTCATATCAGGGCGCACATACTACATAGTAGTATATGCTGATAGCGCTGCAGCATCTGCACCACATATTAGTAGTATACACTGATAGCGCTGCGGCGTCTGCACCACTTATTAGTAGTATACGCTGATAGCGCTGCAGCATTTGCACCACATATTACTATGCCCTAGCAACATCTATGGTCATTTTAGGACGGGTACTGACTTGGAACAGTGCACACTCAAGGTGACTTTATAGTGCTGTCCCAGTGGGAGACTAGGCCGTCAGGACCAGGACCTGATTTCCCACTCAGTCACATTATCCTGAATCTGAGCCAACCAGTTCTTGCCCTTTCCTAATAATGCCAAGCCCCTGGCTAGGAAGCAACAAGTATCAATTTTTGAACTTACTACACCGGCTCAGGCTACCTACCATTCGTTTGGCACATAACATTTAGATTTTGAACCATGGTGGCGCTTTACACCAGTTTGATTTACTCTGATTTACTCTGTGTGTGTATCGAAGTGATATATGTATTTATATATTATACCTCGGTACTACGCCTCTGGCTACTCATAGCCCAGGGAGAAGGAAGCACATCTGGGTCCAGCAATTAGCAGAATCAGCTCACAGCAGGAGGACGTCTTGTGAGCAGCTCTGGCAGTTTTACATTTACTACAAAACCAGACATGTTAGTATCTTTCAAACTCGATACGTTGGTTTAGTTCATGTTAGCATTCACATACAAAGTTTTTCAAAAGTTTTTGATAAGTTATTACTGTTTTACAGCTTAGTTTCGATCGTTTGACATGATCATTAGGACCAGAAGGGATGGCCGAATGAGTTGGAGAATCTGTCTCCCGTGCTGGTAGGTCGTGGGTTCGAACCCTGGTCCAGGCAAACCAATGACTTAAAAATTGATACTTGTTGCTTCCGGGCCTGGCGCTCGGCATTATAAGGATAGGGCAAGGACTGGTTGGCTCAGTGTCAGGATAATGTGACTGAGTGGGATGTTGGGTCATGGTGCCGGCAGCCTGGTTTCCCAGTGGGACAGCACTATAAAGTTGCCATGAGTGCGCACTGTCAAAAGTCGGTACCTGTCCTGATATGACCTTAGATGTTGCTAGGATGTAAAACAACAAACAAACAAACAAAAAATGATCGTTAGAACAATGCCTCCATTGTTCGGTAATTAAATAAGCCGCCTATTGCCGAACGGAGAGATGTTTGGCAGGAGCCAGTTACATCGCTAGGGATTTATTTCCAGGGTTTCTTTAAGATTTCCCATTTGTTATTCTCATTAAGGCGTACCTCCGAGTCCTATGGTATTTTCTTCAACTTGTTGGCGAAGAAAGCAACAGGTGGGAGAAGTTTATAGGTACTTAGAGTGTGGGAGGGTAACCCTATACTGGTCCCTACCCCTCATTTGGATCGGCTGGTTACCCATACCGTCATCCTGCGACTGTCTATTAGCCATATGGCTGCGTTAAAAACCTTTTTAACGCCATAAATACACACCTAGTATAATTATACTCTAATTATCAGTGTGCTATCCAACCTAAGGCAATGCCTAATCATTGTTTTCATTTTTACTCACAGTCTCGGAGCCATGGCTATGAAGCGAAGTGTAAGGCTGAGGCATCTCATGCGCTCAGTGCTGATGATGAAGACGGCACACCGCCGGTGCGGGTACAAAGGTCACCATCGCCAGAACAAAGATTCTGAGGAGGCAGGGGGGGGGTACGATAGCGGCACTGGCCTGGCTGATCTAGACGAACAGGTCGCTAGACTGGTTCAACAGAAAATGGAGGAAATGTTACCTTCAAGAGCGGCTTCCTCCAAGAAAAAGCGGACTACGGTCCCGATGGACTCAGACGAATCTGATTGGGAGGATCTGTCAGAAGATCAGGCCTCAACTGACGACGAGTCAGAGGAGGAGGTGTTTGTGTCTGCTTCGAAAGCGCAAGCACAAGAAGAGAGACCACTCTTCCGAAGGGGATGAGTACACGAGGGCCTGCAAAAGAAGCCCATCATGAAGAAGAGCAAGAAGAAGACTGAGAAGAGGAGGAAACACAAATCTTCCTCCACTGACTCTTCATCGGACTCTTCAGATACCAAACACACGGGCAAATAGCTAAATTGTGTGGAAAGGAAACGAAGAAGTGCAAGGTGCAGAGGCGCAAAAAGATCCACATCACGACGCTTATGAGAGAGACCATCCAGGGGCATTTCAACACCTTTAAGTCAGTCGAGGTAATCATCAAGATGGCCAAGAAATTTACGGGGATCAAAGGGATCCCGGAATCTGCCATCAAGGATCTGGATCTGGAGGTGAAGCTCAGCGAGGAGCGTAAAAAGTTTGAGGCAGCTCTCCATACAGTACACAAAGGGGTACTCTCGGCGTTGACAGCCATCTCGCCTATAGCGAACAGGATGAGGGCAGAGAACAAGTTCTCATCACTTTGTGAGGACATGAATGGTGGTGGGGGGAGGGGGGGGTTGCTTTGCTTACAGCAACAAGCAACTTCCTCTCCTACAGGAGGTTTGAGAATGTTTTCAAGGCGGTCTGCACTGACACAGGTAAAGAGGTGGCTCGGTCCAAGACAATCACGGACAATGATGGGAAGGAATACACACTATTCCTTGCACCAAAGCCCATCAATGGAAAGCCACTAGACAAAACCATGATGTTTAGCAGTCAGCTAAAGTACTTGTTTAAATAAGTGAGAAACCAGTTCCAACTGTGGCAAACACATGGAAACGGACAAAAAGAAGTTGTTGGATGCTAATCCCAACCGCTTCAAGAAGCTGAGGCAGGATTTTCGAAACCGACGAATCCGCCAACGAGGAGGCCGGTTCGGGACAAACTTCAGCTTCCAGGCCATGGGAAGGGGCCAGAAGCAGTCATTTGGCTGGAATGACGGGAACAGGCCCTTCAAGAGGGAGTTCAACTCCCAGAAGCAGTTCCCCCACCCAGGGAACAAATAGAAGTTACGACTCAAACACCAGTAAGCAATACATTCTAAGCTGGTAATCTCAATAACTGTCTTTCAGAATGGAATAGAGTTACAGATAACTTAACTATCCTTAGCCTAGCCGGAGGGGTAAGGATCCCATTGATAGAACCTTTCCAAAATGGTATACCTTTCCCATACTGGTTTCATGGTTCAGAATGCAAAGCATTAGACAATCAAGTACTTAAGTTTTGCAAAAAAGGCATTATAGAACCAACACTACACATTGCTGGGAATTCACTTAAAATATTTTCTTAAGACCAAAACTAAATGGAGACGTTAGTCTAATTTTAGATCTAACTTTATTTAACAAATTCGTAGAATACAAACATTTTAAAATGTTTTCATTAGACACAGCAAGAGACTTAGTCACACAAGGTGCCTGGCTAGCCAGCGTTGATCTTAAAGATATCTATGCATACTACACACTACCCATCTACAAACATGATCGGAAGTATCTGAGATTCTGTTGGAAGGGCAAACCTTATGAGTTCACTTGTATGCCGAATGAACTGGCCTGCTGTCCATGCATTTTCACAAGGTTACTTAAACCAATTTTTTCCCTGATGGCTAGGAAAGGACATATCATGTTCCATACATTGATGATTCATTTATTGTCGCACAAACACAACAACAATGCCAAACAGCAGTAGACAAATTATGTGAAACGTTTACAAAATTAGGTTTCTATATACATGAAACTAAATCAGTATTAACGCCAACAAACAAATTAAAATTTCTGGGTTTCTTTATTGACACCACAGAAATGACCATTTCATTAACAGAAAAAAGTTGATAAATTCACAACAGCAAATCAATTACTACAATTGAACAAACCAAAAATATGACAAGTCGCAGTGTTGATGGGAATTATTATAGCCTACGCACTAGCTATTCTATATGGCAAGGCTCATATCAAATCTTTAGAGATAGATAAAAACTTAGCGCTGGCATTCACAAAAGGAAACTTCGAGGGGCGATGACAATTTTGACAGAAGGCCAAAATGATATAATCTGGTGGCTTTCACACATTAACAACTCACCCAACCCTATGAGGATGGGCGAGCCGAACACTACGGTTACAACAACCACTTCATTGGAATGCTGGGGGGCCCATAGAGACTAACAGGCAACAGGTGGCCATTGGATGGAAGATGAAATCTCCGACCACATCAATGTGTTAGAGCTTAGAGCCATTTATCTAGGACTCCGCAGTTTGATTCACATCCCTAAAAATCATGTAAGAGTTCTAACAGATAACGCAACAGCTATGGCTTACATTCGTAATATGGGAGGGACTCATTCCAAACCATGTAACAATCTGGCTAAACTCATTTGGGATTGGGCAGAGAAACACAAAATATGGCTAACAGTAGCACATATTCCAGGCAGCCAAAACACTTTGGCTTACAGGAAAAGCTGACACTTCCATGACCATTTAGAATGGTCATTGAATCACAATATTTTCGACAACATTTGTCACAAATGGGGCAAGCCAGACATTGATCTCTTCGCATCACACAATAACAAAAAGTTACCAAAATATGTGTCTTGGCATCCAGAGCCAGAAGCCTAGAGAGAGGAGATGCATTCTCATTAATTTGGAATAATAAGTTCTATTACATATTCCCTCCATTCAGCATTATCAGCAGAGTGGCCAGGAAGATAAAGATGGATCACACTCACGCAGTACTCATAGTACCAGCATGGGAAACACAACCATGCCTAGTGGCGATAACATCAGCAGCAAAAGACATGATCAGCTTCCCAAGGGAAATGAACAACCTTCAACATCAAGGACCACTAACAGTCCACGGAGACGTGTTGACAACACCCCTTTTGGCATTGCTTTTCTAAGAAAACATTTAGAATTGTTTGGTTTAGACAAACTAATGAAAGAAAGGCTTATTTCACATGCCTGGAGGAAAGGAACAGTGAAATTATACACAAGTTATTTAAAGAAAAGGGGATGTCATTGTCTTCTCAAAGGAGTCAAACCGTTAAAACTTACAATAGCTCAAGTGTTAAGATTTCTAAGAATTTTAGGAGATGAAGGATTAGGATCTGGTGCAATTAATGCAGTGAGATGTGTGTTATCAATTATTCTACCAAGAATAGATGGACAAATGATTGGAAACCAGCAGTTGGTACACTGGTTCATTAGATTGGTGTATGAAAGAAACCCACCCAAAGCGAAATACAATAGGTTTTGGGATGTGTCAATAGTATTCAAGTTATTCAAGTCATGGCCTAGTAATAGACATTTATCAATGAAGGAACTAAGATTTAAATTAACAGTTTTATTACTGCTAGTTACAGAACACAGAGGCCAAACGATTGTGGCACTCTCACTGGATGGACTAGAAATAGATAAGGATGAAGCGACATTTGATTTAGAGACATTGCTAAAATCAAATCGCACAGGTGACCCACTGTCCACAGTACATGTAAATAGTTTTCTGGAGGATAACGGATATGTGTAGTTTCAGCCATTAGGGCTTACGTATCCAAGTCACGCGGAATTAGGAATTCCAGACAACTACTAATCAGGTTTATAAAGCTACATAAAGCTATCTCGAGAGAAACGCTTGCAAGGTGGACTATCAAGCTGCTTAAACAAGCAGGAGTCAATACTGGACGCTATGCATCTCACTCAACGTGTGGAGCCATGGTCTCCAAGGCAAGACAATTAGGAATCTTGGTCAAGAGATTCCTCTCGCACGCTTGGTGGAAGACGGCTAGATCGTCTGAAAAACATTACAACAAACGACTAGAAAAATCAGCGGCTTGGCGACACGCCTACTCAAAGACAGGTGAGAAACAAAATTAACATTATATACTCATATATACATAGTATGGTTACAACATTAAAGTATAAAAGGATAATTTAAAAAAAAAGAGATTACATAAAAGTCTCCCTGGGCTACGAGTAGCCAGAGGCGTAGTACTGAGGTAAAATAGTATAGTTATACGAATCTTACCTGGGTACAGATGATGGATAACTGGTGTTTTCCCGAATTACTAGCCTCGGATAGTCGTGGGTCAGAACCCACCCACCCTACCCTACCACGACTATCATGTTTTACTGGAACCAAATCGAAAGCACAATAATTATCCATGTAAAGTTAAAATCATTTTTTATCCTAAAAAGTATGTAAAACATTGCTGGACCCTGGTGGGCTTCCTTCTCCCTGACCCACGACTATCCGAGGCTAGTACCTCGGGAAAACACCAGTTATCCATCATCTGTACCTAAGTGGGTTCAGATGATATATTCTTGGGTATAGGGAATATGATGCCCTCGCCTAATAAAAAAAAAAGATAAATGACTCGATATCCCACTCAGTCATGGTATCGTCACACTGAGCTAACCAGTTGAAAAAAAATAGTTGTGGCTACCTTAACTGCCACTTGGCATTACTAAACTGCCAAGCGTCACTTGCAGCAATATTCGGCTAATGTACTAGCGTGGGATATCGAGTAGTAATGGTATCCCAGTATTGCAGCACTATAAGACCACCCTGACTGTGCGCTGGCATAAATATGTAACCGTCCTGATATGCCGTCAGCTGTTGTTAGGTGGAAAAACTGTAATCAGTAAACATTATTCTCCATGCTTTCCCTATATTTTTGTTCTCCGAATACTATTGCCTCTTCTAGTTAGAATACTTATTGAATTGCATTGAATTCCTAACCATCGCCAACCTACCTCAGAGTGACAAGAGTTGTGCAAACAGGATATATTGGCTCTTTGGATAATAATCTAGGGCTGCTGCAGTGTTTTTCTGGAAATAATGAGTCTTCTTTAGCTACCTTCTACAAGGGCCCCTTCTGCTGACTCGAAGCAACCAGAATGAGGGCCTCGTCGTACTAATCTTTTCCGCGATCCTATTTGTCCAAATATAATTGTGTGAATGTTGGGGGGGGGGGGGTGTTGGAGGAGGTCAGGTGCGCTGGTGTAGGGTGGGGGAGGGCCGGTGTGTGTGCACTGTGGTGGTGTGATGTGAGGTATGTATTTTGGTGTGTATTGGGTGGTGGTAATAGGGAGTGATTGGTGTGTGTGGGTGGGTGGGAGGGAGGTTGGCGTTCTGGCGGTTAGGGAGAGGGGTGTTCTATGTTAAAAGAGGCTGTGATGTTCTGTGTACATACACACAGCCCAGCTGGAACAAACAACAATACTTGAATAACTGGAGACCCAGATGATTAGGTTCTTAGACATGGCTGCGATTTTATAATAACACGCCGACTCCGGTGGGTGGGTCGGCGGGCTTGGTCACTTGGGCGTGGGTGCGCATCATTGGCTATTGAAGTCACGATCTGTGTCCGACTAATCTACGAGAGCCTGGCATGTGTTGGTGAGCTACCACGTGTTCTATAAATAATCTTCTAACACATTAACACCAGCAGCATCAACTTATCGACACTAAACATGAGATTTCGAGAGTGTACCTCAAAACTATTATCTACATAATACTAATTCATGAACACACATCCCTTTTTTTTTCATTAAAAAATTATGATTGAAAAGTGTATGGATCTTTTGTAAAAATTATTCGACTGTCAACAGTAATAATTAGACTGACTAATTGATGGCCTGCGACACAGCAGGGTCATCACAGGGCCGTTGTAATTAGTGCAGGACCAGACGGGATGGCTGAATTAGTTGAGCGTCCATCTCCCGTCTTGATAGATCGTAGGATTCGAACACATGGGTTCGAACCCTGGTCGAGTCAAACCGATGACTTAAAATTGATACCCGTCACTTCCTAGCCTGGCGCTTGGCAGTATTAGGATAGGGCAAGGACTGGTTGCCTCAGTGTTCGGATAATGTGACTGAGTGGGATATCAGGTCATGGTGCACCGGGAGGGGATGGCCAACTGGGTACAGCACTCGCTTCCCATGCGACAGGTCATGGGATCGTCTCCCGGCCGAGTCAAACCACAGACATACACAAATGTTTACTTGGTACTATCTCGATTGCTGCTCGGCATTACGAGGGTAGGGCTCGGCATTACTGGTTGGCACAGTGGTAGGATAATGTGAGTGAGTGGAATATTGGGTCATGGTGACGTGGTTTCCCAGTGAGACAGCACTATATAGCTGCCATGAATGCGCACATGAGCTTAGATGTTTCTCGAACGTAAAACCCCCAAATCTAAACCCAAACTTCATTTTGGTGCAGTGGGCACCTTGTTAAGCCACTGGTCACCTGCACCTCTTGACGATTTAGAATATACCTGCTTCATTTTGGTGCAGCCGACTACTCACTGAGACTCGTGTCTATTAACGATTTAGAATATACCTGCTTCATTTTGGTGCAGCTGACTACTCACTGAGACTCGTGTCTATTAACGATTTAGAATATACCTGCTTCATTTTGGTGCAGCCGACTACTCACTGAGACTCGTGTCTATTAACGATTTAGAATATACCTGCTTCATTTTGGTGCAGCCGACTACTCACTGAGACTCGTGTCTATTAACGATTTAGAATATACCTGCTTCATTTTGGTGCAGCCAACTACTCACTGAGACTCGTGTCTATTAACAATTTAGAATATACCTGCTTCATTTTGGTGCAGTCAACTACTCACGGAGACTCATGTCAGGCACGTCTTTCACTGATTTAGAAAACATATCTCATCTTGCTACATAAAAAACCCTTCTCTCCGCCATCAAATGCATCGACTGGGCTCCTTATTACCTGCCACTAAGGTGCGTCTGGTTCAGAAGTAGAGCTGGGTAAGATGGCCTCCGCCTGCTCCATTTCTAATGGGCTTCTGGCGTGCGGTCTGTAACCTATTAACATCGGCCTCCTGCTATTGCGCTGCCTCTGTACCTCAGAGTGTTCGCGGGAGGCAGCTTCTGGCGTGTCGATACACCTCCTCCTTACATTTCTCACCTCCCGATTCGCTGAGGAGTCCACTTAAGTGAATGGCTGAGTCATTGCTAAAATGGCAATGCTATTATGTAGACCATGTGCAGATGGTGGTCCTCCATTTGGACTCATATTTTAACAAAAAATGTATTACCTTCATTGATTAAGAAGTTTCAATTGTGGACAATTGGTCTTCCTCATTCCACTGCTCGTTGCTTTATATTTGTAATTCCGAGTTCCTGGCTAAGTAATGATAGTATAACATTTTAAGTCATTAATTTGACTTGGCTGGGATTCGTATCCCACGACCTTCTACGTAGAAGCCGGCTCTCAACTGATCGTATTTTATATAGCATTTTCTTGTATTTTGTATATATATTAAACAAGTCTTTTAATCCCTTGTTTACATAAATACAATTGCCGGTAATTCAATTTATTTGCTGGGGAAGCATTGACAGGGGAGTGATTTTTTGGTTGCACATATCTGTTTGTAGTAAAACGCACCCAGATGTGTTATTTCTCCTCTGTAGTGTTAACCTTCTCCTGTGTCCGTGTTATAGCACTATCTGTGAGCTGTTAGCAATGGTTTTTGGCGACAGTCATTTTCTGCCCTGGATGACCTTGAAAGAAGACATTGTGGATCCGACACACTCACATGGAAGCTATTTCTAAATGTATTCTCTTAAACCGATGTTCTGTAAAACCTACATCATCTGCCAATCAACCTCTGCTATTAGACTGACTCTAAGTTTAGTTTCCTCCGACATACACACATGGTAGCTATTTCTAAATATTTTCTCTTAATCCGAAGTTCTGTGAAACTTACATTATCTGGCAATCAACCTCTGCTATTAGACTGACTCTAAGTTTAGTTTCCTCCGCCATACACACATGGAAGCTATTTCTAAATATTTTCTCTTAATCCGATGTTCTGTAAAACCTACATTATCTGCCAATCAACCTCTGCTATTAGACTGATTCTAAATTTAGTATCCTCTGCCATACACACATGGAAGCTATTTGTAAGTACGTTCTCTTAAACCAATGTCCTATAAGGTTTGAACCCTGGTCGAGTCAAACCAATGCCTTAAAAATTTATACTTGTTGCTTCCTAGCGAGGCACAAGGCATTATTAGGAATGGACAAGGGCTGGTTGCCTAATTGTCAGGATAGTGTGACTGGGTTGGATATCGGGCCATGGTGCCATTGGCCTGATTTCTCAGTGGGGCTGCACTATAAAGTCACCATGAGAGCGCACTGTCGCAAGTCGGTACCCGTCCTGATATGATCTTAGATGTTGCCAGGACGTAAAACGAAAAACTCCAACAACCAACCAACCATCTCTTAAAAGGTAGAGTGTCACAACAACAGATAGAACAGGTTGAATGAAGCACTGGATGAGGTATCGCTATTTTCGAATTATGGATTACCACAGTATTTTATTGATGAGATTATGGCATGTCCATGATGTGGGGAAATGGGATATATGCTCCCAGATTAGGAAAGGAGATGAGAGAATGCTACAAGAGGTGGTAGAAGTGCGGGCGCGTTGTCGGCGTACTGTGGGTGGTGTGAGTAGAGCGTTGATTGTGGAAGGGGTACAGTGCATGTGTGACTGTTCTGGGATGTCTCCAAATTGTTAGTGTGGGACTCTGTGATAGGATCTGAGAGGAGCCACACTTGGCACATGCATGTGAGGGTTCTGCGGTAGCTCTGAAAGTAGTGCGAATGGAACTTGCGTCTCGCACTTGTGGTGTGTATGGATGAAAGATATCCGTGAAATCGCACCATCGCTGCGTATATACCAGACGGGATGGCCGAATGAATTGAGCGTCCTGTTTCCCATTTTGGTATATCGTGGGATTCGAACCCACGAGTTCGAATCCTGGTCGAGTCAAACCGATGACTTAAACATTGATACTTGTCGCTTCCTAGCCATTATTAGGATAGGGCAAGGACTGGTTTGCTCAGGGTCAGGATAATGTGACTTAGTGCGATATCAGGTCATGGTGCTGATGTTACTGACTTTCTTGAACTACATAGCCCAGCATGCTAACTAGGGTTCCCTTCCTTTCAGCCTTATAATCAAAAGAAGAGGATCGGCTTGGTGATGTTATGGTTTCAGTGAGCTCTTGACATAGCCAGTGATGTGATTACCCACGAGGCTGTTGGACTTGTGCATGATGGGGAATTAAAGCCAGTTGCTCATGAGTGCTTAGCACGAAGCTGACTCTACTGCAGAACTCCTTGTACAGGTGAAACTAGTTCAGAAGTCTGACAACCAGGCTCCTGCAGCAACCGAAAAATAGCTGAATTGATAGATATCCCAGCATCATTTGACATCGTTTGTTTTGGAGATTCGAGGCATACATTAGTTGATTAAGCGGTGAAATTTCAATCATGGGCAAATGGTCTATCTCATTCCACTGTTCTTTGCCCTATCCTAGTAATGCCAAGCGCCAGCTTAGGTAGTGGCAAGTATCAATTGTAATGTCAGTTTGACTCAGCCAGGATTCAAATCCTATGACCTGCTAAAACGGGAGACGGAGGCTGAACTCATTCGGTTATCCCGTTTGGTGTTAAAACGTGGTATGTAGACACAATATTTCCAGAGTTGTTTTCATTTGTTTGTGCCACTAGTGCCAAAGGAACTATTTATTCGTTATTGATTTGGTAGACTATAAATAATCCTGTATCAGGATGCCAATGGCACCTTATATTACCCAGTGGTCAGCCATCCAAGTACTGACTAGACTCAACATTTCAAAATGTCTGATCTGGTTGGCAGAACTGCTGAGAAATCTGCAATTGGACTAGATATGACCAGGGTATCACTGGAAGTGCAGAGATCCTCACCAGAGTAGCTGTAATTCCTGGCAAACTTTTCCCACGTGGGTGCTGAGAGATCTGCAATTGCTGTAATCTTTTTTTGTCTGCATCCTTATTCGGAAGTACATGAAAACATGGGAATAACCAGACGCGGTGGCCGAATCGGTATAGCGCATGTCTCACGTGTGGAAGGTTGGCAGTTCAGTTCGCGGTCGAGTCAAACCAATGACTTATAAAATTAATATGTGTCACTTCCTAGCCTGGAACTCGGCATTAATATGATAGGGCAAGGTTAGCTCAGTGTCAGGATAATGTGACTGGGTGGCTTATCAGGTCATGATACTGGTGGCCTGACTTCCCAGTGGGGCAGCACTATAAAGTTGGCATCAGTGTGCACTGTGACAAGTCGGTACCAGTCCTGATATGACCATAGATGTTGCCAAGAAGTAAAACTCCAACAACCAACCGACATATTGGAATAACACTTTCACTACGTTATCTAGTTTTGCGTCCAGGCACACAACAGTGAACAATGGCATTGCTAGGGTTTTGCTAGGATCACTTGGGCAACTACCCTCGTTTTCGAATCAAGATGACATGAGTGTGAGATCGGCCAAAAACCAATACGGAGGCTGAACAAGGAACACCACCACACACGCACAAGTAGACGAGCATGGGTTGCAGCTACAGAGAGACATGGGGAGGCCTAGTGGGAAAGCGGAAGTGGTGGTGTAGCTGAAACAAGCTATAAAGTAGCGTATGATGAGCTGCTGAACAGAGTAGACAGTAGTTACAAAGCTTCCTATGGCATTATAGCGTGGATGGATCGCCCATCCCACCCTCGCCCCCATCCACTCAATATCATTATCGAAGCTCATGGCTTGTTTGGTCCCACGGGTCAGGTTTGCAAACAACCTGAGATGTATTAACACGTAGCTTGCCCAACGGGGACTGTTTAACTAATTAATACGCACTGAAAAGGGACACAAGCATGTATATTTATATTTTAAAGACCATTATTAATTAATTATTTGCTTAGTTATTGGCAAATTGATTTTTTAATCTTTTAAATATTATTTTCTTTAGCCATTTTGGGTGAACTTGGCCAATAAATCGTGTAACATTAACAGTTGGGTATCATCACGAAGGGGTGTTAGAAACCAGTACAACAAATAATACCATGTCAAACAAAAACAGGCAAATGTGAAATGCTATCTATGTTTAGTGGGTGTTTTGGTTTTTAATATACCATCGCTCTAATTGATGTTATTGCAATGACCTCTCCACATTTTACACACGCAGGTGGGAATTACTAGATTCCTGATATGGCCTTAGATGTTGCCAGGATGTAAAGCCCCAACAAACAACAACAACAAACAGAATCCTGGCATCGGGTACCAATGGCAGTATAATGCTTAGAATGCTCATCCTGGAATGGCAAACATGTGTGTTTGAATCCAGCTGTAGGCATAGTGTCCCATGTTTTATAAGATCTCTCATGAAAGACGCTGAGACTAGCACGGTACTCAAACCCTTGTTTGTGTCATTGTGAGGCTGGCCTGCTGCCATTGCACCAGCTAGGCGTGCTTTATGCAGCTCACCCCGCCGGGGCCTGACCTTGCGGGATGCGGGGGAGAGGCGGGCCTGTTTGCGGTATTGCGCCCTGCGGCTGGCGGTCCCGATAACGGCCTGATAGCCCGCGATTGTGCCTCCTGATCCCAGCCTGCAACAACGCCTTTCAGTTACTAGAATCCACTCACTGTTTCCACCAAATTAAACATCTTCCATGTCCTTTAATATTGCATGTATAGGTCACTGTCATAAAGTGTTGCAAACAAAGAGAAGCAGCGGGCCTGTGTGTGGTATTGGGCCCAGCGTCTGGTGGGTCCCGATAACGGCCTGATAGCACGTGATTGTGCCTCCTGATCCCAGACTGCAACAGCGCCTTTCAGTTACTAGAATCCGCTCACTGTTTCCACCAAATTAAACATGTTCCATGTCCTTTAATATGGCATGTATAGGTCACTGTCATAAAGTGTTGCAAACAAAGAGAAGCAGCGGGCCTGTATGTGGTATTTGGCACAGCGTCTGGTGGGTCCCGATAACGGCCTGATAGTGCGCGATTGTGCCTCCTGATCCCAGACTGCAACAGCGCCTTTCAGTTACTACAATCCACTCACTGTTTCCACCAAATTAAACATGTTCCATGGCCTTTAATGTGGCATGTATAGGTCACTGTTGTCAGGTGTTGCAAAGAAAGAGAACATTGTGTTTAGAGCGGGATTCGAAGCCACACTTCTCTCATATTCCGGGGTCAGTGCAGCCTACTACATTACCTTACTCTGGGGAAAGTGTATTCAGAAGAAAGCAATTTTAACACTTAGGAAATAACCGATTTTGTCATTCTTTCATAAAAATGTACATGCATACATGTACATACATACATACATACATACATACATACATACATACATACATACATACATACATACATGTACATACATACATACATACATACACACATACATACATACATACAAACACACCATAAATCCTGCATAACAAGCGGCATCTCCATAATAAGCCCAAATAAGGTTTTATTCTTTAATGCTTAAAAGGTCCTATGACAACTTTATCTTTTTAAAACCAATACACTCACCTAGAATTTGATCCTATGCATCACACTTAGAAACTATTAACCATTTCTTGCTGTATAGATGGGAATACTAAGTCAATTTAATAGAACTTATTACTGCTGAAGCCTATGATGTTATGACGTGCATGCCAAAATTAATTTAATATATTTGTACTTAAAATATCTCCAAAGTTAGCCATTTAATATATAAGTTACTTCAGACTAAAGTAATGCAGTTTATAATGATCAACCTAAGTAATATATATATATTTTTAAATGATAAAAACATCAGCGATCGGAGTGTGCAGTTTTAAGCTTGGATGCTCCCACACCGTTTATTTCAATGGGGGCGGAGGAGGGGTATGTTATATTGTTTTAATTGTTTCAGTACACCGCAAGCTACCCAACGCCATATTTTTAGATTCAAGATTATTTTCATCTGCAAAATTTTCCATTTCAACATAAAAATTTGTGGATAATCCGCCTATATAGATCACCCCTTTTTGCTATATTTTCCCTGACACGCCCCGTCCTGATATGCCATTAGATGTTTCCAGGACGTAAGACTCCAACAACCAACCAATCATCCCTGACACGGAGGGGTGCGGGGTGGGGGGGGGGGGGGGGGGTAAGGGAATTGGCATTCTTTGTTAACGCCGGCGCTTGTAATGGAGAATTTACGGTAGCTTTGTTCATTTTGGATGTGAATTTGTTTACACGCAGCGGGCCGCCGCCCCGCCCCAGCGGCCGCCCCACTCCCCGCCCCGCCACAGTGGCCGCCCGCCGCCCCCGCCTCAATGGCCGCCCCCTGCACCGCCCCAATGGCCGCCCGCCCTCCGAACCCCGCCCTGCTGATCCTACAGGGGACGCCTTCTCACGCTGTAATGGCGTTGTGTTGCTGTTGGTGAGTGGGCACATGTGAGGTGATCGAATAGGACAGCAGCCTGAGTGTTTCGTGGGCAATAGGCGGTAATGGAGGACAGGGAGGGGGCAGGGCGCAGATGTAGTTGAGGTAGTTGCTAATGTATAGTATAGTTTCAGAGTGTTAGGTAAAACTGTGCAGTACGAACTGACGTGTAGTTGTGTAAACTAGGAATACACAGTCGTGATACCGGACACTCTGGCCGAATCAGTAGAGCGCAGGCATTAATCAGGGATGTAAGATCTCCGCGGTTTCGCGGATTTCCGGGATTGTTTATATTCACAGATTAATGTTAAACAAAATTACAAAAAATGGGATGTGTATGACACCCGTTGGGTGGTTCGAATCCCTTTCTTATATGACCTTAGATGTAGCTAGAACATCGAATCTAAACAAGAAAGTGTTTGGTACGACAGATAATGCAATCACAACAAGGCTGACTTCCGGTATTTTTCCACGATTCCCTGACAATGCTAAACCTATGGGAGAATACCCACATTTCCGCTTTTTTTCCCGGAGACTACTTTCATCCCTGATTAATAGGATAGGACAAGGACTGGTTAGCTCAGTATCAGGATAATGTGACGGTGTGGGATATCTGGTTACGATGCTGGCGGCCTTGTCTCCCAGTGATGACTTCATAGGGCTGTCCCACTGGGATATCAGGCTACCAGCACCATAACCTGATTTCCCACTCAGTCACATTATCCTGAAACAGTGATAACCAGTTCTTGTCTCATCCTATTAATACCAAGCGCCAGGCTGGGTAGCAACAAGTATCAATTTTGTAAGTCATTGGTTTGACTCGGTTCGCATTTAAACTCGCGACCTTCTGCACCAATTCGACCACCACGTCCAGTGATGCAGAGAAAGGACAGTGTGGTGTATATTAATGTGCGCACCACCAGAGGGTGGGTGATTGTGTGGCAGACAGCTCTACCTACGCAGTTGGTTCTCTCCCGCTATGCACGAATCTAGTAAACAAGAGGTATGTGACATTTAGGCCGTAATCGATTAACACGACCCGGGCGACTCGGGTCACCCGAGTCGTCAGAATTTCAAATCGAACACTGTGAGTGGAGTCGACAAAAACATGTGCCATGTGCAAAACGACCCGACCCCAGTAACCCACCTCTTGGCTGGGGTTTGCTAGGAGCGATGACGTCACATCTGTGACCTGTAGGATAATAGCTACCAGTACAACTCCTACATGTTGTTTAATGTTGTTTTTTTTAATAACCCAGATTGTCAGCTTCTACAATCATATAATACTTTAAATCTTATTTTGCTGTACTTATATCGGTTATTGAAAAAAAAAAAAAGTTTTAGATTAAGCCATCATTTTGTCCACCCCGAGCGTATTCGTCCATTCAACCCGAGTCTGTAGGATGTGTGCCTGCGCCAAAAAGTGGCTCGGGTGACCCGAGTTGATTAATCGATTATGCCTATAATGTGTTCTTTCACCACCGGTAGGTGGGGTCGACTATGGGCAGGGTAGTGCAAACCACACAGTTGTACCAGGGCCGCGTTTCAAGGTACACCTCCGAGGCGCCTCGGAGAAATTCCTGACATCACGCTAGTCTGAACGATTTTACCTGTTGGTCGCCTCGAATACATCGATATAAGCGAAGAATAATAAATAAATAAATACAATTAGGCATATATATATATGTCCCAGGAAAGCCACCACTATGTAGGACATGCGTGAGAGGCATATTGCTGAAACATGGAAATAGTCATAAGTTAGCACCTTGCAGAATGTATACAGCTACTTCTTTATGGATTCTGAAAGTTATTAAATCAAATCGACGACTTTTTCTCCGAAAGCCGGCTAAGAGTAAGAGAAGTTTCCGGCGGCATCGTTTTTGTTGCGGTCCCCCCCCCCCCCCCCCAGTTCATATTTTTCTATAGGCTGTGCAGTTTGTGGCGGAGGGTTTACAGTGCCACGATATATAATGTACAACTACTTGAGTTGACAGTCCCGCCAATGGCAAACTGTAGTAACCACGCCCAACTGTCGTCTGCTGGTGTCTACTATGAGTGTGACGCAGGATTGATCCTGGTACTCAGACTTGGATCTATTTCAAATACATGTGCAGTAAAACCTGTCTAAATCGACCGTCCATGGGGTCGACTTTAAATGGTCCTTTTAGGGAGGTGGTCAGTTTGGGGTACATTTTTTTATCGTTAGAATGGGCGATCGTTTGGGACCCAGATAAAGCGATCGATATATCGGAGTTGTCTATCTGTGGAGGTGGTCGGTTAGAGAGGATTTACTGTACTCATACAGATGGCTTACAAGTACAACCCTCCCCCAAATAGACCCCCGAGTCTCTCCCCCCCCCCCCCTTCATCTCATATACTGAGGTAATCCTCTTGATTTTGGATTCCATGTGATTTAAACAAGATTTATTTTAGCAGGAAATGGGGCCTTTTAGTTTCTTTTGGCGTTTCTTATAATGGGAATGGCTTTAAAAATAATAACATCGAAATGTTAGAGGCCATTCAGCTTACTTAGTGTAGTAATTTATTTATGTGGAATTTCGTAGCTAATGTGTTTATCCTTAGGGGTGATATAAGCTATTCCTTTACCATACAGGGTTGCATTGCGACATTGAATCGATGGCCTGCAGGTCTTCTTAATGTCAATATGTTTAGCTTGGCAACAAAATCCCACAATAGAATTACACAAAAAATGCAACGCAACACTATTAACCAGTAGAAGGGAAACACACCTCAAAATAATAGCACACCATTACTCCACAAAACCAGGCTACACAGTAACTACTGACAGCAATAAGTAACACACAAATTTATGAGAGAAGTGTACTGGCCATGTCGGCACACGCCTGGAATAATCAACTCACACAACAACGGGCAATCAAATGCCTGGACCACTATATAAGATGCTTAAAGAAAACAAGGCAGTACACAACCACATACTGATGGAACAATATCTCACCTGACCATGGGCGCAGTCACTGCTTGCTGTGTTCTGGCACAAAAAGCAAAAGACAGGCCAGAAAAGTTGATAGATATTACATATACGGAAACTAGCCCTCCTAAGTACTAAGGAAATCCGAATGACTATCACCATATGGTGCAGTCCGTCTAGGTATGTGTAATGGCACAAACAAAAGCAGAACAGGGCATGCCATGGTCAAGCATCGGATTCACCCTGAAATACAAAATGGCTAAGCATACAACACAGACATCCCACCTAGCCGCAGTCCTGAAGGGTCTGGGTGTGTTCTAGCACACTGGTGCACTATCTAAGGGCAGTGTGTGGGTGAAAGGATGCTGTAACAAACCACAAAAGGGACGGGATCCCGCAGGCCTGTATGTTGTCCGGGTAGATGTACATAGTAGGCTATGGTATCATACTCATATTAGGAAAAGAAACTTTGAAAAATACAAAAAAACTAATATAGAAACTACTAACATCCAAAGCTCCAAGCGGTTGGCCCGAGCAAGACCAGGTAAACACTCCTGAGTGTGGGACCAGACCAAAACAGAATCACAGCTGCCCAGCATTGAAAACAAGCACCCTCACAGGAGCTTATACGCTATGGACAGAATAAATAACTTGTCACAAAAACAAACAAAAAAGACAATCAAAATAATAGAGTACCAAAAAAAGGCAATCAAAATAATAGAGTACCTTTAGGAAATCCATACATTTTTCAAAGTAGATTTTTTTTTGTTCTTTTAAAATTATTAGTGGGATAGAAAACCGATTGTGTAATTATGTACACACACTTATTTGGGCAAAGCCGGTGTAAAGATTTCAAATTCCCCCCATATTCAAGTTCCCCCCCGGGAACTTGAAAACGTTTTCAAATTCCTCCCAGGGGAATTTGAAAACGTTTTCAAATTCCCTCCCTCGTTTTAACTTTCCCTCCCCCCCATTGTTGGGGAATTTTCTTTATTTTTATTATTTGTTGTTATTTTTCATGACAAATATTATAATATACAGAGAATAGCATAATGGAAATTATTACTAGTACAATAAAACATATTTAACCACAAATGACACAACAAGTCTCCAAGATGGTTAAGAAAAAAATATTATAGGTTTGAAATTTAAAACGTTTTTTTTACAGTTTTTTAAACAATTTT
Source organism: Branchipolynoe longqiensis (assembly GCA_030323885.1). Taxonomy (NCBI): domain Eukaryota; kingdom Metazoa; phylum Annelida; class Polychaeta; order Phyllodocida; family Polynoidae; genus Branchipolynoe; species Branchipolynoe longqiensis. The sequence goes on along the minus strand of CM059187.1, from coordinate 108,068,833 downwards.
AAATTCCCGGAGGGGGGAATTTGAAAATAGGGGGAGGAATCTGAAAACTTTTTCAGTTCCCCCCCAGGAATCTGAAAACGTTTTTAATTTCCCCGGAGGGAAGTTAAAAACGTTTTCAGATTCCCAGGGGGGAACTTGGGAAGGGGGGAAGTTGAAATCGTTACACCGGGCAAAGTCAGGGAAAAGCCAAGTGGCACCACACGTCAAGCGGCAAAAATCGCTCCAAAAGCAATGCTATCCATCCGCGCAAGAACCGCATGAGAACCACCCACGCCAGTGTGTTCGGCTTCTCTTTATTACATACATTATATATATATATATATATATATATATATATATATATATATATATATATATATATATATATATGTATAGTATAATATATATATGTTGTGCTAAGTATCTTTTAATATAGAATTATATTAGAAGATACTTGGCATATATTTTGTGCTAACATCTTCTATTATTATATATACACATATATATCGTAATATATTTATATTATGGTCAGTATAATTTAATATAGAATTGTATTAGAAGACACTATATATATGTATATATATATATTATTATTAATATATATATTATATATATATATTTATATATATATATATATATATGTATGTATAATGTTTTGTTCTAAGCATCTTCTAATGTAACTTTATTGACGCCAGGGAGACAATCATATATATATATGCACAATTGTCTGGCCTGCATAGCAACTGTACAAATAACCCAGTGAACTGTGCACTTCCATCAATAGTGTCGTTTTCCGATACTCGCTTATTCAGCATTAGACTGGTCTGTCTCGCGTGCAAAATAGATATAATATATATATATATAATATTATATATCTCTTTTATGAACAAATTCCCTGTTCCTATTTAATTTGAGCACAGCTAGGCATGTGTCTATTGTTTCATATTAACTTAATTATAATCGATTGTGGGTCACTATGCGCGGTGGCCGAATCGGTAGAGCGCAGGCTTTTCGTGTGGGAGGTTGGGAGTTCGAATTCTGGTCGAGTCAAAGCCCACTTAAAATTGATACTTATCACTACCTATCCTGGTGTTCGGTATTACTAGGATAGGGCAAGGACTGGTTAGCTCGGTATCAGGATAATGTGACTGTGTGGGAAAACGGTCATGGTGCCAATGGCACGGGCTTCCAATGGGGCAGCACTATAAAGTCACCACGAGTGTGCACTAGTACAAGTCGGTATCTGACCTAATATGACCTGGGATGTTGCCAGGATAATAAACTCCAATAAACAAACAAGATGATTGTGGGTTTTCTAATGGCGGGTATTCCGTCCAGTTAAATAGTTTCCATAGTGATGGTTTAGGCTAAAAATATACTTCAGTTAATCAATGGGTGGCCCGTGAGGAACTAGCCATATAATAACAGTTTCAATTAACCCGTCTCCCCCACAACCTTATAGGTGTCTATTGGATATATAGGTTCAACTCTAAATAAGTGTTTTTCTTTATAACATTTGATGCTTTTATCAGACTGTGCAGCGTGAATTGACACTGCGCATGTGCTCTACTTACAGTGGCCTGCCCGTGGACTCGGAGAGTCCTAAGGAGGAAGACCATCCGGCTGTCGTCGCCGAGACTGTCTTCAGGGACCTTGTTTGTCGTGCGTCATATGGAAACATAAACGCAGTTATTAAACCTGCACTCACGTAAGTCTCACTATGCCCATATATAGGCTGAGCATGTACACGGTAAAGTGCAGAGGCACTGTAATAGCTCAGAGACATCGACACACCACGCCCTATCGGACACACTTGTGTCTATATCATCTGGAGCACACACTGCCCGATTGAATTCAAATTAAATAAGCAGTGTAACCTATTGATTGGGTAGGTTATACGCATGTATAAGGATGGCTGTGGAGTATTGTATCCCAAAGTGGTCACCCATCTAAGTACTGATGAGGCTCAATGAGTGCTCAACAGCTGGCAGCACCAAGGCACATTAGTGAGTGTTTATTTCATGTGTTTTTTAGGTAGTGTCATTAATATATTTAAAATAAAGAAATCATATCTATGTTCTCTCCTTGTGTGCCTTAAATCGATTCGCTCTGCTTAATCAACTAATGTACAACAAAAACAGCAGGTCGGGTAAAGTAAGGTCGGGTAAAGTGAGGTCGGGTACAGTGAGGTCGGGTACAGTGAGGTCGGGTACAGTGAGGTCGGGTACAGTGAGGTCGGGTAAAGTGAGGTCGGGTAAAGTGAGGTCGGGTACAGTGAGGTCGGGTACAGTGAGGTCGGGTAAAGTGAGGTCGGATAAAGTCAGGTCATGTAAATTCAAGTCGTGTAAAGTCAAGTCCTGTAAAGTCAACTTGTGTAAAGTCAAGTCGTGCAAAGTCAAGTCATGTAAAGTCAAGGTTTGTAAAGTCAACTCGTGTAAAGTCAAGTCATGTAAAGTCAGGTTGTGTAAAGTCAAGTCATGTAAAGTCAAGTCGTGTAAAGTCAAGTCATGTAAAGTCAAGGTTTGTAAAGCCAAGTTGTGTAAAGTCAAGTCATGTAAAGTCACGTCTAAAGGCAAGTCATGTAAAGTCAAGTCGTGTAAAGTCAAGTTGTGTAAAGTCAAGTTGTGTAAAGTGAAGTCGGGTAAAGTGAGATCAGGTAGAGTGAGGTCGGGTAAAGTGAGGTCGGGTAAAGTCTGGTCGGGTAAAGTCTGGTCGGGTAAAGTCAAGTCGGGTAAAGTCAAGTCGGGTAAACTCAAGTCGGGTAAACTCAAGTCGGGTAAACTCAAGTCGGATCAAGTCGGGAAAAGTCAGGAAAAATTCAAGTCAAGTCGTGCAAAGTCAAGTCGTGCAAAGTCAAGTCTCGCAAAGTCAACTTGTGTAAAGTCAAGTCGGGTAAAGTCAAGTCGGGTAAAGTCAAGTCGGGTAAAGTAATGTCGGGTAAAGTCGGGAAAAATTCGGGAAAATTTGGGCAACGCCGGGCAAAGTCAGGGAAAAGCCCAGCTGCACCACGCGTCAAGTGGCAAAAATCGCTCCAAAAGCAATGCTATCCATCCGCGCAAGAACCGTGTGAGAACCACCCGTGCCAGTGTGTTCGGCTTCTCTTTATTACATACATTTCGACTTTTTCCACATGACGCCCGCGCGAGAACCGTGTGACGTCCGCGTGCAGTGTGTTCGCAGCTTAAAGCCGCTAATGGTATATGCACCTGGAATAGAAGTCGTACCTGTGATCAAGCATTTCAACCTGAATGCTGGTTATTAATCCATTTAAAGAATTCTACTTCTAGATGGTTAAACAATATTTTTTTCTCTGCAGACATTTGGATGAACATAACCTTTGGGTACCGAATGAATTCGCCGTCAAATGTTTCAAGATTATCATGTTTTCAGTCCAGGTATGTATAGTCGAGTATAAAATGTCTTTGTTTGTATAATTTGTACATTCATCACCTTAAAGCACTGACCATTTCCAAAAGTACATTTGAGCCCACCACCCACCCTCAAAGTATTATATCATGACGGTGTGTGTGTGAGAGAGCGAGAGAGAGAGTGCGAGAGAGAGTGAGTGGGTGGAAACAATAGAATATTAATTAACAGAGAGAGGGAAGGAAAGGGAGGACGATGGAGTGTGTCTGAGTGAATGAAAACAATAGAATATTAATAAACAAAGAACAATGAAGACATTGTTGGCTATATGTGTTGGACCTATACACCTGTTGTGTACAATGTGTAGATATAACCAGTTGTATATTTATATATGTTTATATGTGTATACATACAGCTAGAGAGAGGGGGAGACAGTGACACACACGTATATACATACATACATACATACATACATACATACATACATACATACATACATACATACATATATACATACATATATACACACATACATATATACACATACATATGTACACACACACACATACACAGACACACACATATATGCATATACAGATACATAATATATACACACACACGCGGGTGCCAGCAGCCTTCCCCAAACCCGCATACTGAGCACCTTTCACCAGTCCCCACTGCCCGCCACAGGCGCAGTATGGCTACGTGGTGGTGCAGATGCTCATGAGCCACCTGGACGAGAACTCGAAGCGCGACCCGAAGATCAAGTCCTCAATCGTGAACGTGCTGGCGCAGACGGTGCTGATATCAGCCGGCGGGTCGATCGGGCCGTCCGTGCTCGAGGTGTTCAACACCCTGCTGCGCCACCTACGCGTCTCCGTCGACACCGAGTCGGACGACCCGCAGCGCATGAACGACGAGAAGAACTTCCAGGAGGCCATCATCAACACGATCGGTACGCTGACCGCCTTAGTCGGTGGGTGGGCGCTGATCGCTTTATTGGGTGGGTGGGTAGGTGCTGACCGCCTTATTGGCGGGTGGGTGGGTGCTGATTGCCTTATTGGGTGGGTGGTGTGGGTGAGGTGTAACCACCTTAAGGGGGCGGGGTTGGGTGGGTTGCTGACCACCTTATTGGGCAGGTGGGTGGGTACTGACTGCCTTATTGGGTGGGTGGGGGTGCTGACGCCTTATTGGGTGGGATGGGTGGGGTGGGCACTGGACCTCTTATTGGGCGTGTGGTGGTGGGTGCTGACCGATTTATTGGGTGGGTGGGTGGGTGGGCACTGACCCCTTATTGGGTGGGTGGGTGCTCTGACCGCCTTATTGGGTGGGTGGGTGGGTGCTGACCTGCCTTATTGGGTCGGGGTGGGTGGGTGCTGACTGCTTATTGGGCTGTGGTGGTGGGTGCTGACCGCCTTATTGGGCAGGTGGGTGGGTGGGCACTGACCACCTTATTAGGCGGGAGGGTGGGTGCTGACTGCCTTATTGAGTGGGTGGGTGCTGACTGCCTTATTGGGTGGGTGGATGGGTGGGCACTGACTGCCTTATTGGGTGGGTGGGTGGGTGATGACCGCCTTATTGGGTGGGCGGGTGGGTGGGTGGGCACTGACTACCTTATTGGGTGGGTGGGTGCTGACCGCCTTATTGGGCGGGTGGGTATTCATATATTTATTTATTTATATATTTATTTACATATGGTGAACTGTGTATGTTATGGATAGTGATAAACCCTTTACCGCGTGTAATAATTCATGTAGTGTCTTGCACCCCCCATCAGGCACCGCGCCGCCTCCTGCGCGGGGCCTAACCTCCACTCGCTCGGATGAATTTTTTTCAACAAAGGAGTTGGGGTCTAGGTTACTCCCAACTCATATCGCATACTTGTCCCTATCTCTTTATACCTTATCTTCCGTCTGTACATAGTTAACGAAAGAATTATTATATATATATATATATATATAAAAACAAACAAACATATTATATATATATATATATATATATATATATATATATTAATATTATACTATATATATATATATATATATATATATATAATATGTTTGTTTGTTTTTCTTTCATATTAAGAAAAGACAAAAGATATAGTTATGAGACTGTCCTTTATAAATTTTCAGGGGAATTCGCAAACAACCTACCAGATTACCAGAAAATAGAAATAATGATGTTTATTATGGGCAAAGTGCCATTGCCAACAGACAGTGACCTTCCGGGGTAAGTAGACATTACTTAAACACAAGCTCCTCTTTTTTTCTGTTGATGTTAATTTATTATAGCTATGTATGCTAAAGCTTCCAAAGCAATATCAGTATCTTTACCAAGATATAGCGCCAAGGTATTAATATAAGTTTTTAATAAGAGTATATGTATTGTAGTAGTTTGCACTGACCTCTCAGACAAGGAGCCACATGTAGACGTGGGTAGGGTGGTGACATCGGGGAGCCTAGGTGGTGTAATGGTTAGCACACTGGCCCGGAATGCAAGAGATGCGGGCTCGATTTCGGCTTTAGGTGTCTCTTGAGAAGGCCTTAAATTTGAAAAGGCCTTGAAAATTGATCAAATACTGGGAAAAAACCTTGAAATTCATTTTATTCTGGGGGGAGGAGAGAGGAGAAATTTGATTGACAACAGTGTTTTGAATGGCTAGGTGTGTGGTTTATTAACTAATCGAGGACAATTGTTAGGTATAAAGATGTTAATTCCCTAGTTGCTTCTTTTGCTTTATAAAAGTAGCATACAGAATCCTGGTGAAGTAAGATCATAAAGAGTTGACATATATATGATCATTATAAATAATGTCATATATTTCGGCCTGATAAGGCCCTAAAATGGCCTTAAATTTTGTTGCTGAATAAGCTGTATGGACCCTCGTTGTGCGCGCCTTATAAATGCTGTGCTCCTCTGTCAGCGAGTCGCGGGATGTGCTGCTGCAGACGATGTTGATGAAAACTCTGCTAAAGGTAGCCACCAAGTACAAGACAACGCTCATGGTGAATGCCTTCCCGGCCGCCTTCCTTGAGCCACTGCTGCGCGTGTCGCTGGTTAATGATGCCGGTATCCGGCGCATCGTGCAGGAGATCCTGCACACGCTCATCGACCGGCACGACAATCAGACCAAACTGCGCACCGTGCGCATTCCCAAGGACATCGCACAGCTCGACCTCACCGTGGAGAAAGCACCGCGCCAGGACATCATGTTCATGCGCAAGGTGGGTGTAGGTGGGGGAAGGACTTCTGGGAAGGAGCTGCTTGGTTGTTGGAGTTGTACGTCCTGGCAACATCTAATGTCCTATCAGGACGGGTACCGACTTGTGACAGTATGCACTCATGGCGAGTTTATAGTGCTGCCCGACTGGGAGACCAGGCTGCCAGCACCATAACCTGATATCCGACTCAATCACATTATACTGACACTGAGCCAACCAGTCCTTGCCCTATCCTATTAATGCCGAGCTCCAGGCTAGGAAGCAATAAGTATTCAAATCTTTTAAGTCATTGGTTTGACTCGACCAGGGTTCGAACCCATGGGTTCGAATCCCACGAACTACCAAAATCGGAGATGGACGATCAACTCATTCCGCCATCCCGTCTGGTCAGGCGGGAGAAGGACTTCAGTCTGTAAGCTGTGGTGGGTGTAGGTGGGGACGGACTTAACATAAAGACTTGTTATTCTTAGATAAGAAACAAAAAGATTGTAAATCTATTCTAATCATCTATTTTCTAAACTGTATGATCAAATTGCAATATTCAAATGCAAGTATAATGTTATATAGGACCATTATTTGTATTTTCATTTCTCTGTTATCTGCTTATTTAAAAACGACAGTTCAAAAATCCCACAGAGATATTTCCCTTAGCCCCCTCAAAATTCTCAATGAGATTTTACTTTAAAGGGGGAAAAAGTGAGATTTACGGTAATCACTCAGCGTGAATTTGATCATATCTGGTATAATTCAAAAGGAGGTAAGCTTTTCTTTAAATCTAGAATGGACCATTGCGCAAAAGAATAACTATTGGCTTAACCTGTTTTAAGCGAAAGATGAATATAAAATTTAAAAAGCAATAAATGAAAGTGATATTAATTCGTTACAACTTAATTTCAGAATGGAAACTTGTTCTACTGGCACCTGTACGAGAACATGCTTCAGGCGAACAACCGAGTGGACAACTTCGAGTCTGTGTACTGCACCCTGGCACTCATCTGTGTGGAGATGGGCGGGGACGACATTTTAATAGAGCTGTTCAGGCTTGCCCTGGGCATACAGGTAAGGAACGCTCGGAGGTCACGTGAGGAGTGACTCAGAAAGCTAAAATAATTATCATATTCATTCATACACCAGGGGTGGCATGGTCTTGAAAAGGCTTGCGATATGGGGTTGTGTTTTGGAAAGGCCTTACATTTTTTTAAATGCCTTGGTTAAAGGCCTAGCAAATTTACCAAAAGTCCATGGATTGTGCCTAAGTAAAGTTTCCAAAAACTGGAAGTGAAATTACATTTATATGAAAGTTGATCAGGATAGCACATGGATTATTGCGATATATTGCGAACATAGGGGGAAAAGACTGGAAGTTTTTTTTGTTTTTTGTTTGTTTTTCTATTTTTGCAATTCTGTGGACAACAGTTCAAGTTGAAGCCCCAAGTATGTGCCTTATTAACTAGTCTAGGACAACAATTATGTATGGCAAAAAGGTAATATCTTAGGTTCTTAAAAATAGAATTTTTGACTAGAAAAAGACTAATTTGATGGTGAAAAAGACGGTGAATTATGGTTACTAGAAATCTGTGCGAACCCTGTACACTTATAATTGCTTTGGAGGTACATACTTTCTCTTGCTTTTAAAAACATTTATTAATTGTTAGCGGAATTCACTTTAATGATTGGATCACATGATTTCAACATGCATTCCTGACATGGATATTTATTCTATAGTGAAGTGTTCATATCGTAGAAAAAAGCTTATAACTACTAAGATATCTGTGAGATACTTCAAACCAAACCAATGGCAGTTTTATAAAGTCATTGGTTTGATTCAGCCGGGGATGTATCCAAGAATACGTATGTGATGCATAATGCGCTATGCAAGTATAAATGGCGTGAGGTTATCTACTCCTATATATTTGCCTTAACTACCAAATGGAACTGACTTTGCTTGTACTGGTGGCGGCCCATAGGCCCCTACCTCACTCTCTTACCGTCTCATTCCCAATAGTCACCTTCACTCGGCCAGAACAATTTATATATGTTGTAAATATTTTGTAATTGTTGTTGTGCGTGTTTTTTTAATTGCAGAAGATGGCAGCCACTGCGGCTCTACCAATCACACACAAGTGCGCGATTCAGGCGTTGGTGGCGGCCTACATTAACCTCATCTCCCAACTGACGGCCATCCCGGCGTTGTGTCAGCACGTGGACACCGTCATCGATTCCAGGCGTCAGCACTCACCCTTCTACCTGCCGGACATGGCCTTCAACCGCCACAATAAGGCCACCAGGTCAGTGCAGCTCTAGGTTCTGCCGGACGCGGTGGCCGATTCGGTAGAGCGTAAGTCCATGTCGAGTCAAGCCAATGACTCAACAAATTTATACTTGTCACTTCCTAGCCTGGCGCTTTGCATTGGCAGGATAGGGCAAGGACTGGTTAGCTCAGGCGTCCGGATGATGTGACTGAGTGGGATATCGGGTCAGGGTGCCAGCGGGCTGGTCTCCCAGTGGGGCAGAGTGAGAGCCCCACTGGGAGACCATGAGTGCGCACTGTCACAAGTCGATACCCATCCTGATGTGACCATAGATGTTGCCAGGATGTAAAACCCCAAGAAACAAACTAACAAATCCTCTATGTTCTGGTGTGATTAATTATCATTCTATGCCATGTCGATATCCTTTTGCTCATTGTGTAATGTGTATTTTAATTATACTTTGTAGAACTTTCTGTAAATAACTGTACCACTCACGGTCGGAAGACAAGTGCTATGACACTGAGAAATCACATGTGAATAAAATTCATTTACCACAAAAAAAGCCACACACAAACAGGCATAGCATTTGTATAGATTTATGAAGCAAGCATACCCACACAGTACGGGAAGTAAATTCTTGTCGTGCGCGGTTAAGGCCACTGATATAGAGATGGAGTTATCCAGTACTGATTTAGTAAGCTATAAATCTGTATTGGAATGTCTATGGCACCTTGTGTCGCCAAGTGCTCACCCATCCATGTCATGACGAGGCCTAACGTTGCTTAACTTTGTTCATCGGATTAGACGAGAATCTATGTTTTCAACATTTTAGTTATCAGGCCGTCCTCAAAAGAAATTCGGTTTACTAGTCTTTAATGGCAGACATGGGCAAATGGTATCTTGATATGTGGTGTAATTATTCAGAAGGGCCCAACCTTACGCATTTCCATATATGCATTAGATGGTTTGTGCCAGAATATGTGCGCTATCTCTCACCTGTCATTTGTGTCAGAACATTTGTCACATCTCTCGCCATGTTGACTACTGTGCTTTATACTAGAACATGTGTTACATCTCTCACCATGTTGACTACTGTGGTTTGTACTAGAACATGTGTTACATCTCTCACCATGTTGACTACTGTGGTTTGTGCTAGAACATGTGCCCCATCTCTCACCATGTTGACTACTGTGGTTTGTGTCAGAACATGTGCCCCATCTCTCACCATGTTGACTACTGTGGTTTGTGTCAGAACTGCTCGGTCATAGGCAGTGAGCCTCTATGCCGTAACGGCCCATAGAACTGCTTGGTTATCCTTGGCAGTAAAGCCTCCGCGTTTACACGGCAAAGCTTGATTTTTCTCTTCCATACTGGACGTGAATCTTTTTAAAGTAATTAATGAATTTGTTTCACTTAAGAAATTTAATTAAATGTATCTACAGCACCAAACTTTTGAAATTTTATAGAAGATAGTTTTCGAAATTTGTTTTATGAGTGTCGCCTCTGAAATATTTAGAACCCAATTCAGAGGAGGCTTTTAGTATGAATAGCGCGCGTCCATGAAATGTGACGTCTTATTCAAGTTAACGAAATGCCTATATATTGTAGTTTAGCCCACGTATTCTGAAATTGCCACATGTGACTCGTTAGAACTAAAGTGTTCCGTCTCCAATGTAAAAACGCACTAACCAGTAGCATCTTCCATTGCTACTAAGTGTCGTCTGCTGTTTGGTTTCACTGAATGAAGTGATAACCGACGACATGCAGTGCTGACCTGAGTGATTTTCCGCGATTACAACAGAATTTTACTCACTTCACTTCTGACGAGATTTAGTGCTAGTGTAGTGGTCTGCACTGACCTCTCAGGCAAGTAACCACATAGACAGGTGGGCGTGGGGAGTGTGTTGATATCAGGGAGCTTAGGTGGTGTAATGGTTAGCACACTGGCCCAGAATGCAAAGAGATGTGGGTTCGAGTCCTGCTCTAGGCACAATATTTCCCATTTTCATCACCCCCACGACACTGGTTGCCGTGATCAGGATCCTGTACAAGCTTTGCGCTGTATGGTTGTTGAACCTACCCTGTGTATGTATGTGTTAGTGCATTGCCTGTATGTATGTAATTGTAAGCATTACAAGACTTACAATTCCAGGGGGACGAGTGTAGTGGTCTGCACTGACCTCTCAGGCAAGTAACCACATAGACAGGTGGGCGTGGGGAGTGTGTTGATATCAGGGAGCTTAGGTGGTGTAATGGTTAGCACACTGGCCCGGAATGCAAAGAGATGTGGGTTCGAGTCCTGCTCTAGGGACAATATTTCCCATTTTCATCACCCCCACGACACTAGTAAACGAACGCCTATATAAAGTCGCAATATTATTTTTCCTGCGGGCTAATAGCATAATTGAAACGTTTTGAAAACAAAAATATCAATAGTTGCTGTTGTGTAAATGAATCTGATCCATTTAGATTTCAAATTAATTAATTAAAATTAAATATTAAATTATAGACACAACTAAGGGAACAATTCAAGTAATGCCATTTATTTGAATATCTGCGCAGAGGAGATCGATATAATGAATTAAGTCATACTACAAATATCTCAAAAGTTTACCATCTAAAATAAAATTTACTTCAGACTAAAGTAAGGTAGATTCTAACAATCAATTTAACGTATTTATCTCAGAAAAATGACAGAAACTGAAAACCATCAGACTATGCAACTTTAAAAAGAAAGATTAAATGGTTCTTTTGTGATCTGCCAATCAGGCATGTTATTCTGCGTTGGCTACAAAGCGCATATATGCAGAACATCACCGCTAGGTGTCGTCACCGTGCCACCCTCCTCTTAATTGCCCCGAGTATGAGTGAAACATAAGTCGTCTGCCTCAATTTCTGACGCTCTAATTCAGATGTAGACGCCGTTCTCCTCCAGCCGTTCAGCAAGACCGACCCTTTCCCAACCACACCAAAAGGTGATGGTGACTTCTGTGTTTTGTGCCTTGACGCCTCGTTAGTTCCTTCTCCCCCCCCCCCCAACCCACCCCAACCCACCCCCCTACACCCTCCACCACTCACCCTTACACACCACTCAAGATGCGAGGAATGAGGTTTGCTTGACCCTGTATGCATATATACTTTTCTTCTTTTGATTTAAATCAAGCAAATTCTTTTGTTGGGGGGGGGGGCGGTTAGAAAGGGGGTTAATGTTATTTCATTAACAGGATGTCCACCGTGTGTCATCTCATATTCCCCAGATCTAACTAACCCATGTGCATCGTTTTCAGAAAGTATTACCCTGACTGCACTTTTTATTCTGGTTTTGGGCTGTCTCATTAGCGTTATTACACAGTCGTAGCTTACTTCGACAGGCGAGGCTTTTGTAATAATAATGACAATAATAGCAATAATTATTATTATATGGACATAGTTAACTTCAATTATAGTTCTGTTATGAGTGTTCTTAAAGGATAGAACAATACTTCAGCAATTAGGCTTATAATTATGTCAGTAGCCTCGACTACAGTGGTATGGTTACGAGATGCGTAATAACGTATATGCAGGTAAGACGTGCAGTTCGGTGCTTCCCGGTGGTGGCCGGCGTCTGGGGTTCGATTTGTTAACAATTCTCTGACAATTTATCAAAATTAGCAACAGCTACTCAATTTAAGAAAAACTTTCAATCTAAACAGTAGCATTTTACACCACAATTATTGAAATGTCGACACATGCCCACGGTACGTGTTTACCAGTGGTGGCAGTGTGTGTGTGTCCCTTTGGAGGTTCGGCTGCGTGCCGCCAGGAGGCGTCTGCGCAGAAGTGCGCTGCTGAGCTGGTTGTGTTATTGGTGGAGTTTTTGAGTGTGCGGTTGGTTCACTTACTCAGCATGGTGTGTGTTGTCTTTGGTGCTTTCAGTTACCCCAGCACCGACGAAATGGCTCCTTCCCTTTTGTTCGAGAGTGAGGTGATCTCCGAAGCGTTGCGCAGCAGCGGCCATGACACTTCGCGACTGTCCACGCCGTACGCGCCCAAGCCCTCCGGACTAGGTAGGGACGACCCCATAGTCGCATGATGACATGACAACACCGACACATCACACAAACATCACACACACACTTACTGATGTATCCTACTTTCTCCACTGAGCACATCTAGCTATAGTTGTGTCATAATTCGTCGTGTGCGCATGGGCACACGTGTCCACGTCCACCCCGTCACACGTGATGATAGCCTCATTTAGTGCTACGGTAAAACCTCTCTAAATCGACCGACCTTGGGACCGAATTTAAGTGGTTCAATTAGGGAGGTGGTCAGTGAAGGGAGTTAAAATATCCTTACAATGGTATTTTTGGGACCCAAATAAAGCGATCGATATAGGGGATTGGTCGGTCTCTGGAGGGGGTTGGTTAGAGAGGTTTTATTGTATTTCTTTTTTTTTAAACACCACAACCACAGTTATTTCGCAAACACATTGTTTTAAATCTCAATCTCTCCACTTTGCCTTCATTTAAAACAATATGACCTACTACCTGAGTTCATTAATATATCTTTTTTTATATTTTGCACGTTTAATACTTTGCTACATATATTCATTAGACAATCCAATTGTGTTACTTCCCATCCAAATGGTGGTTTCGTATCCGTGCTAGTGGCTTTACTTAAGATTATTGCCTATAATAATTGTGTAGTCGTCTTTGTATTTCAATTTCTTTAAATGTTTATCTGTCGATTGTAAATTAAGTTATACTGTCATTTCAAATTCTCGCACCCAACCCAACGATATATTCCAATATACATTCAGTTAGCTAGAGATCAGGTCATAAATTGTTAGTTTCTCTGATCCAAACAAAGCGTTGTTGTGTAATAATATCTGAATAACAAATAATCTCACAATGGCGCCCCCTTGCGGACATCTGTGGGCTGGTGACGGTACTACAAATACTAACCCAAACCTGGGTGTAATTTGCTTCCAGAGGCGGAGAGTCTAGCGCTGTCCAGTGAGTCTCTGGCTTGCCCTGCTTGCACCTCGTTCTGAATACACTGTCCAATAACACTAGTACATAATGATGCAAACTGGCCCTCGTTTTAAGAGGGAGACGATTCAGAGCAACCTTATTTTAACAATTTTAAAAACAAAACAAATAAGCACAAATTAGGAAGAGAAATATGAAATTAATCTTGTTCAACTAATCTGAATGGTGATCTCGAGTTACTTTATCCACGCTCAGCTTACTTAGATGGTGTTTTTTTTTTTTAAATATAAAAAGAAAACCCTTTCTATCCATTCCACATTAATATGTCCATCTCAAATTCATCAGTTGGAGCGAGTAGCATTACTTTCTATTTTTTAAATAATGTTCAAGTCCTGGCAGGAAATTCGTTGAGGTTATCGGGAATAATGTTTACTATTTTTTAAATATGGTATTTAGCATAATATATGAAGCCTTTTTTTTCATATAAAGAAAATGAAGATTGGAATTATTTAGGGACTAATTCTTGAAATTCTGATAAACCTACTACACTACTCAGCATGGTAAGGCTGGTTGGATGTTTAACACCACTTATCAATAATTGTCTAAAATTATCTTGAGGAACTGTGGATGGCAAGGGTTAAAGGGGTTGGATATAGACTAGGATGGCCAGCTCGACACTCTGACGAATCCTTTGCATAAAGTGCCTATTTATATTGTGTTGGAAGAGTGATAGAAGGAACAAAGGTATAACAATGCAGCTTCTGCTTTGCATGTGTGGGTTTTGTAGTTGTTTGTATTGTCTTGATTTCGTTTATGTTTTACTGGATGAGATACCTCATTGTTAACTTGATAATGATATTAAAAACTATATATAAAAACTTGGATGCACGTATAAGAAATATGGAGCTGCAAAATGGAATTCAGTGCAGGACCGAACACAATGTCTTTTTTGTCTTGTCAGTCAGCTAAATAGTAATAGCTATGTTCGCAGTTTTGGCGAGGGTGTATCGGAGTACAAAACTGACCATCCTAGTAAACCAGCACCTTGTAGAAGCTGGTGCCACACATGATGCCCACTCTTGTGGCCGTCGTCTGAGTGGGTTTGGGCCTGGTTTTAAGAATACAACTCCTATCGTTTATGGCCCTGTCACATTACGAGGTATCTCGCCAGTGCGCTGCCAACGCGGAAAATCCCTTTTTTACGTCGAGAAGCGTCAAACTTTTCGGCGTGGGGGGCAAAGTTGGACTTATACATACCGTATACACAGCGTATGGCCAATGTACGACCAGCGTATGGCTAACATACCTCCCGGCGGAAAATGCTCGAATTACGCTCACGGTACATTCACAGAACGCCGGTGAACATTATATACATTATTCGATCGCCAGAACTATGCGTCATACCTTACATACGTGAGGACACGCTGGAGAAACGCTAAACGTCCGCTAGACGTATGTTAAGCGTACGTTAACCATATGTAGTCAGTACGTGGACTGTACGTTCCCACTGCCTTTAAAGTAGGTCAACATAGTGCAACGTAGTGAACAACATTTGACTAACATATGTCTAATGTACATCGACATACACCTAATGCTTACATAATGTATGGCGGACGTAAAATCCACATGTTGTCGTGCGTCGAAAGTTTTGTGCATGCACAAAACTTTGCCGACCCCCTGATGTGTGACGCCGTATCTCGACGAACGTTGACGTACATTGACATATACCAACGCGTGCCTAACACATATTGACGTATCCCGACGTAGTGTCGATGTACATTGGTGCGAAGCGTCGTAATGTGACAGCACCATTAGGCTCGTCCATTAGGGTGTTCTGTTCGTTTGAACCAATCGTTAGCCAAAGGCGGTTCTTCTGAGTCGTCTCTCCTACGAGTTGAGCACACACACACATAGACACACAGACACATACATACATAAGCAGATACACACATGTACATATGCACCAACACACACTCATACACGCACAACAGACACAGACACACGTGTATACACAGGCATATGCATACATAGGCAGACACACACATACATATACATACATAGGCAGACAAGCACACGTACACACACAGGCATATATACATTGGCAAGCAGACACACACAGACAAGCACACATACACACATGCATGTACATTGCCAAGCAGACACAAACAGACATATACATACATAGGCAGACAAGCACACATACACACACATGCATATACATTGGCAAACAGACACACACAGACATATACATACAGAGGTAGACAAACACAGACATACATAGGCAGACACACACAGACATACACACATACATACATACATACATACATACATACATACATACATACATACATACATACATACATACATACATACTCACACATTCCCAGGCACACACATACATAGGCAGAGACACACAGACATACACACAAACATACGCATACATAGGCAGACATACACCTACACACATAGACACACAGATACCCACGCACAAACACATATGCACACATATATACACGCATACATACACACACAGACATACACATACATACGCTCAGAAACATGCACGTATAGACACATACACACACACCCTGCCGAGGTACAGGTAATTAAGAATAACCAAAGGCATGCCAGTGTGTAGAGATGGGAACTGTAGGATTGCAAGGTGGGCGTGTCGCTTTGGTTGTGGGTGTTTTATGTAACGATGTGTGCTGTTCCCTTTAACTAGACTGTGATAGCGCTACCAAAATAAAAGCATTAAGTCAGTCCCTGAGTGCCATCCCCACCCATCCCGCTCCAATGTTTATTGCACCACTGAGCTCGAACAGTACTCTTTCTAGTCTCATGCACAGTATAGGTTATACAAAATGTATATATATATAAAAAGAACCTGCTTCCCTTCTAATTTTAGCAATACCATTTGACCGGTACTGCTGTCTAATTTGGTGAATTATAATTGTACTAGTCTCGTACTCCGCAATAGTTGAGTTCTCCATCTAGGTACCAACATGCTACTACTGACTGGTGATACATGCTACTACTGACTTTAGCATGTTTTTGTTTTTGTAATTTAGTGTTTTCGCTTCTAAATCAACATTGCCTTTTGCGTGAAAAAATAAAATATATATATATATGTGTAAAAAGCTGGCATGTAAAGCAAAAGAATTTTTTCTTAATTTTTATTTCAAATATATTTCTTTTGTGGTTATGTGTATTCGTTCCTGAAATGGGGCGATACATAAAATGTGGTCCATTTATTGCCTTAAGTTCAATAATAATCTTTTTAAAAAAAGAAAAAAAGTTTAAGAGTAAGATGAATATAAGTATTCCGAGATATCGAAACTGGGCTCCATCAGGCCCAAAATCAGGCTCCTGACAAGGGTTGGGTGGAAACACTGCACCAACCCAGAAAACTGATGCAGTGTGCATACCATGTGCACACAGTAGTATCACACACAGTGGTTAGTGTGTATGTATGTGGTGTGCATTGGTGGAGTAGTAGTGGGCCCTGCACACAGGTAGTTGGGGAGTTACCATGGTTACTAATTAAAACAGGGTGCGGGTGATCAGAATCAGCACCCTGTAGTAGGGGTGTCATTGGCTAGGGGAGCTGGTGAACATGCATGCACAACGTGGTATTTTATCTAGTGTCAAATATTTGCTGGGATAATTTCACTACAATCTGCATTAGAAACAAATGCATGGCAAGAATCCTACCAGGTTCGCTCATGAGGAGGCATGTGATTACACAGTAAAACCGCTCTAACCGACCACCTCCACAGATCGACCACTCCCCTATATTGATCGCTTTATTCGGGTCCCAGACGATCGCCCATATGTAACGAAATGAAAAACTCCCTAAACCGACCACCTCCCTAAATGGACCATTTAAAGTCGGTTCCATGGTCGGTCGATTTAGAGAGGTTTTACTGTAGGTGCAAACTGAGTTTGAAGTATAGGGTCTGCAGTGCAGGATAGCAGTGTGTATGCTGAAGCTGCTTCGGTTCTTCCTGAGGGACCATCGTAACTCACAACACGCGCGTTTAGATGAACTAGGGCCAATTTTCCATTTCGAAGTAAGAAAAGAGGAACACTTTGGTGGTGTAATAAAACATTAACATTGTGTTTTCGCTGCTTAGACTACTGGACTTAGCTGTGGCTGATTGATATCAAACTTCAAGTTAGATATCACATCTAGTTGGATATCAATCCGCGATAGGTGCGCCCAACAATAACCTGAGCAGTGTAAAGACTTTGTATACATATAGATCTGTGTAAGCCCCCCCCCCCCCCACCCCCCGTCCCCCCACACCTTCAGTTCCGATAAGAAAACCCAGACATTAAGCTCCCAATTTATTTGGACACTATGCATTCCTATATACGCATATCCAGCAATAATTTGATTGTAAGAGTGTGGTATTGCTAGCAGGTGCATGGTTCCATTTGACACTGGTGCTTGAACTTTTAATTGTAGTCTTACTCTCTCATTTCTGCGGATTGATTGACCGGTTTTTGGTGTGGAAATCTACTAAGGTTGCATACTATTAATAATCAATAGTGTGGATAAGTTTCTTACAGAGGTGGATATAGCAGTAAGAACACCTGGTATATTATACTACTAACCACACAAGCACACACACATTTACAAGGCTATTTTAGAATAACGCATAGCTACACTTCCTAACACGAGCCAATATGGTTATCTCACGTTAGTCATAACGCATAATGAAATGCAACGGTTGCAGTTGTATAATGCATTGCATCATTATATTGTGTACTACATACCATGTGACCCAGCATTCCCTATTTACATGGTGACGCAATAAACATTAGTATGTGCCTTATCACTTGCCAACAGAGTTGTTCCAAAAGAGTAAGTATATGCAGGGTTAACGAGACTGGGGCTGACTGGTTTGGTTCTCGTTAGCAATTTGTGTTAATCACTTTGCCTCGTTCTCATAGTTGAGGAGGCTCCCACCCCCCATCCCCATCCCCATCCCCTCCCTTTGATGGTCAGACGCCCGCTATGCTCACACCAGGAGAAACACAATGGACACGATCCTCTTCATCATCCTACACTCTTTTGATAATGATAATAATACAATTTATTATTATCAATAAAAAATGTGAAAAAATAATGAAAAGAAGCAAACCCTGCAACAATTTAAATTTAAACGCAGTTAACACATACATCTTCGATGGCAACTATTGGTGACTTCTATGCAAGCATGTTATTTAGTCACTCTCCTTGATCTGCACAGACACACAGACACACAGAAGTAGGATGAAGTCAATGCATCGTGTCCGTGTTATTTATTTCCAAATACCTCCTACAAAAAGGTTCATACCTGGTCACCTTTAGTACAATTATGTATGCAACCACACATTCTATGTGAACCAATAGTAGGCTCGGTAGCTGCATGCTAATGAGTTCGGTTGTACTTTCAACCAGAAGGAATAATGCCTGTATTTATATTTTTGTTTACGAAGAGTATGAAAAGTAACACAAAGTTAGATTGATTTTTACAGTTTTTTTGTTGTTATGTGTCTGTGGAAGATACTTAAAACTGTTCAAGCAATATATGATCTAACCTTTAGTATTATTTGCTAAATTCAAGCAATCAAAGGATAATATTTAATATCGTTGTGGGGGGTGATGCAAATGGGAAATATTGCCCCCAGGATTCGAGCACACACTTCTTGCCGTTCTGGGGCTATGTATGGAAGGTGTTTCAGAATATACGAACGCGGGACGACCAGACCACGTCAGGTCACGTGACTGGATGTGAATGTGTCCCATGTACAAAGTGTTGGTGATCTCTGCAGTTCCCGGTGTATCGAAGCATTCACAGCACTACCATCAAAGCACAGCTTCATTTCCAAGTTCCTCAGTCATTAATACAATTACCCGTGCGGAAAGTCGGCAGTTCGAATCCCGGCCGGGTCAAACCAATGAATTCGAAAATTTGTACTTGTCATTACCTAGCCGGGCGATTGACCTTAATAGGATAGGACAAGGACTGGTTAGCACAGTATCAGGATAATCTGACTGTGTGGGATATTGGGTCATGGTGTCAGCAGCCTGGTCTCTGAGTGAGCTATTTGGGCATGGTGCCGGCAGCCTGGTCTCTGAGTGGGACAGCACTATGAAGTATCCATCAGTGTGCACTGTCACAAATCGCTACCCGTCCTGTTGTGACCTTAGATGTTGCTAGGACGTAAAGTAACAAACAAACAAATGCTATTACACAATGCAGGAAGCTCTACTATTACTTCTTCCTGTTCCACGTTAATGTTGTTTATCACAGTTTGTGATTTTGTTGAAAAGTTTTAGCACGTTTTTTTGGTGTTTTTTTTCTCAAATCTATTACAGATACAGGGTAGTATTTTGACTTGCTAATGGTGGGAAAATGATTAACAGAAGCTTAAATGTTGTTCTTGTTTTTTTTCTGTAAAATCCTTTGATTACGGAAAATTACAATCGTGGTAAATTGATCCACCTTGTTCCACACTGCTCCTTGCCCCATGCATATAATACCGAGGGCCAGGCGAGGTCGAAATACATTTTAAAGCCATTAGTTTGTCCCGTCATGGATCGAACCCATGACCTGCTGCGTGGGAAGGAATATTAATTGTGTATCTTATGCAGATTGTCATTGGGTCTGAGGAGAGCAGAGTTAATCACTAAGAATATTAGTTACAATTAACTTAGCATAGATGCAAATTCAGAGTCATAAATAAAGATGCACCATGCCCTGGATTTTTATTATGGCTACTGAAATTACACGGACCCAAAATTGTGAAATGGAGTGAATGCAGTTTTGTCTCCTCGCAAGACTTGAGGATGACACCATATCAGGGCGGGTTCTGACTTTTGACAGTACACGTTACTGGTTGCTTTATAGTGCTTCTCCATTGAGGTACTATGGTAGTGGAACAATGACACAATATTACCCGTAACCACATATTGATACTGAAGCAACTAGTTCTTGCCTGACCCTACTTATGCCCAAAACTAGAGAAGTAGACGACGCATGTCAGTGTTGTCAATCTTTAGTTTGAATCGATCAGCTATTCCGCCCACACTGGAAGTCACTTCTATCACACCAGAATATAGCACATCTGCCAAATGCTGTGAACATCATGGATCCAATACGGTAAAATTAACGCGGCTAGTGATTGAATCATGACATGGTTATGGTAATGACTAATGGTAATTCAAAAGAAAGGATTTAAATAATGCATACACTCCACCTCGACTCCATTCAACGTGAAAACTTGGTGTTTTAGTTTAAACCGTGTAACTTGTTCCCCAAGACCAATTAGATTTTGACATTTGGCTTGATGACTTATTCATAAATGTAGGTGACTTATTCAGGCAAATTAGATCTTGGAATTTCACCTTCATGAAGGATTCAGACATGTAGATAACTTATTCGGGCAAATTAGATTTTGAGATTTGACTTTGAAGGATCCATATATGTAGATGACTTATTCAAACAAATTAGGGTTTGACATTTGACCTTGAAGAATTCAAACATGTAGATGACTTATTCAGACAAATTAGATTTTGACATTTGACCTTGAAAAATTCAAACATGTAGATCACTCATTGAGACAAATTTGATTTTGACATTTAATCTAGATGGATTTAGACATGTAGATGACTCATTCAGAATTGTGCGTAACTAGTTTGGATCATGACTGAAGCAGTTCATGAAATGTTATTTGTTTGTGTTTAATAACAAATAAAATACCCCCATTCTATTCAAATCTGCGCAGAAACCCACCGACTGCTAAGGTATACAGGCATCAGACCCCCCCCCCACCCATATCCTCCCCTCGCTCCTACCCTCCCACCTAACCTCCAACACTCCGCTCCTACCTCCCTTCAATAGTTCGCGCATTTAAGGATAAGTCACCCATGAAGCTGTGTACTTCCAACGGTCGAATATTGGAGGGTGTTCAGTAATTTGTTTTGGGAACGGAAGTCAGGAGAAAAATCCATTGTACCAAAATGAATTGTCTCCTTTGTGAATAAGCCAAGTGTGAAAAGAAAGCCCAGGTAGTGCTGTTTCTAGTAAGTGGGCTATAAATAGAATAGCTCCCACTGTCTGTACCTAGAGCTATGTAAGATATAATTTCACAAATGTTGGTTAGGCAGCAAAGTTTTGATAAGTTAGACGATTTAGAACCACACTACATTTTCCATAAAAATTCTGTTATTAAAGAAAATACTTTCTTTTATTGTTTATACTTTAAATTATTATAATAACTTCGTAGAATAGGTGGACTATTTTGAGCAGACTGCAATCGATAACTGTAAATCGAACTTATTTGTTTACTGCGCGGAGTTTGGTTTAACTGGACTATGTTTTAAATGGTGCTATGATTAAATGACATTTGATTAGCTTACATAGCTTGGGCTTTGTCAAATATCTACCACTAGCATCAAGACAAATGGACTTAGTCGGCTATAAGGAGTATAAAGCTTATACGAATATAGGCTGCGGAAAATATATATTTTATTATTTGTTATTTGCTCAATCCGCCTGTTGGCACGTCTATTGTTTGCGCTCCATGTGCTGCACGCCTGATGTTATCCTGGCATGTGCTATTTCTGGTCTCTGTGTGTTGCACACATGCCCTGCTGCACATACGCCGGTCCTGCGCTGACCCAATATAAGCAGCTGCTGGGTGTATAGAGTGCACCACTCTTCTCGATTTTTCTGACCAGACGTCAGAGTGTCTGTGCCCGAGTGCACCACTCTACTCTACTGCCGTTCTGCAGTCGTCCGCTGGCCTGCCAGCCACACTCAGTTACTGGTGATTGGCTATGCCTTTCTGTCTCAGTTGTGGTATCACGCATAGTGCAGAGGAAGCAAGGTGTGCTAGTTGTCGGGAGAAGGAGGGTGGGACGCACGGCCGGACGACTGCGTTTAAGATGGCGACAAAAGGAGTGAAACAAGAAGAAGCAAGTGTGTTGGCAGCTGGTGTCACTGGAATAAGAATCGAAGACTGGGAGGTAATGCTCTAAAGGACATAGAGGAGATGGAGCTCAGGAAACAGGTGAGATGATTGGAGGAGAGGCGTGAGAGGTTGGAGAGGGAGGAAGAATGTGGGTACGGGCAGCGCGTGCCGGTGGGTGCGCAGGCGATAGAGGAGGTACCAGCTGTAACAGCTGAACAGGGCATTGGCCATTCTGCTTATGGCCGCTCACGCCGGCGGTCACGTGGCAGGAGGTGCCATCGCCATGGCAGCTTGAGTTCACGGAGTGGTAGCTCTTCGAGGAGGCACAAGGGTAAGTGGTTCTTGCGGAAGTTTACCTTTGCAGAGAAGAAGGTTCGCAATCTGAACCCTCACTAGATGATTCACGCCACGGCAAAATGGGCCCTTAATATTGAGTGCATGATGGTTGCTGACCACAGGGCCCTACTAGAGCATATAGGTTTGTCAGCCTAAGGGCCATGATGACTGATTTTTCAGACTTGGCTCATATTGAATACGTCAGAGCGATTCGTAAACAGGCGGAATTGATTGGATTCGCGGCCTTCGGGAAGGCGAACACTGGTACTAGCGTATCGTATTATGGCCTTCAAAGCATGAAATTAAAAAAGGCGCAACAACAGGAATACAATGGGAAGCATGATAGTGTGACCAAGCAGAGGACCGACAACAGTGTCTGCTTTAGGTGGAACAGTGATGCTGGGTGCCTTAAGACAGATGAGGATTGTATTGTTGGCCATTTCTGTGCCAAATGTGTTTCGAAGGGACATCGCTGAGAAATGTAAGGATTGACGGAACTGTCGGAATGTGAATTATGTGTCAGGAAGCGATACCGCACAGTTGGCATTGGTGCCACCTGACCTTGATTTGGCTTGCAATTTGCGGCCGAGTCAATTGTGCACGACGGACAATTCGGACAATTGGGTCGTTACGGAGGGAGACTATCCAGCCTGTGCTGATAATGGTATTAGTGAGGTTGATTGTGATTGATGATTTGTGTAGTTTTGGTAATGGTATTTCAGCCGGTGGACTGCGTGATGCACCGGAATGGGTTCCTGGTCAGGCTCTGGATTTTCCCGAGCCAAGTGAAGTGTTTGATTGTTTGAACATTCCAGAAAGTTTGCCAACTGCGCATGGGAGGGCTAATGGCTATTATAACTTACTCGATGGACCTTCAGAGACTGTTGGTCATTTGTTTGCAGAATTGGGTAAACTTGGATGGTGGTACTAAAGAGTTATTGAAGGTAATCGACATTGGTGTCGGTCTTGGTTGGAGAGTTACTCTATATGAGGAAGTGGGTGGCCCCTCTTGTACTTTTGATGTGATGCTTGACTGTGTTAATGGAATATGTTCTTGCACCCATAGCATTGCGGGCCGAATTTCGCAATTAAGACCTTGTCGTTTTTTTTGCAGAACTTGGTGATACAGACCCGGATTTGAGATGTATTTTGACAGGAGTAGTCTTTGGATTCGCAGTCATGAATAAAGGTTGTCATTTGTCGTATGAGCCTAGGGATAGGAGAAAAAGATCTTGTAAGGATAGGACAATAATTAATAAAAAAAAGATTATTGGCGGAGATGGATCTTGGTATTATATCTAAAGTTAGTGAGAGGCCGACATGTGTGCGCAATGGTTTTGTCGTCCCCAAGGAGTGGGGGGGGAGATGCATTGTGGATTACAGCAGGCCGGAGAAGGGATCGGTAAATGGATTTACCGATCAATGCTGTATGAAGTTTAGCTATAATGGAGTGAATGACGTAGTCGAGGTAATGGAAGAGGGAGATTTTCTCGCCACCTTGGACATAAAAAAATGCTTATTGAGCAGTATGTATTCACCCGCGTGATAGGCACAGGCAGGGCATTAAGTGGGGTTTTGAGTGGGAGAAAGAGTATGCTTTCCTTCAGGATAATACATTGTGCATGGGGCTTTCTTCAAGCCACTTTATTTTTTCGAAACTCTGAGACTTTATTGTTCGATGTGCATTGCAGGATGGCGTGAAGCAGGTTGTTAATTATTTGGACGACTTTTGTGTTGTCACCTCTTCTGCAGGGTAGGCAACTGAGGATCAGCTGATAATTATAAGGTTATTAAGGAGATTGGGCTTCTTTATTAGCTTCCCAAAGTTAATAACACCTTCCGCAAGCATCCGATTTTTGGGTATTATAATCGATACAGTTAAATTGGAAATGCATCTACCGGACGACAAATTAATTAAATTAATTGGTACCCTAGAAGGGGATTATTGGTCATAAGAGGGTATCTAGGAAAGAGTTAGAAAGATTAGGGGGTTTGCTGGCCCATTGTGCCAAGGTGGTGCGGGGCAGCAGGACTTTTACCCGAAGGATCTACGACATGATCGCAGGGTTGCGGTATGCCCTGAGTGTGGCTTTCAGGGAAGATGTGCAATGGTGAATCTTTTGCTAGTAGATTTAATGACAAAGCTGCCATATTAGGGAAATTTGCACATGTACGCACCGTATACACTGATGCTTTGTTATGGGGGTTTGGCGCACTCCATCAGGAGGATTGGATTGTAGGTACCTTTGAGAGGAACTCAGAGCACGGGTTGATTGAAGAAGTGGGCCCCCACTATATCTCAGCAGATGATAATTCAATCAAATCATCTGTCCTGATATGACCTTAGATGTTGCTAGGACATAAAACAACAACAAACAAATCAATCAGATCAAATATAAACGTAAAAAATATGTGGAGTGTCTATGCGGCCCCATTGGCCTGGTCCAATAGGTGGGAGGGCGGTGCAGTGTTGATAACACGGGACAACGCCACAGTGCAGTCGGCCCTGTGTATGGGTAGATCCAAGTCACTGGGTGTTATGTATTATATCCGACGTTTATTTTGGTTAGCAGTTGAATTTAATTTCACGTTTTCCTCAGTCCATATTAGTAGTGAGGATAATATTATTTTTGATGCTTTGAGTCGTCTGAATGAATTAGAATCGCAAAGGAGATTGCGTATGTCAGATGATGAATATAAGATGTGCTGTAGTGTTATTTTTTATGAGGGATTTTCTACTTCCAGAACTGAGGAGGGAACAAAAATCTTTCCAGTAGAAATTCTATGTACCTAATTTGATGGCACCTAGAGATGTTCAGATAAGAAAGTATCTGGAATTTATGAATGAATTTGGGGGGAGTTTTTCCCCTCTGTCATGACCCCCCCCCACCCCCCCACCCCCGAGCAGGTTGCATTATATGCAACTTGACTGGCTAGATCTTTGAAGTATAGTCCATAATTAATTATCTGTTTTGCGGCAGAAAGCCTCACCCGCAATTGATTACAGTGAGTTTGTGATACATACCATGCTCAAGGGTTTCAGGTCAGTAAAAGGAGATATGCCACGACAGGCTGAACCATTATTACCGTCTATGCTGCTCGCACTGTTTAGTAAGTTAAATAATAGTGTCGGAGACAGCTTGGTGGGTGGCTGTCCTCTATGGTTTTAGGGCACTACTTCGTAGATGCCAAGTGACTTTGTCAGACTTGGTTTTGCATCGGACTGATTTTAGCTTCTTTAAATGGGGCATGATCGTGCGAGTGAGGTGATCTGAAACTATACAGTTTGGAGAACGTACCCTAGACATACCAGTCGCTAATTGCCCGGACCAAACTCTATGTGTGGTGAGACGGCATTTCGCTGAATTACCAGCATGCGAAAACAAACCGGCATTTAGGATACCTGGTGAGGGGTCAGGCTCCACACCACTTTCTTATGGTATATATCAAGGCATGCTTAAGCTGTTTTCAGAAAGGGCGGGGTTAGACCCTTCGCGATTGTTGTCGCATTCACTTCGACACGGAGGCTGCACTTATCTAGTGATGTGTGGTACCTCTCTGGAGGAGCTACGGGTTCGGGGTGATTGGTCAAGTGATTCAATCTTTGCGTACTTGAAAACTCCTATTGCAATGAGGATAGTTAATGATATCAGAGTCACTTCTCGCTTAGCGGATGATCGACATGTTGGTAATGGTTTGGGGGACACTTTGTATGTGTCTTTTGGGGAGACCCGAGCCATTGGCCTAGTTATATTGTGATATAAAGTCGCCAACCCATTACCTTCTTGTTGTCTCTCTTTATTTGTAGCCAGAACCTATAAGGAGTATAAAGGTTATATGAATATAGGCAGTGGAAAATATATATTTTATTATTTGTTATTTGCTCAAACGGCCTGTTGGCACGTCTATTGTTTGCACTCCGTGTGCTGCGCACCTGATGTTATCCTGGCATGCGCTGACCAGTATAAGCAGCTGCTGGGCGTATAGAGCGCACCACTCATCTCGATTTTTCCTTTTACGGTACGGGGAGCCCCGAGCCATTGGTCTAGTTATATTGTGATATAACATTGCCAACCCATTACCTCCTTGTTGTCTCTCTTTATTTGTAGCCAGAACCTATATAACCCATTTCAGCATCCAACTAGTTCACATTCAACTACATCGGAATAAGGAGTGGCTTATCTCATTTATAATTATTTGCGAGTTATCTAAGAAACCGCATGATTTCAATAATGGGTACTTCATAGGTTCCAGCGACCTCTCTCCCTTTTTTCGGCTCTTCTCTGACTCGTAAAACAACTGCATATAATATATCAATCTCATTCTCTCCCACCCACCCAATATCATTGGGGCGAATATTCCTGACCACTTAAATAACACTAAATTATTAATCAAATGTGCCTGATGTTATGGCACAAATCTATTCACTGCTACGATCTAATTCTGTTATTTAGAATCATGAATATTCACTCGGGCATTGAAATAATGTTATTTATGAGAACAGCTTACTCAAAAAGTGAAATCCGGCCCAAATCCTGGCGATATTAACATGACCGCCGCATCAGCAGCGTTATAGCTGTACTTTCTATCCAACCATGATGGCCGATGAGGCACTGATCGTGTCGTGCTAATCGTTTGACGCAAGTCCTCAATACCCATCCCCCTTCCGAACATTGTGAAGAACATCGATATTTATGGACCGTCCCTTATGATAATTCAGCCTGTAACTCTTTCTCTACTTAGTAATTTATGTTAATATCAGAATAGGGCAATCTAGATAACCGGTAAATGAGTATGTGGTCGGGAACCAGTGCTGGAAAGGATTATTGAGATGAATAAAACATATTCCCTTTTGAACCCCCCTACATTCCTTGTTGTCGCCCTGCTTTAAAAAGAAAAAAAAAGAAAAAGAAAAAAAGAGATAGCAGGTGAATACCGTGGCAAATATATAATTAATCACATGGTTCCCTGTAGGTTTTTGCGATAGGAAAATGACTCTTCGCTATTTCGTTAATTGATTGAAAATTCACAAGTTACGGGAAACATCACCGGTAGTGCATGTGGCGGGGCATGGCATGCACTGTGAGTAGATAGTCCCACAAGAAGTGCTGAGAGATCAGCCCCCCCCCCCCCCCAAACTCCTCAGCCAGTTCGGCCATATGTTACACATTTTGCACTGAGGTCCGTTCTCGCCATGATTAACTATACATAGTTACCTGCTGTCTGGGAATGGTTATTAAAACTAATTATGTTATGCGCCTCTATATTCCCATTCATTTCCCTCTCCCACACTCCCGCAGAAATGTTATTAACTAATATTGGGTTTTTATTCTAAGTGAAATAACATTGTCTTATTGTGGTATTTTGTTCTAGAAAGGTTGAACTGTTGAAGGTGTCCTTATGGAAACTTCAAATTCAGCAGCTTTTAGAAATGTATATAAAAGTATAATCCATTTTTAAAAGATGATAACCTACAAACTCTTAACTGTACACGTTTTGTATTTCCCCTTGTTTCTGATGCGCAACCTTTTATATATACTTGTAAAGTAGGATTGTGAATGGCAAAGTAGGATTGTGGATAGCAATGACTCATACTTGTAAAGTAGGATTGTGAATAGTCAAGTAGGATTGTGGATAGCAACGGCTCCTATTGTGAATAGTAAAGTAGAATTGTGGATAGCAATGGCTGATACGTATGAAGTAGGATTGTGACTAGTAAAGTAGAATTGTGAATAGCAACGGATCATACTTGTAAAGTAAGATTGGGAATATAAAAGTAGAATTGTGGATAGCAATGGGTCATACTTGTAAAGTAGTATTCGGAATAGAAGGTACGATTGGCGATAGCAACGGTTTTTACTTGTGAAGTAGTATTAGGAATTCGAAGGTATGATTGTGGATAGCAACGGTTCATACTTATAAAGTAGTATTGGGAATACTAAAGTAATGTGGATAGCAACGGTTCATATTTGTAAAGTAGTATTGGGAATGCTAAAGTAACGTGGATAGAAACGGTTCATACTTGTAAAGTAAGATTGTGAATACTCAAGTCAGATTGGGGATAGCGATTGCTCATACTTATAAAATAAAATTGTGAATGGTTAGTATGTTATAAGCAGGATCCTACATTATCAATTTTACTAACTTGTGTCATTTCTAATTGCGAATTTACATGAGTGTTGTACTAATGAGACGAGTGACTTCCCACACTGCACTCCGCAACCTGATTGTCTCCGCACTGCACAATGGTGGCCTCTGGCACTGTGCGAGGTGTGCCGTTGTACCATCATCACCAGCTAACACCACTCTCACCTTCCAGATGCCATTGACCTTGGCAATAAGAGCATCAGCGAGTGTGGGTCAATCAGCATCGACATTCCAAGCGCAGGGTCCACGCCATCGGTGTCAAGGGTGAGCAAATGGAAGTTCACAGAGATTTGTTCGTGTACTCCCTACGATTTTTGTTTTTGTTTTTTCTGGTTCAAGAATGAAGAAATTGTCAGAAAACTGATCATTAAAGCCCCTTGAAGTTGATTATTCTTTTAAATTAAAATTAGAAATGAATAGCTTGAATGTACATTTGGACAGGGTAAATAAATTCATCAGAACTCCCCCCCCCCCCCACAAAACATGTTAGAAATAATGCATTAGAAAAACTATTATTGTATAGGTTTCGAACCAGTGTGAAATGTGTGCTTTAACAACCCTAAGCTATCAAGATCATCCTTGAGTCTTCATTTACTAACCCATTTAATCAAAGGACAATCCCTGAGGCATCTACTAGCCCAGCTAATCAATGGAAAACCCTTGAGTTTTCATGTACTAACCCACTTAAAGTTGCATAGTCTGATGGTTTTGAGTTTCTGATATTTTCTGAGATAAATATATTAGGTTGTTCGCTATAATCTACCGTACTTTAATTTTAAGTAATGTTTAGTTTAAATGGCTACCTTTTGAGATATTTTAAATGTAAGCATGCAAAATTAATTTTGGCAATCACGCCAAAACTCTGACACCATAGGCTTCTACAGTAAGAATTTCTATTAAATTGACTCGATCTTCCCTTGTATGTGGCGACAAATGTTTAATAAATACACCATTATCTAAATTAGATATGTAGAATCAAATCTAGATAATTCTTTTGGTTTTGAAAATTTGATGTTTTCATTGGATTGCAGCTTTAATCAAATGACAATCCTTGAGTCTTCATGTACTAACCCAGTTAATCAAAGCACAATTCTTCAGTCTTTAGGGAAATCGCCCGCATGCAGACACTGTAAATAGGGAGAAATTGTGTGCCTGAAGATGGGAGGGTACGGGATGGGGTGGCCCCCTGTCACAGGGCTCCGAGGGTCTTGCCTGGAAAATTTTGAAAATGGTGATACAAAATGGTGAATTAAGACAAACAAACTAAAATGATTCTTTGGTGGGATATTACAAATTCAAAGCGGGAGATCAAGAAATGTGGATTATTTTGCTATATTTTAGAGAGATCACCCAACAAATCGGGAGACTTGGCACCTCTGCTAGCAGCTGATAACTAAGTTGTGGAATATAAGAGAACACTTCCACTATGTATACCAAAAGAAATGTTAAAAAATGAGTGAAGGGGGATTTACAAACTCAACTAAGCCCCGAACTGCATTCTCCCATCAATGTATTCATATACACTTCAAATTAATGCACTGCTATCATTATCACAATGAACCATTTTGTCTTCTCAGCGACACCAAAATGAGGACATTACATTTGATTCGCTTAAGAAGATTCTAGGTGAGTATCCTGTCGCCAAACACTCACTGCTGGTAAATGAGCATGTCCGTGTATGTCGTTTGATAATAAAAATTGTTTAAAATTAATGCATGACTTCGCAGATAAATTTGCACCAACCTATTGGTTTCCTTTCTGTCGAGTAACTGCATTTTGTTAATATGGTTCAACAATGTTGCTTGGCCTAGTACAAATTGAAGATTGCCTTACCTTGGGGATGATTCAGTTTGTTAATACCTAAATGGTTCTTTGGTGATTTCAATTGTGATTTCAATTGTAATGCATGACAACTTTCTCAATCCAATAAAACTGATATAGCCTGGTCCAGATTAATATGAATTTTTATATTTTACTATAACTTAAAATAAGTGGCTATATGTTAGAATACACTGAAATTTTAGTTTCCTCCGATCAAAATGACTGTTTTGAGTGCCTTGCATAAATATTCTGTACATCTGAACAAAATATTCATATTCAGAAAGATCAACTGCATTGAACTTAGAATGGCCTATTTGAGCTCCAACTAAGTATGTAGATACTGATCTACACTGGGTACCCTATAACTATTCTTAGTTCTGTGACGTCAGACCATGGCGGGGAATATGGAATAGCATAGGTTGTAAGGCATACTCAAAGGGCTTCAAATTCATTGTGCGTGATATATTTTGCAGTACTTTCCTCAGGAATTCTATTGCAGTCAGCAGCTTGTTTATAGCTCTTTTCTGTAATTAGTGACCTGTGGATCAAATCTGGCCAAAACCATCTAGTACGGCACAGTGAAAGGGGGGGGGGGGGGGGGGGGAGGAGGCCGACAAAGGAAGAGGTGGAAAGACAACATCAGGGAATTGCCAAGTCCCAGACGGCAGGAGAGAACAGGGAAAACTGGCTGAAAATGGTTGCAAAGTCATCTTTGGTGCCTCAGAGACCCTTGCAGCCATGGGATTGATGATGATGGTGACGATGATCACGATGATGATGATGATCTATGCATGTTTCAGTTCTATTTGATAAAGAAAGCCTATCTACCTGTGCTTACATGAATCTGTAGCTGAGGAGTGTCAGCAGTGCTCAAAGACGCTAATAACGACAGCTTGACCCTAAATCACCCACAGAGAATAGGCTATTTCAAGATGTACACATTATTATTGACGTTTCGGTATATCGTGGGATTCGAACCAATGGGCTCGAACCTTGGTCGAGTCAAACCAATGACTTAAAATTTGATACTTGATGCTTCCTAGCCAGGCACTCAACATTATTAGGATAGTGCAAGGACTGGTTGGCTCAGTCTCAGAATAATGTGTCTGAGTGGGATACTGGGTCGTGGTGCTGGCCGCCGGGTCTCCCAGTGGGACAGCACTATGAAGTCGCCATAAGGGCACACTGTCACAGGTTGGTACCCGTCCTGATATGACCTTAGATGTTGCCAGGACGTAAAACTACAACAACCAACCAACCATTACTGTTGATTCTATTTTATCATGATAACTATGACTAAGCAAAGTTGGGTTAGTCCTGTTCCTTGACCTTTATTGCTGGTCTTTACACCCCTGTCTGCTACCACAGACGTGAACCCCAAACACAGAGAGGAGCAGGAGCAGGAGCGACGCCGGATCCTGGAGACTTTCCGGTCTGCGCCCTTCGAAGACATCGTAGCCAGAAACGAGGCCAAGGTAAAAATGACACACCCAGAGGAAATGAAAGAGCAATTGAACAAGCAAAACAAAAACAAGCAACAAAAAACATCAATTTGTTGTTTGTTTGTTATTGATCATAAACACATAGATGATGCTAGCGGAGACGGATTGCTTAGTTCTTTTTTAAATCCTAGATCCTAGAACAGTAGAAGTAGAATTGTTCCTAAAAGAAAAGGATTTACCAATGAGTGTGTATTGAATTAGTTTTTCCTAGCCCGTTATTTTATTTCTTAACACATGTGTGCTTTCATGTGTGAACACTTTCTTTTGTTTTGTTTTTAAAAACATATCTAGAGTTTCTTTGTGATGTGTGCCTGGGTTGGTGGGTGGTGGGGTCTAGAGGTTCCCCATTAACTTCCAGTTATATACAAATTGACTGTCCGTTGAACATAATGCTATTAATTTATTAAATGTTAATTGAAAAATAATTGCATGCTTATCGAATTCGCAATGATGCGATAGAATTAGGTTTAATTTATTGCTATCAAATCGGCTGGAAATGCCAGACCTGTATTATCTAATGCATGAAGGAAAGAACTCCCCACCCCACTCATCTTATCTGCGATCTACCTGTTTCCTTAGAGGCATAGAAGTAAAGAGCGTTTTTCTTCCACCCACCCACCCGAGCTCAAATGTATTGCATTCTACTCAAACAAGAATGATTAAGACTGTTGTTCTAAAGCAATTATATCTGCTACTTCGTTTCCCATCCGAATCAGGCGGACTAGTGTAAAAAATATATATATATTTAAGAGAAAGAAATTTAAACTTATAAAAATATAACTCGGCTTTCAGTCACAACAATTCCACAACAAACTGAACAATATCGTGGACATGAAAATTGTATTTAAAAACTAAAATTGAAACCCATAAATATGTAAATGCGATTAACGCTGGTTGCTCTCCGTTTCCAGTCACAACAATTCCACAATAAACAAAGCGAGATCCTGGACATGAAAATTGTATTTAACACACACAAAAATAAACCCACGAGAATGTAATTGCACTTGGCACTGTTTGCCATCCGCTTCCAGTCAAAATAATTCCACAATAAACTAAGCGAGATCCTGGACATGAAAATTGTATTTAACACACACAAAAATGAACCCATGAAAATGTAATTACTCTTGGCACTGTTTGCCCTCCGATTCCAGTCACAACAATTCCACAACAAACTGAACGAGATCCTGGACATGATCTCCCAGCCGCAGCAGTCACCAGGGGGCACCCCACGCAAGGCCAAGTGCGAGGAGGAGTCGATCCCCATCTACGAGATGCAGTTCCCCGAGCTGTTCATCTACTAAGCGCCACGGCACAGGCGGACACACCGCACGTCCACAGACGCCCCTCCCCCCGCCCACCGAATCTCAGCCCAGCGCCACTCCGCCAGGGGGCGACACTCGCGTACAGGAGAGTAGAGCAAGCATGCACCATTACCCACCGCACAGACGGCGTGTAGTTATTTATTGGTCTGTTACAGAAAAGAAGAGGGAAGGAAGGAAAGGAAGAAAAAAGACGTAGGTGTTTATTAGATGCCTAATGTATTCTCTCTATGTTGATATTCATTGCAATGCCCGCTTACCTGCCCAGTCTGATAAAACTCATATCAACACCTGTCAGTTATCGGTATCGTTTTAAAAAAAAAATATTTGTTATATATATTAAAATTAATTAAAATTTCTGTTTCTGCTAAATAAAGTAACAGATGTAATGTATGCTAATTGAGTGCTGGATTGCTTATCGACCACGTATTCACACCAGTCGATAGTCATTCCTGAAGACATCGAGCCTGAATCCCCATATCGAGCAATACATGTTTATGTGCGGTTTATTACAGTTATAATTGTTCTCTTGAATCATGCTCAGTCGGAAGCTTTGACTACAGGCAGTGTGACCTACGGTAAAGCATATAATTAGAGCCGCCCCAGTAATTACAACTTTCTTTTGGTTCAGGTATTTATGAGGTTTTAAAATAAAGCCGGACTATTTCTGAATGCTTCCATAACGCCATGAATAGAGTAGGCCGATCTTCTTATTTTTAATTTAAATAATTTTGTTATTATAAAGGACATAATGTAAACAATCGGCTTTCTTGATATCGTAAAACCTTTGCCACAATCTGCGGTTTGTATGGAGAAATTCGCCCGATACACTATAGGAAAGTCCCATAGTCTAGGTGAGTCGCATTGGAGGTTTTCTGTTGCACGTTATCGTGTAAATTCTGATTTTAAATATGCCTGGATCTGGTTTATACAAAAAAATATATATCTAACTTGGGTTTGCATCATGCAGACATATGGGATTAATTAAAAAAAATTAATTTTGGTTTTATTTCCATAAAAGATATTTTCCCAGATCCTTTCGAAATTTCTTATTAGGAAAATAATGGTGTACAACTCAAGTTTTCAATCATATTCAATTAAGATAGCGGCTTTAAATATAGTGACTATGGTACTCCGCAGCTTGCTATTGACAACACCACAAATTATAATATAACAAGCTTTGGGATACACACGATACCATGGAGATGTTGCAATGTAGATAATGGATAGGATATATGATTATATAATATGATATATGATATCCACAAAATATGCAATTGTAATACATGAATATCTATTTACACATACAATGTGAACGTATATAAGGTGTAAGGCTCTATTAAGGAGATTCCACCAGTGACCATAGACCATAATGTCAACCAATGTAAATTGTTATGTATCATTTGTACAAAGAAACAATTATATCGATGTCAGGTTTTAATTTGTGTAAGTGGTACATGTACGTGTAGATAAATGTCTAGTCTACCACCCTTTGCCCGTCATGTAAAATGCCTGAAAATGAAAACTGGTTACTCATATTGCATGGGTTATATATATATTTTACCTCAGTACTACAACTCTGGCTACTCGTAGCCCAGGGAGAAGGAAGCACATCCAGGTCCAGCAATTAGCATAATCAGCTCACAGCAGGAGGACGTTTGTGAGCAGCTCTGGCAGTTTTTATACATTAACTACAAAATCAACAAGGTTAGTATCTTTCAAAATTGATACGTTGGTTCGGTTCATGTTAGCATTCACATACAAAGTTTTAACAAACTTTTCATCAAGTTTTCGCTGTTTTACAGCTCAGTTTCGATCGTGTTACATATGATCGTTAGAACAATGCATCCATTGTTCGGTTATTAATCAAGCCGCCCAATGCCGAACGGAGAAATGTTTGGCAGGAGCCATTTACATCGCTAGGATTTATTCCTGGGTTTCGTTAAGATTCCCCGATTGCTAGTCTTGTTAAGGCGTACCCCCCGAGTCCTAAAATATTTTCTTCAACTTGTTGGCGAAGAAAGCCACAGGTGGGAGAAGTTTATAGGTTCTTAGAGTGTGGGAGGGCACTGCTACACTGGTCCCTACCCCTCGTTTGGATCGGTTGGTTTACCATACCGTCATCCTGCAACTGTCTATTATCCATATGCCTGCATTAAATACTGTATTAACGCTATAATACACACACCTAGTATGATTATACTCTAATTATCAAGGTGATATTCAGCCTAAGCAATGCCTAACCATTGGTTTTCGTTTTTACTCAGTCTCCGAGCCATGGCTACGAAGCGGAGTATGGCAGAGGCATCTCATGCACTCAGTGAAGATGAAGACCGCTCACCGCTGGCACAGGTACAAAGGTCGCCCTCGCCTGAACAAAGAGATTCGGACGAGGTGGGGGGTACGATACCGGCCCTGGCCCAGCTGTTCTGGATGAACAAGTCGCAAGATTGGTTCAACAGAAGATGGAGGAGATGTTGCCCTCCAGAGTGGCGGCTACTAAGAAAAAGAGAACAAAAGTGGTGCTTGATTCGGATGAATTGGAGTGGCAGGATCTCTCAGAAGATCAGGCCTTGCCTGAAGATAAGTAAGAGGAGGAAGTGGTTGTGTCTGCGTGCAAACGTAAACACAAAAAGGAGCACTCATCAGAAGGGGACGAGTACACAAGGGTCCACAAAAAGAAGCCTCTTGTGAAAAAGAGCAACAAGACGAAGAAAAAGAGGAAGTACAAATCTTTTTCCTCTGACTCTTCGTCAGACTCGTCTTCTACGAGCTTGGATTCTGATACCAAACACGCGGGGTAATAGCGAAATCCTGTGGTAAGGAAACAAAAAAGTGCAAGTTGCAGAGGTGGAAGAAAGTCCACATAACCGACACTTATGAGGAAGATGATCCAGGGGCACTTCAACACATTTAAGCCGGCCGAAGTGATCATCAAAATGGCTGGGAAATTCACTGGGATCAAAGGGATCCAGGAATCCTGGAATCCGCCATTAAGGAAATGGACCCGGAAGTCAAGCTCAGCGAGGAGCAGAAGAAGTTTGAGGCGGCCCTGCATACAGTGCACAAAGGGGTTCTATCGGCCCTCACAGCCATCGTGCCTCTTGCCAATAGGATGATGGCCGAGAATAAGTTCTCGTCGCTGTGCTAACCACGACTAGCAATTTCCTCTCGTACAGACGCTTTGAGAACGTGTTCAAGGCAGTCTGTACAGATACAGGCAAGGAAGTAGCCAGGTTAAAGAAGGTCACAGACAATGATGGGAAGGAATATATGTTATTCCTTGCCCCCAAGCCCATTAAGGGGAAACCACTGATCAAGGTGTTTGGTGGCCAACTCCAGTACTTGTTTAAGCAAGTGGAGACGAGCTCCAAGTGTGGCAAGCACGTGGAGACGGATAAGAAGAAATCCACGGACGCAAATCCTAACTGCTTCAAGAAGATGAGGCAGGATTTTCTAAACCGACGAACTGGTCAACTAGGAGGCCATTTCAGGACAA
The DNA here is from genome assembly GCA_030323885.1 of Branchipolynoe longqiensis. Lineage (NCBI taxonomy): Eukaryota > Metazoa > Annelida > Polychaeta > Phyllodocida > Polynoidae > Branchipolynoe > Branchipolynoe longqiensis. Next base: position 108,031,451 of record CM059187.1, on the reverse strand, counting down.
ACTTCAGCTTCCAGACATGGGGAAGGGGCCAACGGCAGTCATTCGGCTGGAACGGCGAGAACCGGCCCTTCAAGAGTGAGTTCAACGCCCAGAAGCCGTTCTCCCGCCCAGGGAACAAGTAGACAGACAGCAATTTTCAAGCTGGTAACCTCAATAATTGCCTAACGGAATGGAATAACATTATGGATAATCTAACTATTCTTAGTTTAGCTGAAGGGGTAAGAATCCCGTTGATTGAGGAACCCATTCAAAATAATATACCTTATCCTTACCGATTCCATGGTTCAGAACGCGAGGCATTAGAAAATCAAGTCCTAAAATTTTGTGAGAAAGGAATTATAGAACCAGCACTACATGTGGCTGGGGAATTCATATCCAATATTTTCTCGCCACCCAAGCCAAATGGAGGTGTAAGATCAATTTTAGATCTAACATTATTTAACAAATTTGTAGAATATAGACATTTTAAAATGTTCTCTTTGGACACAGCAAGAGACTTAGTTACGCAAGATGCCTGGTTAGCCAGTGTAGATATTAAGGACGCATACTACACAGTACCTATTTATAAACTCAATTGGAAATATCTCAGATTTTGTTGGAACGATGAACTTTATGAGTTCACGTGTGTGTCGAATGGACTAGCTTGCTGTCCACACATTTTCACAAGGTTACTTAAACCAGATTCTTCCCAAATGGCTAGGGAAGGCATATTATGTTTCCATATATCGATGATTCATTTATTGTTGCACAAACACAACAACAATGCTAGACAGAAGTAGACAAATTATGTGAAACGTTTACAAGATTAGGTTTCTACATACATGAAACTAAATCAGTGCTAATACCAACAAACAAATTAAAGTTTCTTGGATTTTTTATTGACACCACAGAAATGACCATTTCAATAACAGAACAAAAAGTTGATATTTACAACAACAGCAAATCAATTATTACAATTGAAAAAACCAAAGATACGACAAGTTGCAATATTGATAGGAATTATGATAGCATATGCACCGGCTATTCTTTATGGCAAGGCTCATATTAAATCGCTAGAAATAGATAAGAACTTGGTGTTGGCATGCACAAAAGGAAACTTTGAGCGGCCCATGACGATTTTGCCAGAAGGGCAAAATGATATTATTTGGTGGCTGTCACACATTAACAATTCGCCCAACCCCATTAGGATGGGAGAGCCTAACACTACAGTTACAACAGATGCTACATTAGAAGGCTGGTGGGGGCTCATAGAGACCAACAGGCAACAGGTGGTCGTTAGATGGAAGATGAAATCTCCGATCGCATTAATGTATTAGAACTTAGAGCTATTTATCTCGGACTCCGTAGTCTAATTCACCTCCCTAAAAATCATGTAAGAGTTTTAACAGAAAATACGACATCTATGGCTTACATACGTAATATGGGAGGCACTCCTTCCAAACCATGTAATTATATGGCTAAACTCATTTGGGACTCGGCAGAGGAACACGAGGTATGGCTAACAGTAGCACATATTCCAGGCAGTCAAAATACTTTGGCTGACAAGTAAAGTCAACATTTCCACGACCATTTAGAATGGTCATTAAATCAAAGTATTTTCGACCACATTTATAACAAATGGGGCAAACCAGATATTGACTTATTTGCATCATGCAATAACAAAAGGTTAGACAAATATGTGCCTTGGCATCCAGAACCAGAAGCCTGGAAAGTAGATGCATTCTCAGTAATTTGGAATAATAAGTTTTATTACATATTTCCATCACTCAGCATTCAGCAGAGTGGCCAGGAAGATCAAGATGGATCACACACACGCAGTACTGATAGTAGCAGCATGGGGAAGACAACCATGGCTAGCGGCAATAACATCAGCAGCAACAAATGTGCTCAGATTCCCAAGAGGAAGAAACAACCTGCAACATCAGGGACCATTAACAGTCCATGGAGATGTGTCGACAACACCCCTTTTGGCATTCCTTTTTTAAGAAAACATTTAGAACAATATGGTTTAGGCAAAATTACAAAAGAAAGACTTATTTCATATGCCTGGAGTAAAGGGACAGTGAAATTATACACAAGTTATTTAAAGAAATGGGGACTTCATTGCCTCCTAAAAGGAGTCAAACCATTAAAACCTACAATAGCCTAAATATTATTAAGATTTCTAAAAGTCCTGGAGGATGAAGGATTACGATATAATTAATGCACAAGATGTGCGCTTTCAATTATTCTACCTAGAATTGATGGACAGACAATTGGAAATCATCAGTTGGTACACTGGTTTATTAGATCGGTGTACAAGAGAAACCCACCTAAACCAAAATATAATAGGTTCTGGGAAGTGTCGATAGTATTTAAGTTATTCAAGTCATGGCCTAGCAATAGGCACTTATCTATGAAAGGACTAGGTTTTAAATAAGCAGTTCTATTACTGCTAGTGACGGGACATGGAGGCCAAACGATTGTGGCATTTTCACTGGATGGATTAGAAATAGACATGGACGAGGCAACATTCAATTTAGAGACATTACTAAAGTCGAATCGCACAGGGGACCCACTGTCCACAGTACATGTAAATAGTTTCCCGGAAGATAAACGGATATGTGTAGTTTCAGCCATTAGGGCTTATATATCCAAGTCACATGGAATTAAGAATTCCAGACAGTTACTAATCAGCTTTATTAAACCGCATAAAGCTATCTCAAGAGACCCACTCGCAAGATGGACCTTCAAGGTGCTTAAACAGGCAGGAGTCAATACTGGACGCTATGCGTCCCACTCAACGCATGGAGGCATGGTTTCCAAGGCACAACAATTAGGGATCACAGTGAAGAGAATCCTTACACACGCGGTGTGAAAGACGGCTAGATCGTTTGCAAAACATTACAACAAACGACTAGAGAAACCAAGCGGCCTTGCCACTCGCCTACTCACCAACTAAAGACAGGTGAGAACTAAAATAAATGTTTTGCACTACAAACAATAGTATGATTACAACATTAAATTACAGAAGGATAAAAAATGAGATTACGTAAAATTCTCCCAGGGCTATGAGTAGCCAGAGGAGTAGTACCAAGGTAAAATAGTATAGTTATACGAATCTTACCTGGGTACAGATGATGGATAACTGTTGTTTTCCCGAGGTACTAGGCTCGGGTAGTCGTGCGTCAGGGCCCACCCACACTACCCTACCACGACTATCACGTTTCGCTGGAACCAAAACGAAAACACAATAGTATCCATAAAGAGTTAGGATAATTTTGTTATCCTATTAAGTACATAAAAGATTGCTGGACCTGGATGTGCTTCCTTTTCCCTGATCCACGGCTATCCAAGGCTAGTACCTCGGGAAAACACCAGTTATCCATCATCTGTACCCAGGTAAGATTCATATAACTATACCATATATATATGCATATATGTATGTATATATTTATGTATATATACATATATATAATCCATGCAATATATATATATATATATAAATATAAAATAATAATTACAAAAGAAAGACGAGAGAAAAAAGTTAGAAAGAACTTTCCTGCGCATGTCACTTCTTTGTAGATTGTTCTATCTGGGGTCGTCTTTGTTTGTTTCTTTTTCTTCTGTCTGTCGACCTTCTTCACATGTAATCGAAAACGAGACTTGTACAGTTCGGATGTTTATTGTATTTTTTCTTGTTGCTGGGTGAAATTCAGTTTAGTATTTTGTGTGTGAATATGGTGTACTCACCGCATAGCTACAGCAAGTATCACCTTATATGGACGAACTCATGTGTCTACTTCGGACATTGAAATACAAAATTCATTAACATAAAGTTAAAAGTGCAGGGGACAAACTTAAGTAGATGTCAAAATGTGACAAGAGTGGGTTGGGGAAATAGCAAACAGTCCGAATACCGAACGCGCCACATCCAAAGCATTGTGGGATAGCGCGGTAGAAATATACCCGCACCAAAGAGTTGTACATGGTAACATGTACTGTCATGTCCCCATGTTGCTATTCTTGGCATGAGTTCTGTATATTAACATATTTAAGATTGAATTCTGTTTGAATATTCAGTCGTGTAGAATTCCAGGTGAAAGTGAAAACCCACCAAAAAAAGTCCTCATCTGTTAAATAAGACTCAGTAGTTGCTTCAAATTAAAATTCCGACTACACTGCTGAGGTGGAGATAGACTATCAGTTTTTGGTGGGTTGCCCTCTAGGATGGCATAGGGGTGAGTAGCACTCTAGTAGACTTAATAGCCGTAGGGCAATTGTACATTAAGGGACATTGTTAGGTAAGTGGTGATTCAGTGTAATTTTCTAATTGAAAGCCAGTTTGTTTACGTTTGTGATATTATCATTGCATTACTAGTACTTAACTTTGATTATGCTTTCTTCTTAACTCATGGGCAGTCAATGCATCTCTAATGGCGTTGTCTTTGCCTATCATTTGTTATATAGGCCCATATATATATAGTCCTAATATATAATATATATATATAAAGGAATATCCCATAAGTATTGGATAATCGTAAGATTAAGCCCAAGAAACTAGCAAATTCTATTAACAAAAATTAATATCGCATCCACAGTGTTATGGACATGTGATAGCTTGTTATTGCTCTCCAAGCTTTGTATGGTTCTCCAGTATAGTCTAAGATGGATACCATTGTACTTGGTGTTAACAATCGATGTACATATTACACCTGCCCATGACCCGAGTGTCTATTTGGTAATAAATATCTGTAGTGGCTGACCCGATAGAATGCAGTATGGTAGTACAAACTGTAGGGTGGTTACTGATATGTAGGTGAAACATATAGTCATAATTATACACATTGTGAGCAATACAACTACGCCGTGGTGTTACAACGCAACAAAGTCAAAAGTGCACATAGACTGCAAAGACAAAAACAAACAAAAATCTCCTTTGAAAAGTAGAAGCTAAATGGAGTTTTAGCAACACAGGTCAACATAAAAAGTCAACTCACAAAACTCTAACATGCCAATGACGCGAAATAATTATTTTTCAAGAAGTTTGACACATTAAACCGTTTTAGTAAACAAAATATGTTTAAATGTTTAATTGTAGTTAATTCTCAGCATACCGAAATGTATTTTAAAACTCATCTGAAAAAGATGCCAAAATAGTCAAATTCAACTGAATCTATTATTTTCTTAAAGTCGCCGGCTATACCTCACCCAGCTACAAACGAATCCAGCATCAAAAGCTCTCCAAACATACCTTTGCCTAGTTTGTTCAGTTCATGCCACTGAACATGTGGGCGGGGAGTTGAGGTATGTGATGTATGAATGACATCATAGGTGGGATTCCCTCATCACATGACTTAGAGGGGTTCCCCACAACAAGATGGCAGCCACAGAAAGCTCTCAATTCATCTTTTAAAGTCTATTAATCTACATGATTTAATCAATTATTCACACAAAAAGTAGCTGGTTATGATAAATAAACATTTAAACTTTATAGTGGTCATTTTAGATTGCAATTTCTAACATTTTGTTCTCTACATGGTTGTCTAAAAGTGTCAGTGCTGCTGGACTAAATAAAACACAACAGATACAACCAATGCCATCACTCTCCCCTCACATATCTAGTTGCATAAACTGAAAACTGGCAAACGTATGCTTGGAGAGCATTTGTCGGAGTATGGGTAATGTCTCAGCGACCTATGTCTGGTCCCTTTAACATTAAAGAAAGTTGGTGCATTTGTACAGCTGACAATCTAGGCTAACAGGGGGTGACTTAGTGGAGATTATTAGGTAAAACCTAAAAGAAAGAAAACATTCACTAATAAATAATTTTAAAAATAGCTAGAGTAGTTCAAGCACTACACAAAACCTTAAATACTTGGGATTACAAAAAAAAATACACCGAAATAGCAGTTATAATGTAACTGATAACTGATAAAGAAAGAAGTGTAACTTACACCTATTTTCGTTTCCTTTTCTCATGGGTGCAAAATTAATGTACTTAATAGTGCAAAGGTAGAAGATGTTTATTCTGACTGATTTCAAAGATGGTGAATATGGACTCTGGGATGGTCAGTTCTGGGGCCAAATGTATGAGGGCGGGTTAGGGCTCGTAACCCCGGCGTCGTGCGGATTTCCCGGGTTAGCGGCCCCTGTACTTTAACAGTTCAGCATTGTGCTTAGCCTGTAATCATTTACGAGGCGTACTATTTTTGCATAACCATGTTTCTGAGGGATCAGCTGTTTTCTATTTGAATACCAAACGAACCAAGATATCTTATAATTAGCCACAAATCCCACCGTCGGGAAATGGAAAATACGACGTGATATGCCTACTTGGTATCACTTGTTTGTTGTTGTTTTACGTCCTAGCAACATCTAAGGTCATATCAGGACTCTCCCGCCACATGTTTGGTTACATAAATAAGACAATTATGTAAAGATGTGCTGGAGAACAAGTACAGCTCTGGTCGTCCTGGTATATATAGACACGTTCAGTGTTGTTGCTTGCATTATAGATTTCGCGCGGTGCCTGGTTGGCAGAAGAAACCAGTAATGGTTATGGCTATGGTTCTCTACTTTTTATTTATATATTTATTCACAATGCATTGGAAACATTGGACAAGCATGTCCAGTGACAAGAGCACAATTAAGATTTAGTGCATTTCTCAGTCTTTCTAAAATGTGTTTTTCCCAGGGTGGTTCTGATATGATCGTAATTAAACCAGTCACATAATTATAGACGTGTTATTTGAAACTCACCAACACCAGATGCATCACCTTGTTCACGGAAGTAATTATTCCTGATCGATTATTAAAATCGATTACAATCGGTTAAAAATGTGTTCTTCAAGATGTTTTGAAAGCCATGGACACATCCACAACAGCCCCCCACCCCACCCCGAAAAAACATTTATACAAACAAACAAAAAGAAGCTCAAATTTAATGTTTTGACAGTTTGACCATTATTAGCATGATAAAAATGATTGATTCAATAGAAGTAGTATTGGTCTACTGATTTATATACAGACGACCCCAATGCTTTGTTTTGCAAACCAGGGCCATGTTCAGGGTGTGTCTCGGAGGCGCTGCGGAGACGTCTCGCCGATGCTTTTTGGCCTATTTGCGTTCAGGGTGCGTCTCGGAGACGCCTCCCTTTTCACACTGGAGATGAAAAGCGCCTCGAAAATGGCCGCCGTATTCAGTGGTTTCAGCCAATCACAGCACAGCTTTTCTATTGAAAATGGCCACCACCTATGGGGGTGGCCATTTTCGAGACAACAAACTGCCTTTGCAGTTCAGACTAGCGTGACGTCACGGCCATCTCCGAGGCGCCTCCGAAACAGACCCTGAACGCGGCCCTGGATCTTCTCGAAGTGCGAGTCACCTGGCTGGCGTAACTAGTCAACGTGTCTATATTATTATTAGCCCCCTTTAATGATTGCGAGGTATGAACCTACAAATGCGGCCGCACTTGATGTAGTACAGGTAGCATTCATCTCTTATAGACGCTAAAGTCAGTAAATGTGGAGATGTGGGCAACTTAGTTATCAGTGACATACATACGATGTAACGCAGACCAGCCAACATTTGTTCCCGCTTTCTACCAGTCATTTGACGCGCGTGGATATATCGGTGCGAATTCTTGTCAACGTTGTCCCTTTTGACATTTGTGTATAAATGAATGTATGCACGCCATGAGTCAGTGTTACATTAGGGGCTGGTGTAAGCCTCCTAAGCGTATATTGGTGGCGAATATGCCACGTCGATTTAGGTCCAGACCCGACACAGAAATCACACACGGTGCTTTGTGTATCCTGGTGACTTTTTGCGTCGGCGCCATTTGATTGCTTACAGAGGCTCCAAGTAGAGTGTGAATAGGGAGATCTCCCTAATAGACAAATAGTAAATAGGGAGGAATAGCATGACTGGTGAGGGAGCGTGCAAATGGTGTGGCTCCCTCTGGAAAACTTTGTTAAAAAGTGATGCAAAATGGTGCATTCTGACAATAAATATGCATTAAAAAGCAAAAATGATTCTTTGGCAGATTACAAATTAAAAGCGGGAAATTGAAGTTATTTTGCTATATTTTAGGGAGATCTCCCGCTAAATCGGAAGACTTGGCGCCTATGCATTATTATTATCCTCCTCTTCTTTGATGCAGGCTTGTGGTAGCCTAAACATTTCCAGACTCGTTTTATGAGCTAAATGCATTCGCCCGATGGAGAACCGGTACACTAGCTAACCTTCGCTGATGGAGACAAACAGGTATGTACAAATAGTTGACATGAACGTGTCGTTAGACTGTTTTGAAAGTAACCCGTCAGTGTACACCCGGTCCCACGTGTTCATGTACGTCACGTGATTGGATGACGTCACAGCGCTTGCTTCCTTGTTAGGTTCTGTTGGTCTGGTGCACAAGTGCAGGTTGACTCGTTGAGCACACGGCCCCTTGTTGTGTACAGTGTCGTTATAAGCAAGACCTAGGACTAGTACTAGAGCGTATAACTTTAAGTTTAGGAAGCTGGTTCAACGTAAAACACCATGACGCATGGTATTCAAATCATGTCTATCCAAACTATAGGTGCTAAGAACTTCCTTAATCTTGAGATGATTATAAGCAATTTTAATGTATACATAGAAAGGTACTCATTTATACCGTAGGAAATAGATCGAGTAAAAATTGTCAACTGAGTTTTGCAAAACCTCTGCGTATCTCCGTTATTCGAGAGGAACAAGATATGGATACATCGGTAAAGCAGACCCAATAGTTGTGGACAAGTAACGTCAATTATTTACTTGAACAGCGACAGTGCAAAGTTCAATGAATTATCTGATCTAGCGGAAAATACTGCAACGCATCACATGTAGTGGTGAAAATGAAGGAAACGGTACAAACAAGCTTACACCGTGATTTCCGCCCTAGCGTAGCAATAGTCACATTGATATAAAATTTAAACAAATTGTGGCATCATGTATACTAATATAAAAGTAGCCAATTACACCATACGAAGGACGTATTTAAGTCGAAGCAATAGAGACCTTTAGTTTCTGACGTACAACTTGTAACGATCGGTATTCACCCCCGATACGTCGTCACGTGATCATTGAGGGGTATCCCTGACGTTACAACGCGTGGTACAACGGCAAAAGGACTAATTTGACGTGCAAGGTAAAACGGGAGGTGTCTGTGATGGTGTAGGTGTGATGTGTGTGTGTGGTGGGGGTCTAGGAGTGTGGTGTGGGTGTAGGTGTGTGGTGGGGGTGTAGGTGTAGATGTTTGGTGTATTTATGTGTGGTGGTGGTGTAGGTGTGTATGGTGGGGGTTTAGGGATGTGGTGTGCGTGTTTGGTGTGTTGGTGTAGGTGTGTGGTAGTGGAGTGTGGTGGGGGTTTAGGTGTGTGGTGGGGGTTTAGGGATGTGGGTGTAGGTGTTTGTGTGTGCTGGTGTAGGTGTGTGGTGGTGGTGTGTGGTGGGGGTGTAGGTGTGTGGTGGGGGTTTAGGGATGTGGTGTGGGTGTAGGTGTTTGGTGTGTTTGTGTTGTGGTGGTGGTGTGTGTGGTGGGGGTTTAGCGTGTGGTGTGGGTGTAGATATGTGTGTGATGGGGGTGTAGGTGTGTGTTGCGTATGTGTGGAGGGGTGTAGGTGTGTGGTAAGGGCTTAGGGTGTGGTGGGGGTGTAGGTGTTTGGTGGGGGTTTAGGGATGTGGTGTGGGTGTAGGTGTTTGGTGTGTTTGTGTGTCGTGGTGTAGATGTGTGGTGGTGGTGTGTGGTGGGGGTGTGTATGGTGGGGGTTTAGCGATGTGGTGTGGGTGTAGATATGTGTGTGATGGGGGTGTAGGTGTGTGTTGGGTATGTGTGGAGGGGTGTAGGTGTGTGGTAAGGGCTTAGGGTGTGGTGGGGGTGTAGGTGTGTGGTTGTGGTGTAGGTGTGTGGTATGGGTTTAGGGATGTGCTGAGGGTGTAGGTGTGTATGTTTGTTGTTGTTTTACATCCTAGCAACATCTAAGGTCATATCAGGATGGGTACCGACTTGTGACAGTGCGCACTCATGGCGACTTTATAGTGCTGTCCCACTGGGAAACCAGGCCGCTGGCACCATGACCTGGTATCCCACTCAGTCACATTATCCTGACACTGAGCACACCAGTCCTTGCCCTATCCTAATAATGCCAAGCGCCTGGCTAGGAAGCAACAAGTATCAATTTTAAAGTCATTGGTTTGACTCGACCGGGACCCGAACCCACGACCCCACGATCTACCAGCATCGGAGACGGACGCTCTAACTCATTCGGCTGGTTCTGGTAGGTGTGTATGGTGGGGGTTTAGGGATGTGGTGGGGGGGTGTAGGTGTATGAGTGTGGTGGTGGTGTAGGTGTGTGGTGGGGGTTTAGGGCTGTAGGGTGTGGTGGGGGGTTCACAGATGCTAAACATTGTGAGGTGCCATTCTGCAAGACACCTCTACCACAAACCACCTACATCCCCACCACACACACCTACACCCCCACAACATCCCTAAGCCCCCACCACACCCACTCCATCATACCCACTCACCACACACCCCTAAACCCCGTCCACATACACTCCCACCACACACAAACACCACACCCCTACCACACCCAATTTCCAGTTGAACCTGATACTAAATTTAACATAAAGGTTAAACGTCACAGTACTACTTGAACGTCATGTTCCAAGTTGAAGTTACAAGTTCAACCTCAAACTAAAGGTCTCTAATAAACAAAGTACCAACGACCGTTTTTGGATATTTTATTTCAGTATAAAAATATAAAGAGTATACAAAAATATGTACGGTCATCTGTGACCCAAACGTGTGTTATACATTGTTATGTATGGATCATTGCTGCATTCTCAATAAAAGTAATCATTATCTCGCTCCTCTCCATGTTGCCTACCCATGAAAGTCGCGGATGGACGGTGTCAGAATGAGGGAGGGCCTGTCATTCTGGGCTATAATAGAAAGACAAATTTTACATGTGCATTATTAATCCTAGTGGGTGTGTGCCTGGTTTCACACGGGTCCCTTTGAAATCAATGTGCCAATGTTTTAACCACAAGGTCTATTATGATGCCTGCATAATTAGGCCCTCCACTTTGGTTACCGCACTTGTACAAAGCTACTTTACTATTCACTATCGAACTACTTCACATGGTACTAGCGTCATTCCACCGATCAGAAGGTACTATGTATCAAAGTAGCACGTGTGCAATAATAACTTTTATTAGACTGCTACCTAGGGTCGGCTTTAGGCCAATTGGGCTTCAGTGCCTAAGAGGGCTCTGTGCTAGGTTAATCTACTCTAGTCTTGCAAATCATTTTGACTAAAATAGACCTTGGCTGTGAACCTAGGGGACCCCACAAAATTTTTCCCAATTGCGCCCCGCAACTCCTAAGTCCCTGAGGGTCGTTAACAGGTGCCTGTCAATCCTGTGGCCCACTACCGCCCTTGAACATAATCATCGACAGTGAAAGAGAAAACATTCGCCTCCCCGCCAACTTTCAGGAAGTGAGGTCAACCAAAGCAAAAGTTCTTTTAAAAATCACCACCGCTTTAAATGCTTGAGCTAGATGAATAGAAGAAAATGTGAACTTTAACGAGAAGATTTCCAGTGTCGACTGGTAATTATCTTTCATTCGTTGGTTTGTGGAGAACTGAACAAAAACTTCCCTTCAATGAAAAGCGAAGGAACTGACATCGAACAATATGCTAGCGAACAGGAAACTAGGGTAGCTGCCAGAAATTACATCAGTGGAATGAATGACATTCATGGTGAGCATGCAGTGCAAGGACAAAAAAAGTATAGAATTTGAAAATGTGTGTAGTACTATCTTTAAATTTGGTGATATTAGTATTTATTAATTGCCAAGTTAAATGGCGTTGAGAACACATTGTCTATGACTACCTGCCTAGTCCGATAAATCTGATATCGGACTTACCTAAGTTAGCCATAACTATTTTAATGTGCAATTGCCAGTTTTGTTTGTTTTAGCTTCTACCAATCCAAATGAATGATTTGAAAGCAAATGACTTATTTTGTCCTAATGTGAAGATAAATGTCCCTTATACCTCTGAAATGTATACCAATCGTGGTATCAGGCAACACTACTCCCAGAGAATATAAGGCTTCAAACAAATAAGTGTTCACACTTCCTGTCTACCGTTCGCTTTACATAATGTAAGTGCATATTACTTATTTTAAATTAAGAGATAATGTAATAAGTACAACTCGTTTGATTTGTTGGTCCATTTTGAACAATTTCGGTATAGGTAGGTATACAAGCCAGTGCACCACAACCAGTACTGGCCTAAATATTACAGTATTTAGATCCTACATCTGATCAATTAATCGCCCCAGAGTCAAATTGCAGACCACTAGCAATTAAAATAAATTAGGTAATGATGTCTCTTAATATCTATTTTCTGGCTTAGCAATTACAATAGTCTGCACAAATTACATTTCTGAGGCTTGTGTTAGCGATCAAATTACTTAAATCCTTGTTTTGTATCAAAATAATGCAATAGGAGTTTCATGAGACAAAACTATAAGCATTAAGTTGAAATCGTAATAGTTGACATCTCTGGAAAATGTGGGTAACAACTTTTTTTCCCATATAGCTATTAATATAAAGAAAAACTGCAATTATAGTAGGAAAAAAAGGAAAGCAGTATGGTAAACGTACGCGTGCATAAGTCAGGATTGGATATTGAGTAGCTTTCCTGCGCATGTACATCATCATACTTCCGGTGTTCCATTTCTACACACCCTTAACTTCCACTCAAAACATGCGTGTAGTAGAACTTTCAAATTTGAGTCGCTCAACTTATATAAAGGTCGCATGTCGCATGACCCCGAATACGTCACTTCAACCTGGTTCCTGGGTTGTGGCCACTGGTTCCCAGTCGTGTCAATTTTGAGCGGAATATAGTTTTATTTTCAACGAAAAGCTACCACTATGACTCAATAATACGGTAATTTTCATGGATGCACAGGCAGTCGACAAACCTTACTTATAGTAGTAATTCGTCATATTTTGTATCTATATATTAGATTTGTTAATTTGTATTAATAATCAGGGGTGAAAGTGGTCTCCGACAAAAAATGCGGAAATCAAGTCGAGATTATACCGACGGTGAATTTCCGCGAAAACCCGGACCCCCCCTTTCCCCCTTAGGATTAGCACTGCCAGGGAATCGCGGGAAAATACCGGAAGTCAGGTTTAAACTATCATTGTGATTATATCATCACCCATGCTTAACTCTTTCTTGTTTGGGTTTTATGTTCTAGAAACATTTAAGTTCATAAAAAAATTTAACCAATTGTTGTCATCTACATCCTGATTCACTGGCATTTTGATATTAATCGGTAAAGATTAAAACAATCGCGGAGATCTTTCATCGCTGATTCATGTATACACAGGTCCCTCTTCTACCCTCCTTGTGCCGATGGGGTAGTTCCGGGGAACCGGTCTGGGCAGATCAGGTCGAGCGGCAAGAACTCGGAAGTAACGTATTCAGGCTTCTGGGTTCAGAGCTACCTACACACGCTCAGATAATTTCACTAATTGAGCATCTTCACTTTGCAAACAGACTCAGCTTCAGGCACAACACGCATGTAGGCCATATCCTACCGCAGCCAACCCCACCGAGTCCATAATGATATAAATACTTCTAATACAAAGATTAACTGGAATACAAATGCTAAACTCTTAGCTCTTTTATAACATCACAAAACGCAACTGAGTGAAAATTGTGCACGGCCAAACTATAACAACTCGTGCAATGCAACGTTTCAAACAATTCATCACATGGCTATAAATTGGGTAATTAGCGGTAGCACCGAGGACATTTTGTCACCGCCAAAACTAGTAGCGTTGAGATATATACCACGTCACATTTACCAAGCACATGGGCCTCACTCCACCACATACGCACAAAGTCTACAATCACTACAAGGGTTGAAAGGCGCCTATGACACAAATACCACCCAAAAAAACGGGGTAAGAAAATGGCGGGATTCAGCGAAAACGCGCAATGCTTCCATCATTACACACTGATGTGAATCAATGGTGCCTGCCACAGAGGTGTGAAGGTAACATGGCTACCTTGTGATAGGTGTGGGTCAACTGCATGACCACCGACTAACTACTGAAACAATACACTTTGGTCTATCCAATCCAACTTCATCACATCCATTACTGCATCGATGGCAACTACCCGTAACGCAGAGCAAACGAAACTTGTTAAAGCTGCATAGTCTGACGAAAACATAAAATTTTCAAAACCAAAACAATTATCTAGATTTGTATCTACATATCTAACTTAGATGCTGCTGCACTTACTTATTAAACATTTGTCATCACATATAAGGGGATACTGAGTAAATTAATAGAATCTGTTACTGCAGAACCCTATGGTGATAGAGGTTTGGCAAGATTGCCAAAATTAATTTAGCATGTTTCCATTTCAAATATCTCAAAAGTTAGCAATTTAAAATAAAAGTTACTTCAAACTAGAGTAAGGTAGATTATAATGAACAACCTAATATGTTTATCTCAGAAAATGAGAGAAACTCAAAACCATCGGACTATGCAACTTTAATATCACTCAAAAGAAAGCTGTTTGCATTGAAATCAGTAATTAAACAAGTACGTCCGGAATGGAGCCCCTAGTATACTTCTCAGTGCATGTTGTTAATCACTCCCTGCAGCTCGTGAATCTACAAGGGAATGTGGTAAAAAGGTACATTACAACACATCATCATTGATCCTACAAGAACCTCACAATCTTACTCGCAAAGCGCCCTATTTGTCACTCACAACTTAGTACACTCCCGTCCTGATATGACCTTAGATGAGGCCAGGATGTAACTCCCAACCAACTAGTAAAATCCTACAAATGCCTCCCCCCCCCCCCACCCCCCACCTGAGACGGACCACAGAAAACATGTTGCCATCAATTTTTAAAGGGTTGCGTATATTTTGCTTTCCAGATTATTTTCTGTTAGTGAGAATAATGTTAAATAACCTACTAACTCACTTAAGAGTATTACGTATTAACTTACATAAATTTGTCATCCCTGCAAACTACCCTGAACCCCCCACATCCAACCTTCCTGATCCAACAGTGCCTAGTCTCACAACAATACAAGCTTCTCGAGCCAACAGTGCCTCGTCTCACCACCAGGGATGAAAGTGGTCTCCGGGAAAAAAAGCGGAAATGCTGATATTCTCCCATAGGTTTAGCATTGTCAGGGAATCGCGGAAAAATACCGGAAGTCAGGTCTGAACTAAGCCTTGTTGTGACTGAATTATCGTCCATATCTAACAATTTCTAGCTTAGGTTTTATGTTCTAACTACATCTAAGGTCATAAGAACGGGATTCGAACCACCGAACCGTTGTCCTATATACATCCCATCTTTTGGAATTTTGTTTAACATTTATCGGTGGATATAAGAAATCCTGGAAATCCGTGAAACCGGAGGTCTTTCATCTCTGCACCACTTTTATTAGATAAAAGATCCACCCCGTACTTACATTACAGGGGTGAACACCAACCCATTAGAAAAACTGGCGAAGAATTTTGACATGCTGGGGAAATAAACTGAGCTGATAAATTCTTAATTTAAGAAGCAAAATATATTCTTCACATACATCTTCATATCTACCCGCTACTTCTGGTTTGAAAAATATAATAAAACATGGAATTTAACAAATAAAACCGACGGCTTTTTATCCCCGCCATCTTGTCTTTTTGCATTCTCTCTCATTTCACCAACTCTGTGCCAATATAAGTAGCCATTTGAAAGCCATTTGATACTGGAGCCAGGGATTCCACTTCCGGTTCCATACTAAACAGTTTTCGACAGTTTTTCTAATGGGTTCGTGTTCACCCTTGTACTATGGGGTGAATCTTTTATCTACACCATTATCAGAACAAGTAACATTTGGAAAATGCATCCCAACATAGTCTCCTCAATAGTAATAGAATAATATTAACCAAGTATCTAAGTTAAACATGTAGAATCAAATCTAGAGAATTGTCTTGGTTTTGAAAATTTGATGTTTTCATCGGACTATGTAGCTTTAAATTGATTTAAAACTGTTTCTTCTATGCAGCAGTAAATGCAGTGCATTTAGCAAGTTACAAGTTAGAAGCAAGTGGGAGCCACGTACCAGGCTTTGCAGCCTCTGACAGAAGTCGCAGGAGTCGAGCACCTCTGACGACAGCACCTCAATCTTCTGGATGAGGCGGCGTGCGGCCGGTAGGCTCTCCATGTGCTGCGGCTTGTGCCACGCGCCTGCGCCGTGCGACATGTGGTGGCCGTTCAGCATCCCGCCGTAATTACTGTGGGCACCACCTGGATGAAAGTGTGTCAGATGTGGGGATGTGGAGATTACAGGGTCCATACATAAGTGAAGATATCAAATTTAAGACTCTTTAAAAAATAAATAAAAATGAATTCAAGACTATTTTCATTTGGATTTAGTCCGAAATTGCTATCCCGAATGGCGATTTCAGACTAATTTAGATCAGTGGGGACAGTTTAATGGAATTCAAGGCCTTTCAGGACTAATTACCCAAAATAGGTTAAATTCAAGGTTTTTCAAGGCCTTGAAATGGGGAAACTTTCCAACCCATTTTTTCCTCTTTTAAAATTTTCTATTTAAACAGCATCATGTTAGTTCCTTCGGAGCAATGTATACGTGTGGATCTGAGATGTAGCTTTCAGCTGTCTGTGCTCACTCACCCCTGTCCATCCTGTTGAAGGCGCGCGGGTTTTGTCGCTGGACCTGGTCCTTGAAGCGGTCCAATGTGATGTTGATGCCGTGCAGCAGCGACCCGTTCAGCTTCTGAATGGCCTGCTGCACGAGCGTCTCACTGCGCAGCGTCACCCGCGCATACTGCCTGCACAGGGGTCAACGGTCAAACAGATAACATACACGCAGCACCCACTACCAGACTGGAACACACTGACAAATACCATGAGCATATTAAAGAATACATATATAATTTAGAAAAATAAATATATAACAAATTAGAATGGGGAAGGAAAGGGATGGGATGGGAAGAATGGAAGAGGAATGGGATGTGAAAGAGCAAGGGAGGATGTGGACGGGAGGGAATGTGGAGGGGAAGGGCAATAGAATGGGAAAGGTAAGGGAAAAGGAATGGGGGAGGGGGAGCGGAAGTGGAAGCAGAAGGGAAAGGGAAATGGGAGGGGAAGCAATCACTCCTCTAGAAGCGAGATTTGGTTGGGTTTTTGTTATCGGTCAATATGGAAAGTACAATTATGTATATTTGTTTTTTAAATTTTACCTGTTCCCAGCACGTGTCATGCTCAACGAAAGTTTCGCAACCCCACCAAAGTCAGCAAACAACTCGCTCATCTCTTCCTGTGAACAAAACCGGTGTTCAGCGATTACACACACAATACGCCAGCGTTGTTTAGTTGTTAGGCCATGAATTAAATTGAAAATACTTCTAGACACGTGGCTTCAGGCATTCAAAAAGAGGAACTATAAATGTATCATTAAGCAATAGAAATGTTAAAGGCAATAATACTTCAGATGCTGGCCGAACTCTACACTGATCACTGTTATGTTAGTACCGTGCTGCTTCTTACCTGCGTGGTTTCCACGGCAACGTTGCCTACATGTATGGTCATGGTCCGACTTAGTTCACTTCTAGCCACTGAAACACATTATTAATACAGATTACAAGCCATTCGGTTAGCAGGAATGAGGTAGTTTGCAGCCTTCAGATTAAATAGCTGCTTTACTAATTATTTAACTGCAACCCGATTCATAGTATATCAAAGAGATGCTAGCGGATTTTTTGTTTAAACCCCCCCCCGACCAAAACCCGCTGTCACCTACATAGTGGTATAAAGAAAAGCATAGTAATAACTATAATCGGTAATGGCGAAGTTGTTGTGTTTTTGTTGTTCTTTTTTTATTTCAAAGGGAATAATTCCTTTTGAAAGGAAGGGTGACATCTCTGTTAAGACATGTCCTCTCCCTGAATTTAATTCCTATAATCTGGATGCTTTTTACTTCCAGATATTCCCCCCAAAGAAGTCAATTAAAAACATAAGAATAAGCCGTCCCCCCCCCCCCACATCCCATTTCTTTGCATTAAAGTTACATAGTCCGATGGTTTTGCGTTTTGGTAATTTCTCTAAGATAAATATATTAAATTGATCGTTATAATCTACCTTATTTCAGGTTGAAGTAACTTATATTTTAAATGGATAAGTTTTGAGACATTTGAAAATCAATCATGTAAACTTAGTTTTGGCAAGCACGCCAAAACTCTGACAGCATAGGCTTCAACAGTAACAGGTTCTATCAAATTGTCTCAGTGTTCACTTCTATGTGGCAATAAATGCTTAATATGTGCATCAATATCTAAGTTAGATATGTAGAGTCAAATCTATATCATTATTTTGGTTTTGAAAAGTTGATGCTTCATCGGACTATGCAGCTTTAACATAATTTCAGTGAGGATTACGTTTTCCGATAAGTGTTACCTGAAAGGAAATCAAAGGGGTCATCCAACGTTTTCAACATTTCATGATCGCTCAAAAAGTACAACCTGACCTCCCCAGCCAATATCCCATTAAGTAGTACACATTTGATTACAGAAGCATTTATTACATCATAACGGTTTATCATGACCAGGGTTTTTAAAATGAGCCGGCACATGCTGTCAGCGTCGTCTACATGCTCTGCTGCAACCTGTACTTTCCCCCACTATACAGACTATACTCCATAGTGCTGCATGCGCCGCATAGCCAAACGAACCACATTTGCAACGGCAACTTCTACTTTTAAAATTCCAACCCCAATCTCACAACTTTTTGAAAGCACTGGTGACTAACAACTCCCGTCCTTCCCGGTCGTATGCTTTGCACGACTGTGAAAGATGTTGGAAACTTTGGATGACCACTGAACTGCAGTAAGTGCTGTTCACGGGTTCAACAAATGTGACTGCTTACTTCCCCTCGTGACACCTTCCTCTATGATGCGGGCGCGGCTCTGGTCCCTGCATATGCGCACGCTCAGTATGTTGCCATGTAGAACCTTCCCATTGAACAACATCACGGCACCCTTGGCCTCCGTCATGCCGGGCAGCTTAATGAATCCGTAAGCATAGTTGCTGGAAAAGCATCAATAACCGGTTGGTTGGTGGTTGGTGGGAGTTTTATGTCCTGGCAACATTTAAAGACATATCAGGATGGGTACCGATTGTGACTGTGCACTCATGGCGACTTTATAGTTCTGCCCCACTGGGAAATCAGGCCACCGGCAGCATGAGCTGACATCCCACTCAAGTCACATTATCCAGACACTGGGCCAACCAGTCCTTGCCCTATCCTAATAATGCCAAGCGTCTGGCTAGGAAGTGACACGTCTAAATTGTTAAGCCATTGGTTTAACATGACCAGGGATTGAACCCATAGGTTCGAATCCAATGATCTACCAAAACGGGAGACTGACGCTCAACTCATTCGGCCATCCCATCTGGTGAGCATCAATAACAGTTGATTAATGCATTTGCTTACCAGTAATGTAATGCCAAACTTAGTCCTACAGCTGGTATCTATATCCACACACCTGTATTTCAAATGGGGAACATGTGCAGCGGATATTATTAGTGACATCCATGGTTACTTTACTGCACACTTATATATTCTACAGCAAACAATAACAAGAGTAAGTGTTTACCTGTCACCATGGTTAAGAACGCGGGCCCGGATAGGGTTGAACTCTCCGAACGTCTCTCTGAGCTGCATCTATCAGACAAGTGTAAAATATTAACACCAATTCTATACAAGGCTACACCAAATAAACTTAATTACACCAGGTAGGCTTGTATTCTGTCCATTTACGAAGACGGGGATCACCCGAATGTAATAATCTTACAGATACTTGTGACGTTAAAGTAACAACTAGTTTTTTCTTTCTTTGTTTTTTTAGGAGTAAATTAGTTGACTAAGCAGGGAAAATTTCAACCGCGGAGAATCGGTCTTCGTCATTCCACCGCTCCTTTCCCTATCCTAGTGTAGTAATGCTGAATGCCAGACCAGGTAGCGACATGAATTAACATTTTTAAGTCATTGGTTTGACTCGGCCAGGGCTCAAACCTGTGGGTTCGAATCCTACGACCTACAAAAACCAGGTGAGCGCTGAACTCACTTGGCCATCCCATAAAACACTTGAAAAGGGAAAACTACTCTGACACCTTTGCTGAAAAGAAACCGGTTGTATTCATATATTGTGAGGATGAACTACTCCCAACTAAAGGGGTATGGGGTGGGGGTCGGGTCGGCTGCAGAGACAAACTAATCCCTGTCTACCAGATAGGAATAGCAAGGCCTAAAAAAACGGTAATTGCTAGAAAGTATGAGCGGACTCTCACATGCCAATAGCGTTCTATAGCTGCGTTAGAAGAGGTAGATTTGACACACAACCTGAGACATTATGACAAACCACCTTCATAAAACACAAGAAAGCAGTCATGACTTGGGTGACTGATTGAGGCCAAAATACACCATAACCCCTCCAGCCCCTTTTTTTAATGTCTTTGAAACCCACAACTAATAAGTTACCTCTGTCAGCCCATTTGGGAGATTGCCCAGGTAGATGTCTTGTCCGACATCACCGTGCCCGCCATTCGAGCTGTCGGTCGGCGGGGATGGCTCGGGCGTCGGGGTCACTAGAATTTCTTTATAACAAAGAGAGCCAAAGCAGTTAATTCATCTTTTCCCGGAGGCTGTTCACATATTCCCATGGACACCTTTGTTTGAAAGGATTTATTATATTTTTAGATAGCTGTAAACAGAATAACACCTTTCGAATCATTGGCATTGTTTACTGGCTCGAACTTTGGCTAACTTACAGATTAACTTACAGATCCTCTTCTGGCGGATCTAGTGCCGGAAAGGGCACTGCAGAAAATCCATCATTGTTTGAATGCTGAGGTACATTTGAAACCCTGTTAAACATATGTAGATACCTTGAAAAATGATTTCAAAATGCACTAGCAGAATCCCATAACCTGTGCATCAGATCGATTAGACCAGCTACCCAAAGCACAAAGCTACCCGTCCACTAAAGCACCATTACAATGTTACAATATGTTGCCTATCTCGACCTCTTTTATTGATACATAAACATAAAGCAAGCTTATAAGCACAATTTTTATTTTTAAACAGACAAAATTCAAAGTAGGACTTGATATTATTTACTTTTTAGATTAGGATGCAATCGGACGTAATTTCGCAACACATACCGAAGCCCAGACCGCATCCATATGAACTCCGTTAACGGAAAGGATAGTACACATTGTTTGTATATTGAAGGACATTTGAAACCCTGCCTAACATATACACTTTGATGAATGATTTCAAAATGCACTAGCAAAATCCCATAACCTGTGCATCAGATCGACTATGCCAGCTACCCAAAGCAAAAAGCTATCCGTCCACCAAAGCACCATTACAAAGTTACAATATGTTGCCTATCTCGACCTCTTTTATCGTTAAGTTAAATCAAATTTATAAGCAAAAAAAACAACAACACCAAAATAAAGACCCATTCACACCAGGGCTGGTGACCACTAGTGACCACTTTTTGCAACCAAAAAGCTGACGGGTCGCCAAGCTATGAAAATGGTCAGCAACCATTTTGGTCGCAAAGAGGTTTTTGGTGCAGCAACAACGGTCGCTAGGTTGGCAACTACTGAGGACCACTTTGCGACCACTTGCAGCCACCTATTTTTGTGTGGCCAAAAGCATAGTGTGATTGGGGAATAAGGCACTGCATATTATTTCCATCCATGATAAGGCGCTATACTCTCTGCAATTTAGATTAGGACGCAATCTAAAGTAGGTCCACAACTACATACCGAAGCTCATAGCGTATATACCCAACAATGGCTAAGGAAGTTGTACACCGGATAAGCTTGTATCAACTTCGCCTTCTACTTGATCTGAACACGAGGTCATATATATACACAGGTTGTGGTCGAAATGTCCAAGTAGTGTTCCTTATGGCAAAAGTAAATTAGTGTACATGGTTAACTAAAATAGGTCAATTAATATAACGTTCAGATTACATTCACTGATTTGATCCACTAGCTTTCACACAATTGCAATAAGGGTTCAATTTGTATTCAGGCTATGCTTTTGATGTTGCACAAAATACAATCGTATACATGTATATTTCAAATGAATCGAAATTAGAATGGTTGGAAATTGTTGAGATGATATATGGATTATATCAAGAATGGTTCAACAAAGGTAGGTGGCACTATTCTTGTGCTTCATTTATATTTGTTGTTTCAGACAAAAACATGTTTCCGAAAATGGCCAAAAATGAAGGTTGGTTGGTGCAGTTTGGCGTCCTTGGAATATCGAAGGTCATGTCAAGATGTGGCCACAAATAATAGGATACATCATGTACATGAGGTGCATTACAATCATTAAAATTCAAGGGCTGGCCAGTTATGACACTGTATATTGAAGGACCATTTGTCTATCATGTTCAAAGATTAGAATTGAATTAAATATTGCAAAGATTTTTTCTTCTATTAATGTGAAGACCGGAATTGGTAATCCATTTTTGCACTGAAAGGCACTCACCGACCATAGAATATCCAGTTACTTTTGGTGCTAAACACTTTTTCATAGTATGTCAGTGACCTGGCAGCTAAAGTGATTAGTTAATTTACCAAAATTAGTTTGACAACTGTCTAAAAACTTACAAATACAAGTAAATTATTCCTTGTCAAACACAAATACGATATAACTTAACATTCGGTGCTATTTGTTTCCATATCAAGTTATTTGTAGTTAATGTATCCTTTAATGGGAAAATTGGTGTAGACTAGAGGAACGCTTGCAGAGTATGTTAGTTAGAACGCTGAAATGCATGCCTCCATGCTACAATTTGATTCGATTACTGTTAATATTATCATAAGGAATTAATGTTTCGAAAATATATCAATGTCAAACTCTTTACAGTGTCAAGTATCCTACAAATATGTTTCATTCAAATACCATTTTGAGATAAAAACCTACAGCTATCTTTAATGGCGCACAAGTGAATAACCATAAAACATTTGTCAGTTGTCATGTTCATAATCACAGAAAAACATTTGTTGGTTTACTTAGAACATGAAAGCCATACGTTATATATTACGCAACAACAATTTGTGTGAGTTCTAAAACAAATGTGTGTCCTCGGCTACTTGTCAGATAAATCTGTCTGGTTCTTCATTGCTGTCCCATATGCGAGTTAATAGTTCTGTTACAGGCCTACCTTTAGTACCCTCTGTCAGGAACTGATCTCTCCTTGACTGACGGGTCCTCAGAGAACCCATCTTTTCGTCGAGCTAAAACAAGCAAACAAAAAAAGAAAATAATTATGTTGAAATTATGATGTGGGCACAATTGCAATGCAGCAAAAACAAGAACAATTGACACTTGTTTAAACCAAATCCATGCTGCAGTACAAATCCAATTTGGGTCAACCTAACTATTATTATGTTACATAGTTGTAAGACGTAATGTAACATATTGAACTGGACAATGATCACCAAGGCGTATCGGCTGGGGGGAAAGCACAAGAAATTGCTAGCTACAACTGATGACAATGAAAACATGGACGAGCACAGTGAGGAAGATAATACCAATAGGGATGCACAGATACCAAGGCCCAAAAATATCAAATGGAAAAACACGGAACAATGCAAGAAACTACATCGAGCAAAAAATATAAATCCAGGAAGACGGAAAATATGGAAGAATCAACAAGCGTTCTGATAGCACTGAAGATGAACTACTGCAGAAATGCAGTCCAGCAAATGTATGTGCTTGCAAAAAAAACATCCTGGAGTTAGTTGTCAAGATGTGTGTAAAAACATCCTGATTAATGACAGAGCCAAAGCAGTCCCACAGCATTGAATTCAAGGAAATGAACCCAGAAAAGGCTGCGATTTGAGTGGGGAACCTGATTCTTGGGGCACAATGTCCCACTCAGTAATTTCTTCAAATGCAAAATCAAGACCAAATCTGGCACTAAAACATTCTCAAGCACGGAGCAACATTACTTCTCCATAATGGTGGACTTCCATGAAGACTATGAAACACTACGACTGATCGAGCACACTTAAAACCCCATCACCATCGAAGCAATGTCCCAAGAAGATCTGGAGATCAGATGAATGGAATCATCAGAATGAAGCAGTCCTTGAGGACATAATAAAAGCCAAATTTGAGCAGAACCCAAACTTAAAGGAGAAGCTGATGAGCTATAAGGGTGATGGCAGGCTGTAGGATTTCAGATTTCATGGGAAACACTCTTTGGGTTCCATGCCTGGTACTCATGGGAATCCACGGGTAACTGTAAAATTGGTGATGGATACCCATTCTTGAAACAGTTAATTACATTTAGTAGGAGTATATTTTGAACACACCTGTGCAGAAATTGTACATATACCTTTAATCATCTACAATGTAATGAAAACAACTGCCTGTAGGACAACCACAAGCATCTGTCAAGTTTTTGTGTTTTTGCCATGAATACTTTATTAATATCACGGGAAACACAATTTCGGTTCCGTAGTTTCCCCAGCATGGTAACGATCGTTACCATGAAATCCTACATCCTGTGATGGGTGATGAGTTCCGAGAGTGTACTAAATGCCCATTCTGGCTCTCAGGCAGGTAGGTATTTTAAGCAGGCCAGTGAAGGGAAAATAGAATTACCTGGATACAACACTTACATGGATAGAATGGGAGGCATCATAAAAAAGATTAGGGACTCCTAGTTTTACAAGTATAGCCTGGTGATTATAATTCAAACCTCATTAAACAGGGATACCAGTTGGGGTTGATGAAATTAGTGGAAAACACGAAAAGTGTTGCATACACCTAAAAACACACATTAAACCACTTTCTGTGCAAGTAGTTCAGGCAATACCCACTAGGTGGCGCCACCATATTTTTGCCGCTGCTGATTGGGTAGGCTCAGTATTGACGGTAGTGTTCTCGTAAATTGCCCTGTATGTTCCCGAGGCGCACCAGGCGGGGCACGTAGGAGTGCACCGCCGCAGAGGTCCAGGTCCCCTGGGCCATGATGTCAGGAAGGGGCACCCCGGCGCGCTGGCAGGCTTGGGCGGCACCCCGGCGGAGGCTGAAGTCCTCGGGCGCCGGGATGCCTTGGGCCTTGAGAGCGCCCCTCAGGAGTCCGGTGAGGGAGCGCGGGTCGAGGGGCCGGCCGGTGGGCATGAGGAAAGCCGGCGCGTCGGCTTGCTGCCAGGCCGAGACAGGGCAGAGAGTCGAACCGGGGATGCGCGAAAAGTAAGACACGAGGCGGGAGTGGGAAAAGAGGCATTTATTGGTGCGCCTCGGGAACATACAGGGCGAGGGCTTGCTGCCAGGCCGAGACAGGGCAGAGAGTCGAACCGGGGATGCGCGAAAAGGAAGACACGAGGCGGGAGTGGGAGTTTATTGGTGCGCCTCGGGAACATACAGGGCAATATACAGAGACAATGACAGTGAGAAATGCATAGGAATAAGTACAGAGGCAAGCTATGAAGAAGCTATGTGAGTCTAGTCGGGCGGCCCAGGGGAGGCCCGAGGAGGGAGTCCGGAGAGTTTATGTGAGGGGGGGCGCCGAGGAGCCCTCCACCAAAACGGAGGAGAGGGCTCGAGGCGCGCCCGAGGGGGCGAGGCGGGGCACGTAGGAGTGCACCGCCGCAGAGGTCCAGGTCCCCTGGGCCATGATGTCAGGAAGGGGCACCCCGGCGCGCTGGCAGGCTTGGGCGGCACCCCGGCGGAGGCTGTGGAGGGTGAAGTCCTCGGGCGCCGGGATGCCTTGGGCCTTGAGAGCGCCCCTCAGGAGTCCGGTGAGGGAGCGCGGGTCGAGGGGCCGGCCGGAGGGCATGAGGAAAGCCGGCGCGTCGGGGGGCGCCGGGTGAGGGCTTGCTGCCAGGCCGAGACAGGGCAGAGAGTCGAACCAGGGATGGCAGGGATGAAGAGGGCGACCGCGCCCGAGGGTCCGGTGATGGTCTTGGAGCTGCGTATGATGAGCCGGAGGCCCCCGGGCGCGGATGTCGGCGCGGGTGAGGGTGTGGGGGCCCCCCACCCCTCGGGGCTCGGGGCCAGGAGGTTTGATTGGCGGAGCATCCTGAAGTGCCCGAGGAGAAGGGCGGCCCGAGGGACGAGAGAGGCGACCCCCGCTCGGGCGAGGTGGGCGATGGCGAGGGTCAGCTGGTGGGGCGTCAGGGGAGGGGCCTGGCGCGGGACGTGGGCGGAGGAGCGCTCGCCCCCCCGGCAGACGTCCCTGGCGAGGCGGGCATCGAAGCCCGAGGTGAGGCCCCCCGCCCCCTCCACCCAGGACCGCGCCCCCGAGACGGCGTTTTTGACGGAGGCCGGGGCGAGGGCACGGAAGAAGAGGGAGGCGGTGAAGGCAGCGACGTCGAAGGGCGTGGGCGCGAGGGGATCCACGCCTCGGGCAACTGTGTAGGTTACGTAGTCCTCGGCCTGGCGGCGTCGGTTCCTCCAGGTCGCCGGGGCGAGGGCTGCAAGGCGGGGGCGGGAGACGTCGGCGATCTCGGAGGAGGGGTATCCTAGAGACCGGGGCAGAAAGGGAAGGAGTCATGAGATGCGTCGGCGGGGAGGAGCCCGAGGCGGGCCACCTCGGTCCGGGCCGTGACCGCCCAGGGGCCGGCGAGGTGGGCGCGGCTGAGGGCGTCGGCGAGGAGGAGGTCCGCCCCGGGCTTGTGGGTGATCTGAAGCTGGAAGGAACCGGAGGCCGCCAGTAACCAGAGCTCCCGAGCGCAGGTCCCGAGGGTGGGGTCTCGGGCGCGTCCCGACTCGAGGGCGGTGGCGGATGCCATGTTGTCTGTGTAGACAACCACCGTCGCCCCCGCGATATCCTCCGGGAGGAGATAGTGGAGGGCGACGACAAGGTTGACCGCCTCGAGTTCATGGATGGAGGGGAAGCGCGCCCGGAACGCCGTGGAGTACCCTCGGGCGTAGTAGTGCGTGGGGGAGTGGGCCCCCCCGCCCGTCAGGCAGGAGTCGCACTCGATCACCCAGCGGCGGCCCTCCGGGGCCCGGAGGAGGTAGATGCCGTTGGAGATTCGTCCGTAGGCGGCGAACCACCTCAAGTCCCGGAGGGCGTCTTCGGGGAGGGTGATGGAGGCGATGCCGAAGCAGCTGCGCAGCGCCCCGAGGAGCCGGGCCATGAACTTCCGGCCGGGGAGCACGCAGCTGCTGACGTGGTTGAGGCGGCCCAGGAGACTTTGCAGCTCCCGTTTCCCGAGGGTGGGGCGGGCGATGCGAGCGTCGCAGTCGTCGATGAGGGCCTGGATCTTGTCCGGGGCGACCCGGATGGTCATCGTCTCGCTGTCGAGGGAGAACCCTAGCCATGTGAGGCGGACAGCGGGAGGATGGCACTTTCCGGGTGCCACGTCGAGGCCGAGGGCAGCTGTGAGGGCGAGGAAGGCATCGAAGGCCTGGCAGGCCCTCAGGTAGGAGCCCTCGCACCCGATGAAATCGTCAACGTAGACGAGGGCGTGGAAGCCCTCGCGCCGGATGATCCAGGCCACTGCAGCGGTGACGCGGCCGCAGGCCGCGCCCGAGGAGCGGCAGCCGAAGGGGAGGGCGAGGTCGATATAGGTCTCGCCGTCGAGGCAGATGCCGAAGAGGGGGCAGGAGAGGGGGTCGGCACGGAGCTGGCGGTAGGCCCGGGAGATATCGGCCGACCAGACGTAGGCCCCGGAGCCCTGGTCGATGAGGCGGCGGCCTACGTCGGCGATGGAGGGGAGGGTGTATGCGTGGGGTTCCCCGAGGAACTCGCGCCGGGGGATGCCCGAGTTCACGCTCGCCCCCGGGGGTAGGAGAGGTCGACGATGACCCGCCTCTTGCCCGAGTCGGACTTGGGGCGGGTCATCATGGGGGAGACCTGCGTCCAGGGGGTAAAGGGGGGGATGGTGAAGGGGCCGATGAGGGCGCCGAGGGCCAGCTCCGTGTCGACGAACTCTCGGATGTGAGGGAGGTTCTCGGGGGGCTCACGGTGGTTGGAGAATGAAGGGCGGGGGAGGGTAGAGGCGGAGTAGTTGGCGGGGAAACCGAACTCGAGGAGGTCGAGGACGGCGGGGTCGGGGTAGTCGCGGAGGCGGGCGCGCCAGGCGGGTATGTGGAGGCCTGAGGGGAGGGGGATGCGGGCGGCCAAAAAATTGGGGAGGCCCGCTTCCCGGAGGGTGGTGTAGGTGTGGTTAAATGCGGGGTACCGGGCCCACGCCTCGCCGGAGGTGTGGGGCCAGGTGGAGAGGAGGGTGGGGCGGTATGGGGGGGTAGGGCCGCAGGAGGGGGCGGCGGGCAGGGTAGCCTGAAGGTGAG
Source organism: Branchipolynoe longqiensis (assembly GCA_030323885.1). NCBI lineage: Eukaryota > Metazoa > Annelida > Polychaeta > Phyllodocida > Polynoidae > Branchipolynoe > Branchipolynoe longqiensis. The sequence continues at coordinate 108,003,035 of CM059187.1, read as the reverse complement.
GGTTGATGACGTCGAGGGTGGGCTCGTCGAGGGTAGGGGCGGGGGCGGTGGCGGGGGGGTGGCGGGAGGGGGAGGAGGTTCGGTGGGGGCGGGAGAGGGGGGCAGCGAAATCCTGCCGGGTGTGGGGTTCAGGGGGGAGTGGGCGGACCGGGTCGGGTTCGGGGTCGGGGGCGGCAAAGGAAGGCGGTGTCGCCAGCGGTGAGGTAGAGGTCGGGGTCGAGGGTGCTGGTGGACAGCCGGTGTAGGGAGGCGATGGGAGCCTTATGGTCGGGAGTGGGGTCCCGGGCTGTGGCAGAGGTGCTGGCGGGAGCGGTGCTGAGGTGGCGGGCAGGCCGCGCCTCGGGGGAGCTGGTGGTGCTCCGGTTGATCCGGCGGTTGCCCGGCTGGATCGGTCCGAGGAGGGGCGGGTGGCGGTGACAGGGGGGGTGGGTGGGCTGTAGGTGTCGGCAGGGCTGGGTGCAGCAGTAGTGGGCCAGTTAGAGGCCTCCGGGCCGGTCGGGGGGCGCCGGCGGATTAAAAATCCGCCGAGGTGGCAGGCATCGGGCGCTCACGGGTGCGCTTGGCCATGCACACATCCTCGCTGTGCATGGTCAAGACTTTGCGCACGTTTGCACAGTATGCGCAGGTATGGCGTTGCCTGGCGCTCCCCTGGCCGTGGACCTCCCCCGTGGCGGCTTGGGTGCAGGAGTTGGGTTCCCGGTTCCAGGGGGCCCCGTGGAGGTCCCTGCTGTAGGGGATCCGGGTGTCGGCCTGGGAGCGGGTCTGTTGGCGGGTTCGGGCTGGGTCTGCTGGGCGGGGGGGGGAATGTAGAGGGCTGGTGGGCGTGTGGTGAGGGAGTCCACCCTGACCATGTTAAGGGCCACGGGGTCGTGCCACCCTTGGGGGAGCCTCCCATCCGCGATCCATGAGAAGATGGTCTCCGAGTACCGGCGGACGGTCGGCCATGGGTGGACGAGGTTGTCCCTCAGGATGGTGAGGTGGTGATGGTGGAGGCCCTGGAGAGAGTGGGGCGGGAAAGCGGGGTGGTTGACCAGGGTGAGGAGGGCGAGGAGGTACTCGTCCTTGGTGGCCTCACCTAGTTTCACCGGCTTCCGCCCCGCCCCCCTCTCCACCAGGTCGGAGGGAAAGACGTAATCTGAGGGGATACCTCGGCGCCGGACGGTGTGCTGCGCCTCGGCGTCGGCCAGGATCTCGCGGACTGCGTCGGCCGCGGATGCTGGGCTGTGCTCCACCGTCTCCTGGCGGCGGGGCCGGGGCGGCGCCGAGGCGGGTGTATCCCTCGTACTGGGGGTGTACTGCCCCGGGCAGAGTCGCTTGAGGCGGCGGCGGCGGACTGGGCCCGAGGCGCTGGGGCGGGCTGCAGGGTGTAGGCGGCCTCCCGCCTCGGCGCGAGCTGGGGGCTGTCCGGGGCTCCTCGGGCGGCCACCGTCTCGACGGCTTCCACGCGGGTGGTGAGCCGGTTGATCGCCTCCAGGATGGCGGCCGTGTCGCTGGAGTGGCGGCCCGAGGGCGCCGAGGGTGAAGCCGGGGCCGTTGATGGTGCAGAGCCTCCCGGCGAGCCCGAGGAGGGGCCTGGCGTGGCCATGACGGTAGTCCTGGAGCTCTTACGGCCCTTCCCTTTTCCGCGCCCGGGCATGCTGGATCGGTCCGAGGTGGAGTAGTAGAGGTGAAGAAGGCCAAAAGAGAAATGGCGGCGTGGAGGAGGCTGGGAAGGCGAATGGCTGAAGGAGGCCGGCGGGCGGCCTTATAAGGGAGCGGGGTGAGCAGTGGCAGGGGAGGCGTGAATGCTCAGGCGGGGGGAGGGCGAGGGGAGAGAGGTGAGCAGCGGGCGTCGCGCGAGGCGCGAATGCTGCGCAACAACCCCCAGGCGGGGAGGGTCTCTTCCTCTCCACGCATCAAACGTAATGCTTCGCATTACGACCAATGTGACAGGAGGCGCCACCAGTGGGTGGTGTCAATGCTTCTATAGCCTTATGAGAAAGTCGTCATCGAATATTGACCAATCACAGCACACCAAATTCTTCATATTTTGCCCACTCCATTAAATATTTTCCAGTAGATTTCTACTCGAAATTAGTGGAATTATGGAAAATTGTCTATCTTTAAAAAAAAGAATTTTTTCTTTCTTTCGTTTAAACGTCCCAAATGATCTAAAAATGTATTAGAAAATCGAATTAGAATTTTTTTTTTAAATCGGTCGTAATCGTTATGTATGGAAATTGAAAAATTCAAAAAATCTAAGTCATCCCAAATTGTCTAAAACATTAATAACAAATTGTTAAATGAAAAAAGGAGAAATTTGGAAATTATTGGAATTCCATTAATTAGTGGAAGACTGGCATCCCTGATTAAACTAGTAATAAAATAAAGGGTTGTTTTTTGTTTAAGTGAAGGGAAGTTGCTAGATAACACACATTCGGTGGTACAACTAGATACCCCAAAGCACGGCACAAAATATATAAAAAAGAACAAATAATGTAAATAAAAAAACAAAGACTAAGCTATAATATAAAAGACATAATGAATAATACAAACCCACACATATAAATAGCATGACTACAACAGAAAATACAACTCAGATTTGTATAACGTAAGGTATCTATCTAAATGAGTGCATAACCTAATGATACCAAATTAACACTGTGAGGGTGTCTAAAGGCGTGTTCACAAGGGCAAAATGTGAGGCGAATCAGACAAATCGAATCAGGTGAGGCGAATTAGCGGCCCGTTCACACGGGCAGTACTTGGGCCGGAAGTCGATATCTGCGCATGAGCAAGTCCAGTGTGACCAGCGCCACCACGAGAGAGTGGATTCGACCTAGATATGTATTTAATGAATCGTATTGGTTTGGAACGGTCAAAACTTCTGCTGGGCAGTGAAACCCTAAAAATAAATGATGAAAAAATTATCTGTGCACCTCTAACAGGTTCATAGGCCAAATTATATAATATGCGCTTTTGATCGACCGGAAAGTCAACAAACTAAGGTCTCGACTGCGCATGCGTGTCACTTCCTTAATCCACATCAGGGCGTTCACACGGGCAAAATTATCCGCATCACAGAAATCGATTCACGTAAACTACCTCGCGAGGTGGTTTACATTATCCGGATCACGTGAATCGATTCAGCCCTAATCCACCTCAGACGTCCATTCACACGAGAAATGTGAGGCGAACTAGGCAAGTCACTTTCTACGAATCGATTTACATTCCCCGTGTGAACACGGCTTAAGATGGCCCTCATCATAGAACCACTCCACCTGTTTCTCTCCATAGGTGGATGGGGTGTGTCAAATCCCAGGGACTGATCAACTAACACACCACACATGTGACTTACAAAAGGCATGGCAACTGAAATGCCAAATGGCAAAAGTCTCCAATTAGGCGACTAGTAATAAACGGCTGAAGGCTTTCAATGTCAGCCAACTCGTAGTCTCCCCATGTTATGACATTCTCATCTGTGTACTAAGAAGAACCTTTCCATTAGCATCACATGATCGTATCCACTCAGCCAGGTAATAGAACATCTCATTTTTGTTTTGCTCGATCTAAAGGACGCTTTATCATTCGGTGGGACAGAAGTATTGTCAAGCATTCCTTGTCATTGCGATGTGTCACTATTCATCCTGCATTCCCCGCCAACCACTTGAGATTGTTTTGCAAATATATCTGTCCCACACTATGTTTACCCTATCGACAGACTCCAACTGTGAGAAAAGGTATGGGATGAATATTTGCTGGGCATAGTCCTGGAATGTTCTACTGCCTCTTGGTTTCAGCATGTGAATAATGGCGCTACCATCCAAAATCTTGGCACCACGATCAGGTGCATGCTGGACAGGTGGGGAATCCTTTATGAAGTCCAGCACATCAGATTTTTAAAATATTGTTGTCAAAGTTGACCCATGTCAAATATAGATGGAAGTTATGGCTGGTATCGAGATTGGCTTGCATAGCTTACTTAACTAGCAATGTACAGATGAGCAAATAGGGTATAGTTGGTCTTCAGTGCTGTAAATTGCAATGTGTTTTTTGCTCTTTGAAAGTTTGATTTGGGGTTTCTCAAGGAGTGTTGAATTGTGGCAATTTGCTCTTTTGTCTATACAATATCAATAAAGTGCTCTCCTGCTGCATTTTTCAGTCGTTCTGCTACAAAGGTACGATATTATCCTTTCCCAATTTCCTCAACATTGTACCTGGTGTGTACCATATCTTTGCCTATTGTCATTTTGGTATCAAGACTAAACACACCACTATCTTCCAGGCGGGTTTCCCAAGTTATCAAATGCAAACACCAGAGCGCATAAGCATACTTTCAGCTGCCTACTTTGTTTGCAAATTTATTTTGAACATCAGGTTTTCATGGGGGCTGTGGGATTTCTGTCTATCATTGGCTGCTTGGGAGCTCTTTTCAAATTCAAGTATGACATGCGATATCTCCTACCCCACAACCATCCACCTTTCAAGGGCATGTGGATTCTCAGGTCAACCCAACTGCTTCACGATCTCCTTTAATCAGTTCATTTACCTGTTCTTGGCAGTGGTCGATTTCTGTACAGCGAAATGACCTTTCTTGAAATTCCTATATATTTCTGGATGGTTATTGGGTGGGTTGACCATATCGGTGATATGACCTGGCAGCCATCAGCAATAATTTGTGTGATCAAGTGCGAAGAGTCAAAAAACACAATTTGAAGCAAGCAGGTGAGGTGTGACCCACCAACCATTGAATCAGCTTGGCCCGATGTGCTAATGTTTGCTTGCACCAGACCTGGAGTTCAGTCAATCCCCTGCAGCCAGTCACTTAGCAACATCAGGAGGTTCATCTCTAAATGCAGGCCATCCATCATTATAATAAATTTGTCTTCACCATAGGTTTCTGGCCAGGACCACTGAATTTGTTTTGCAACAGCATAAAGTGGTTGACCAGCAGCAATTACAGGCACTTGCTGCGGATTCAGATGATGCATGGCAAGCTTCAACATATTCATTGCATAAGAGACCATGCAAGTCATCTAAACATTTTCTCGGAACAGAGGTAGCATAGCTATTTTGGAAATGCATCCGTTCATCGCTGGCTGTTGGGTAGCGTGATACTCCGCCCTAAGAAATATAGTCATCAACTCCAAGTTAGGCCTAATTGAGGAGAGCTTGCATATATATATGTTCTACTTCTAGCCACTGTTCCTCTTTTGCCAGGTCTTCACAAATTTTTGTAGAATCAACATCAAAGACACCACATCTAACATGTACAATTGTGTATGTACAGTAAAACCTCCCTACCCGACCACCTCCAAAGATCGACCACTCCCCTATATCGATCGCTTTATTGGGGTCCCAACAATACAATTATAACCATATTCTAACTCCCTAAATGGACCACTTATAGTGCCAAGGTCGGTCGATTTAGAGAGGTCTTACTGTAAGTGCAATAATAATCCAAGCATATTGATTATCACATAAATAGATCCCTCGACCCTGAAAAGTTTTTATTTATATCCTATGGTTAATGACATAGGTAGAAATAGAAAATGAGTAGGGTTAATCAGATATTGGTTATATATTTCTCTGAAACAAGTTTTTGTTGACACATTTGACATTTTAATATTTAGAACAAGAATTACTTATGGCTAATCAATATTGATGTAAACATCAGCCTGTAATTGTAAAGTGACTGAAATTGTATGTTTCTTAGCTCAAAATGCTTAATTATGGAGAGTTGTGTCTGAAACATATTCATTATATTATTATATTGCATCCTTCCATCCATGTTTGTGCCAAATTGTTATGTATTTAAAAAAAAAAAAAAATTGAATAAAATCTAAGTTTTTCCCTACGCGTATCAGCAAACTCAATGGCTGTATGCCTTTGCTTTGCTGCCAACGTCGTTTTCAGCACATCCGCACTCGGAACGGTGACCTCGTCTATTGTATTTGAAGCATACATTATATTACATAATATATCCAACTTTAAACAAATACATGCAGGAGATTTTGATCGAGACACATCTAAATTCATCTATTCATCTGAAAATGATAATTACTCTAAATTAGATTAAAAATTTACCATTAATATAATTCTAAAATATAGCATGTTTCTGCATCCTATACAATATCTTCTTTTTTTGTAATTAAAATATTGCACATGTCTTAACACACAAATAAAGTGTCATATTGGATTAATAATACAAAATAAATCTGAACAAGTGGAAAGCAAATATGCGCATGATATCTAGTACTTTTGCCTCCGGACTATTTCACAATTCGGCTGTCATTTGGGGAGTTGGTCTTGTTCCAAGAAATGATCAGCCTATTTTTTTTGTTCTATTTTTTTAATTCCAGTTGAATAACAATCCCTTTTCACCACCGAGGTGCTGGTCTTCCGGCCTTAACAATTATGGTCCATAGGAACTATTTAGTAATGAGATGGTATGAACAATATAGACAATAGTAGGGTAAAATCAGGCATTACAAATATAGTGGGGATCTTATTTTGCACATGTAGACTGGAGAATAGCTATTTATCTTATGAGTATATCAGTGATTTGATGATCATACCCATGAGGAGACATTAATATAATGGGCATGACTTGCTGATGCAGGTAGTAGTGGATTTTGGATTATGCAAATAATGGTTGCATGACTCATTTAAATTGTCTTAGTCAACTAACGCACTCTTGACAACCTTCTGCAACAGGATTTTATGATTTATAGTGTCATTAAAAAAAAAAATATCAAAATATATATACTTCTATGGTAAGTTTACCAGAATCCAACGCATTGAGAAGCCCATCAAGGAGTGTTGAGAGTGCTTTGGTTGTGGACCTGCCTTTCCTTAAGCCATTTTGTTCACCTGGTAGTTTGTTGCTTCAAAAAATGTTCTTATTTGATCATGAATGAGTTGCTTAACTATTTTACCAGTTATGGGTAGAAGAGAAATTGGTCTGAGGTCATTGCATGTTTTAGGGTCGCTGACTTTTGGGATAGGTACAACTGTAACAATTTTCCAATCATCTGGGAAAATACTTGTTTCAATTGAGCTGGAGATAGTTTGGGTGGTTTCCAGGGCTATGCTCTGTATTACTCCAAAATCTCCGGGCATCTTTATTTTGTAGGACTTCAGACTGTATGTACCTAGCTTTTGCATACCTGATTGCAGAATTGGCTCTATTCTTGATTTGAGTTGCTAAGAATTTGTCTTCAGGTAGATTTGTTTGCTCTGATTTTTCTTTAAAGTAGTCTTTTTATAACTCATTGCTAAGCCATTCAGGTCGACTATATTTCACATTGTATTTTCTGAGTGGTGCATGTTGGTCTGCTGCTTTAGTTATTATTTGTTTGAGTGACTCCCAACATATATTTATTTGGATTCTGGTTGGCAAAGAGGGGTTCAGTAAGGTTTCTCCAAATTTCTCTATTTTATAGTCCCTATAGCTTCTTCCCCACAATTCTATTAATTTCCTATTATCTTTTTTTCTCTCTTTTCTTAATTATGTAAATTGGCTTGTGGTCACTAATATTAAAATTTAGAACCCCAGTGTTTTTGCACTACTTCATGTTTGTGAATGCTAGAATTGTTGTTCTTGTACCTGATGTAATGACCTGTTCAAGTGGAATGGTTGTTGCAAATTGTCTTATTTTGTTGACTGTTATTGAGGTTTTCTTTGCAACATCAGCATTGAAGTCTCTTATGAGGACCAATTCAAATTTGTCGGTGCCTGGTATTTCCTCCAGGATCGATATTATTTGTTCAAGTGCTGAGTCCAAGTTTCCATTTGGTGGCCTGTATATGTTTCCCAGGAGTATTTTCTTACAATAGTCCCTTTCTGTTATGACCCACTGCATCTCTATATTTGTATTTGAGTGATCATGTTTTGTGAATGTATCAGTATCTCTGTTGAGCCCTTCTTTATAGTAGATTCCCAGCCCTCCACCAGCCTTAATTTTCCCACTTGCCTGTTTTGTTTGATCAGATCTGGTTAGTTGGTACCCTTTGACAGATGTTAATTTATTTTCTGTGGTTGAATTCAGCCGGGTTTCTGAGATTGATAATACATCAAAACCTGAATTCGGTAGATCAATGCATAGTGTTTCAATTTTGTTGTTTAGACTTCTAGTATTTAGATGTCCTATTTTGAATCCTGGTTGACCTTTGATGCCATCTAAGGGCATGTCATATGTCCCCTCACTCATGCCCTTCCCAGACCTCCCCGAGAACACCCCCTCTCAAATGTCGTTAGCATCAGTGCTGATGGTATACCGTTTAGTGAAGTGTGTCTGTGATTCAATAAAGGAGTGTCTAATAACCCCTTCTTGGTTGGGTAAAGTGATGATGAATTTCATACAAAAATGTTTGTTTGTTGTTTTACGTCCTAGCAACATCTAAGGTCATATCAGGACAGATACCGACTTGTGACAGTGCGCACTCATGGTGACTTTATAGTGCTGCCCCACTGGGCCACCAGCACCATGACCTGATATCCCACTCAATCACATTATCCTGACACTGAGTCCTTGCCCTATCTTAATAATGCCGAGCGCCAGGCTAGGAAGCGACAAGTATCAATTTTTAAGTCATTGGTTTGACTCGACCAGGATTCGAACCCACAAACTCATGGGTTCCGATCTCCAAAAACAGGAGATGGATGCTCTACTCATTCGGCCACCCCGTCAGGTCATTTGCTGTATCTTAAGTAGAGATCAATATTATGTGGTTAATGGGTTATTTGGAAGGTGAATAGTGAAGTAAAAGGTGAATGGTAAAGGTGTTATGTGGCTTGGTCCTACCTCTACCATGCAGAGTGATGGTGGGACTTGTGCATAGTAGTAGGTATCCCAAACACAGGCTGATTACTTGTTGAATATGCCAAATTTTGTCAAAAAATGCTCCACTACAACACCCTGGCAAAACAAACCACAAAGGATTTTTACAAATGTATTACAGCAGAAACAATCTTTGTTCTCTTACCTTTAACTAGGTACCCCAAACCCAGGCTGATTACTTGTTGAATATGCCAAATTCTGTCAAAAAATGCTCCACTTCAACACCTTGGCAAAACAAACCACAAAGGATTTTTACAAATGTATTACAGCAGAAACAATCTTTGTTCTCTTACCTTTAACCTGGTCTTGGATTCATTTTATTATTCAAATAAATAAGCCTGATATAGCTAAATAAAAACTACCACCAACTCCCATTTTTCACTCTCAAACCATGTAAATTCCCAGGTGGAGATGTGTCATGGTATCCCTAGTAGAATTAGCTAGTGTACATCCAATTTGTGCAACAACGCCATTTGTTGATCAAAGTACCCAGGAAAAAGGTACTAATACCCCTAGATAGGTGAGATTCCGAGCTTTCCATTCATATAAAACTATATGTTTTAATTTTAGAGAAAATGCAAAAAAAATTGATTGAAATTTGAAGTTACAAAAATTTCCATTTTAAGTGCTATTTTCTACTGAAAATATAATTTTAAAACCATTAAAAGTTGGTATTGAATTAAAGAGAATTTAATTTCCTGTCCAATCATAATTATCAGCGCTCATGCGAACCTATGGCGCTCATGCGCACGGCGATTTAATGACTAAAAATGGGGGGTATTTCTTCTTTTTTTTTAAATTAGTTTTTGGGTACATTAGTAGTTTAAGCAGGAGAACTGGTCTTCCTCATTTCCACTGCTCATTTCCCTAGTTTTAATTTTGGGAGCTATAATTTTTTTGAGCAGGACCGATAGAGTAACAACCTAAAAACATCCATATCTTCCTTAATATTGGATCAATTTTGACAAATGAAATGTCATTTTCTTTCAAATTCAATATCCTAACAAGTGAAATCCATTAAATCAAGCTCAAACCTGTTTTTTAAAATCACTTGGGATACCTATGTGGTAGTAGTACTTATTACTAGGTACCCCAACTGCATGCAGATAACCTGTTCAAAATTGGTAGATGGGCAGTATTAAACTATCAAAATTCTAGAAATCATTACTCATTTACTGTTATGTTATCATAACAGTTATGTAGCTACTGGACGAAGGCTTAGGCCTATATGTCCAGGGCCCGTATGCATGACGCGGGGGTAGCGCTCTACCTCTCGGGGTAGTGGGGATTACCGGGGTAGCAGCGAAAAGTTGCTATGCATGTGTCCGGGATAAGGCTACCCCGGGGGGGTAAAAGTCGGGTAAGCTGAATCTTGGGGAAAAAATGGTTCACTTCAACTCCCTGGTAAAAAAAAATCTAGAAGAGGTTTTACAAATTCATGACAGCAGAAATAAAAGATGTTCTCAATGTTTTGTCTGGTGTAAGATTGAAGAAAGACATGAAAGCAATTCTCCATGCTGAATTGGGCTACTGTACTAAGGTACTTGGCCACAAGGATCCAAGATTAGTTGTTGGTTCCAAAACTATAGACAAATTGAAAGATGATTTCATGTGTTTTTTGTCTGAGAAGTCTGGTCTGCCTGTGCCCACTCATCTAGTAGAACTTACTCCTAACTCAAGCTCCACCTCTCGCCCAAATAAAAGAAAATTCTGTTGAATGGTTTTTTTCCTGCGATTTTTCAAACTCAACATTTTTCATGATTTTGGTAAAATGTGCATTCTTTCTCCTCACTTATAAAATATTTAACTGTTTTGTAATGTATGTTGTTATGGATGTATTGAAGTATCTGATAAAGATGAATAGCACCTGAAAATTTCATCCAATTCCATTGTACAGTTTTTGTTCTGTGATTTTTCAAACTTTTCCAAAAAGCCAGATTTTTCACCAAATTTTATCACCTGCCAAAACTGGCTCTCAGGTGTTTTCAGCCTATTTATTTTAATTGTTCCCCATGGTTTGGGGCCTTGAAAAAAAATAGAGTTACTAGCACTACCCCATAGGCCCGGGATAATTAAAAAAGAATCAATTTGGGTGGCAATTTTTACCACCAGCGCACTCGAAAAAGTGCTCTGGGGCCTAATTTCACAAATGGTGAATTCAAGGAAAATGCTATTTTTACCAAGTTTGAAGGTCTATATTTTTTAAACTAGCCACCCCATGCCCCTGTAACTGTATATACACTGTGTACAGACCAGGGACTCTTAGCCTCTGCCTTGTGAAGCAAGCTGGGTGATCCCTTTAAATTTTGGAGACCATCAAAAATGCTATCTTTTAGACTTTGCAGCGTGACCGATTTCAAGTAGGGTTAGTAAAATTTAAAAAGGCTGTATTTGCCTTAATACTTGACCGATTTTGACAAATGAAGTATCATTGTGTTTCGAATTGCATATACTAACAGATGGAATCATTTATATCAAACTCCGAACACATACAAAATTTCACTTGGGATACCTACTTTAACCTGGTCTTGGATTCATTTTATTATTCAAATAAATAAGCCTGATATAGCTAAATAAAAACTACCACCAACTCCCAGTTTTCACTCTCAAACCATGGTAATTCCCAGGTGGAGATGTGTCATGGTATCCCTAGTAGAATTAGCTAGTATACATCCAATTTGTGCAACAACGCCATTTGTTGATCAAAGTACCCACGAAAAAGGTACTAATACCCCTAGATAGGTGAGATTCCGAGCTTTCCATTCATATAAAACTGTATATGTTTTAATTTTAGAGAAAATGCAAAAAAATTGATTGAAATTTGAAGTTACAAAAATTTCCATTTCAAGTGCTATTTTCTACTGAAAATATAATTTTAAAACCCTTAAAAGTTGGTATTGAATTAAAGAGAATTTAATTCCCTGTCCAATCATAATTACCAGCGCTCATGCTAACCTATGGCGCTCGTGCGCACGGCGATTTAATGACTAAAAATTGGGGGGTATTTTTTTTTTTTTTTGTAATTTAAAAAAAAAATTAAAAATTGGTACATTAGTAGTTTAATCAGGAGAACTGGTCTTCCTCATTCCACTGCTCATTGCCCTAGTTTTAATTTTGGGAGCTATAAAAAATGTTAGCTTTGAGGAGGACCGATAGAGTAACAACCTAAAAACGTCCATATCTTCCTTAATATTAGATCAATTTTGACAAATGAAATGTCATTTTCTTTCAAATTCAATATCCTAACAAGTGAAATCCATTAAATCAAGCTCACACTTGTTTTTAAAAATCACTTGGGATACCTATGTGGTAGTAGTACTTATTACCTGACTGGCCATGTGCAAGGATTTTTGCTACTTTTGAAGAAATATATAAAATCATTGTAAAATTAAAATAATTCACATCTATCAAAGTTTATTATATAGATTATGATGTAAATAGAAGGAGCATATTGATGATAATACAAACTCCAGATTTCATGGAATTATCTTGTACATGTGTTTTTCTGTGCCATTTCAAACTTGCTCAAAATTTGGCATTTTTTGCCAGATTTGATCACAATCATTATAAAATTAAAATAATTCACATATGTCAAAGCATATTGTATATATACTGTAAATAGAAAGAGCATATTGACGATAATAAAGCCTGAAGATTTCATGCAATTATCTTGTACGGGTGATTTTCTGTGTCATTTTAAACTTGCTCAAAATTGGGCAATTTGCCAGATTTGATCATAATCATTGTAAAATTAAAATAATTCACATATATCAAAGTGTATTTTATATAATTGAAATAGAAAGAAGATATTGAGCCTAATAAAGCCTGAAAATTTCATGCAATTATCTTGTACGGGTGATTTTCTGTGGCATTTAAAACTTTCTCATTTTTTACCAGATTTTATCACTTGCCAAATTGAGCTCTGGAGCATTTTGGACCTATTTCTATCAACTTTTCCCAATCGTATGCGGTCCTAAAAAAAAATAGAGGTGACAACACTCACCTATAGGTCAGGGAGAAATAAGAATAATCCATCTGGGGTGCATATTTTTTCCACAAGCGCACCTCTAAAAGTGCTCCACAGCTAAATTTGAAAAATGGTGAGTTATGGGAAATTGTAGTTTTTAGCATTTTTGAAGATCCATATCTTGAAATGTAACCATCTCATACCCCTAGATCTCTATATTCTCTTTATACAGGCCATGAAATCACCAGAAAAAACATTAGAAGTGAGATAAGGTGACTAGTTTTAATTTGGGGGACCATCAAAAATGCTATCTTTTTAGGTTTGGATGGGCCCAATTAAGTAACAACCTAAAAACGCCCATATCTTCCTTAATATTAGAGCGATTTTGATAAATGAAGTATCATTTTGTTTCAAATTAAACATACTAACAGATGAAATCCATTAAATTAAGCTCAGACCTGTTTTTTTAAATCACTTGGGATACCTAATAGTAGTCTGAGTGTTTGAGATAGTTGCCTGCAGTGCACTGCATTATCTTGCCTAAAAGTTGACTGGTGTGTTATTACTGTTAAGGTGTGATTTGTAGATAAACCAGGATACAGGTAAAATATTGTACATGCACACAATAATTCTGTCCAGGCTGAGTTATAATTGAGACAGTTTGTGGCTACTGTGGATCATATAATGAGGACATTGTTTAAGACAGGATGAATATGTATGACAACAGCGTGATGATTCATTTTGACACATATACAGACAGTTGTGTAATGATTACTATCAACATCCCTTATTAATATTATATCAAGAGATATATTCCATTATTAAAATATAGTTGAACTTTTTTTTTTTTTTAAACTAAGCTAAATATAACAATTTACTCAAATATAACCATTTGCTTTATGGAATATGACTTAGATGTGTAGCACCCAACAATCAGTTTAAATGTTAAATACATAGATATTAGTATAATTTCTACATAGAATTTCCATTGTATAGCCCGTAGTGTGCTGATAAAAAAAAGAGTGATATGCCGTTAAGCATTTATTTTATTCATTCAATCTAATTCCTGAGTCTGATATTTGCCAATTTGGAAAACAACATGGTTGTAAAACATCGTGTTAATAAAACAAATACCACTCGACTGATCATTCTTCTATCACTTTATTGTCAAACTCTCACATATTGCGGGTGGCTGACAAAACACTTCAGGAGCTTTATAACCCTCACTAACGTGGCCGTTACCCCGTTAGTCAGTCGAATCTATCTACACAAGTCACTCACATATATATCACAGTGTTGAGCCAAATTGTAACATGGGTTTTGCGCGCGGCTATCATTTCAATTACATTTGAGTGTCATTTTGCAACTACATATTGAAAGAATAGAATGTTATATAAACAAGTTTTTGCACATATGTGTATTCATTGTTTGTCTCACGAACTTACATCTTTGACGAGATCTTCGACGCTTGCCATTGTAAAGTGTTGTGAAGTTGGAACGGCGTTAATCGCCCACGTGTGTATGGTCAGTTGCGCCTGTTCCCGTTGCCTTTGTGATGCCTTAGACCGTGGTAAATGTATGAATCGGGAACCATCGAGAAACATTTTCACGCTCATTCCAACAGTTGCTCTTTATTAGTTAAAACTATTATTTCAATGAGACTATCTTTTATTAAGACTACTTCTCATCAATTCACTGACAGTAGTTTATTTCCGTTATAACCAAAAGCATATTCATAGCAACAACGTAAGTGCATAACTAGTCTAGTAGCATAACGTCTTGAAATTCAAATATGATTTGGAATTCTATCTCAAGACTCAAACACAAATTAATTATGATACTCATTGCATTGGTCATATGCCTTTTATTTGTACGTTACATTCGTGAACCTCTGAAAGTTTCATGCATACAATTTCTCAATCAGGCGGAAATTATGTTTTGTTTACTTTTGACTGTTCAACCAGTAGCCTCCTGAAAACACTATGCACGTTCTCTATATTGTTGATCAAATATACACAATGTAAGAGCATAGAAGAGCCAATGGTATGCTGGAACTAGCATCTTCTTGGCATCCTAAAAGTATGGTAAAACTAAACTGCAGCGAACTATGATCAAAACCCGTTCACACGCATTTGTCGACTGTAAACATCGCCATCGGACAGACAGTCACAGTGAGACACCTGTCACATCGTCCACTGCCGTACTGTTTTGCTGCAGATAGGAAGTTTTCTGCTCTCAAAAATATTTTCAGGTTTGTTAGTGTATGGATAATAATAGAATAGTCATATACAAGTCTAAATCTAGCCACATGAAAGCATTGGCCGATGGCAATGCAGTTACCATTAGTCATTACCGTATTCGCCGTATATGATTACGGCTAACACTAGTACTCACTAGTAACAGTAACACCAGTGACTAGACTAGTGAGTAGTGTAGTCTAGTCTACTAGATAGTAGATAAAGGATTCAAGTACGCCTGTACGGGGTGAATCATTTATCTAAGACTAGGCTAACTGTGCCCTAACATTAACACTAGATAACAAATTTAACCCACCCCGTACTCACGCCACGGGCACGGTACTGCCACGGGTTCGGTGACTCAGGCTACTGCAAGTAGCCTAGTAGGCCTACGGCTACGGATTACGGTGCGGATCCTTTATCTGGGCTAACACTAACTTAGTCTAGAGCTGTGTTCACACGGGCAAAGTTTATGTCGACTTAGACAAGTCAATTTATATGAATCGATTTAGTGTCGTGTTCACACACGCAGTACTTTTAGCCGGAAATCGATATCTGCGCATGAGCAAGTCCAGTCTGACCAGCGCCAGTTTTCGGTTAGGCGACGTCACCACAAGAGAGTCGGTTCGACCTAGATATGTATGGACTGAATCGTATTGGTTTGGAATGGTCAAAACTTCTGCTGGGCAGTGAAACCCTAAAAATAAATTATGAAAAAAATATCTGTGCACAGCTAGCGGTTTCATAGACCAAATTATATAATATGCGCTTTTGATCGACGGGAAAGTCAACAAACTAAGGTCTCGACTGCGCATGTGTGTGACACGCTAAACCTCCTCAGCTAAACCGGTTGCGTTCACACACAGAAGATAAATCGACTCACGCAGTATCGATTCGTCTAAACTACCTCACGATGGTGGTTTCCATGAACCGATTTACACGAGTCGATTCAGCCCTAAATCGACACAGCGTCGCATTCACACGGCAAATGTGCGTCGAACTAGGCAAGTCGATTTATATGAATCGATTTAAAGTGTGTGTGTGAACACAGCTTAAGACTAAGTCTAAGAACTTAACAAATGACAAGTATCAATTTTTAAAGTCATTGGTTTGACTCGAACGGGAACCGAACTCCCGACCTTCCAGTTGTAGGGTCCACGCTCTACCGATTAGCCACCGCACCCAGTTTAGGGTACAGAAGTGTACGGGGTGAATCTTTTATATATATTAGATAAAAGATTCATCCAAACATTCAAATTAGCATTTGTCTTGTTTGAACTTTTTGCGATGGCGTGCACATTTCGAAGGGAGTGTTTTGTTTGGATTTCAAATTGAAATTACAAACAATAACTGATATGATCCAGTTTCGTTCATCAATAAACATCAAATCGAATAAATCTGTGCTCCTTGGTCCTACATCGTTGCTCTATTCTGATATTTATTATTTTTATTATTATTGTCATTATCATAATTATCATTAGCACTTCTTGTGCTTGGGGTCGTTAAACAAACAAACAAATACAATTTTTGTGTTGTGGAGGGCAGGGTGCGGGGTCTTTAAGAAAACGATCATTTCCTTGTCGAAATAATGTTCTCATAAATCATCCTGCATTTTCTTCCTTTCTTTTTCAGAAAGATGCTCTTTGCTATGAACCCACCCCTCGTTCGTTAACTTGGGTAGTGTCTGGTGTTAGCCCGACTTGTGCTGGCCCGCATTTGTATGTCGCGCGTGACGTCACACGCAAAACCGCGCAATGAGTGCGGCGTTCCACCCTATGCAGCCGATCCAGGAGCTGGAAGACCAGCAGGTCCTGCGTGCCGAAGTGGACGACCTGGACCTGGACGACCTGGAAGACCTCGATGCATCGGCCAACGAGAGTCTGGTGGTGCAGCACGGCAGGGTGGAGGCCAAGACAAAGCTGATCACCCTGCGGGTAATAATCGCAGCCGTGCTCGCAGCGCTCGGCGGGGTGCTGTTTGGATATGATGTAGGTGAGTATAGTTTTAGTTACTCCCGCAGCAGTGTCTCCAGGACTGCTGAATAGTTTAACCTGACTTAAAATGACTTAGAGATGCATACGTGTCGGTACCTAGCCTGGCGCTCAGCATTACTAGGATAGGGCAAGGAGCAGTGGCATGAAGGAGACCAATTCTCCGTGATTGAAATTTCCCCTGCTTAATCAAGTAATTAAATGTACCCCCCCCCCAAAGAAAACCCTAGATTAATGCACTTTAAATGTTTAATTGAAAGCTTTCAATGGCTGCAATCTTGTACTTTTGCATTCTCTCCCAGTTTCTCAACTTTAAGCCAATATAGATAAACAGTGCACATTTGATCAGCCAACTCCACAGTGAAGCAGCTTTTGCTCGGATTTAAGCAGGGTTGTGATTTACCTCTAGTGGACCTATTCTGGGTAGGGGTGAATCTTTTATCTAGGTATAGTTATATTGATATTCCATTAAATTATCCTTATGTATATTAAAGAGCTTGCCATCGTTAATTCTGCAACAGCTGTATGATGTAGGTTATTATTATATTAACACATGTTTGTGTAGGAATACAAGATGCTGTAGACATCTTGATACAAGCTTATGTCCTACCAAGTCTGTAGTGGATGAGAAATCGTAATAATCAAATTTAAACGGCATGCTTTGCTGACAGACACTGGTATTTTCTGTTTCTGTATGGTGTAAACCAATTTAAAAGGACGTGCTGTGACTGTTTGGTGGCATGCATCTTGTCCAGTTCGAGCAAGACACTGGTGTTTTCTGCTTTCTGTATGGTGTAAACCAATGTAAAAAGGACGTCCTGTGATTGTTTGGTGTCAGGCATCGTGTCCGGTGCCCTTCTGCAGCTGACCCGGGACTTCGGCCTCACGTGTCTACAGCAGGAAATGGTTGTCAGCGCATTGCTGCTCGGTGCACTGGTAGCCTCCCTCACCGGTGGTAAGCAAAGCTAGCGTTAACGGGCCGTTCAAATATTACCTAACGGTATTTTTTTGTCAAAATTAGGCACCCCCTACCCCCTTGTAACACTCCGTAGCGCTAGACCATATGTCACACAAGGCTTGGACCTATGACCCCACCCCTACACCAACCTCTACCCCCACCTACTCCTCAACCTCCACCCCCACTCCCCAAGCGTTATGTAATATTTGAATGGCCCCTAAGCTTCCATAGATACGAACGCGGCTGCACAACGCCCTTTGCCTAATGTGTTAGAAATTGGAATGGCTGTTGGTCAGTGAGGGTGTTTCTAAACGTTCACAAAGTGTACATGATGCGGAAAATAGAATCAGTTCATCTACCGGAATCCACACATTCGGATGGTAGAACAGACAAATATGGATTGTCAAACAGGTGTATGTTTGATATCAAATATTGCATGTATATGTATCATATATATGGAATTTTACAATGCATGGCTAGTGCCGGTGTCATGGTATAAACCCACTGCGCGATCGCGCCCCCTGTTGTGTGCTTCTGCGCATGCGCGGGTTTTCGGCGCGTCGTCTGCGCATGCGCCAATTTCTCCCCAGTTTCAAACAACCGTGGATGAAGACAGTTGACTGCTAACACCCGTGGATGAAGACAGTTGACTAAGATATTCACTACAAGTACAATTACAATCAACCACAGTTGACTTTAGACATACTTGGATATTCACTACAAGTACAATCAACCATGACGCTCCAACTGACACCCCAAATGATAAGATTGCAGGCCTATGCTGAGAAGACAGACATCCTGATCAAATATCTGAGTACTCGGACGAGGCCGTTTGGAGGATCCCAAGCTCTCCGAAATCTAAAGGACCAACTCTCACACCACTACTGGGATGCAGGAAGTAAGTGCTAACCATCTATATTGTATCTTATCAGTTTTCAATCTGCAGTGATCATTTCAGTCTTTAGTAGCTATGTGTGAAAACCGCCGAAGCGGTTCGTCAATTCGTCAACGACAACGACGGTAACGCTAGCTTCATTCTGCTGCGCTTACTTTTCTCCACAAAATCTTCATCAAATCACTCAAAGTTGATTAAAATGTCCAATCAAAATATGCACATATTGTTCCTTTATTAGTTGTCTACATGTTGTGAAATTTTAAGAGTTATTTAATCCGCAGCACTTGCTTACAATCATAACAGTGACCACTCTGTCTCACACAAACTGCCAATGTTTAAGGTCTCTTCAATGCTTTTAAAATAAATACTCACATAGCTACATACTATGTGTGAAAACCGCCGATCGCCCCGAATTAGGCATAGTTTTCAACTTCACAGTGATGTAACTTTCTTGATATTTACATTAGAAAAATTATATGACTACCACGTTTAGGGTCTCTTCAAGCTCTTTCCATTGGAATAGGTTCCATTGAGATAAAATGCTTTTAAAATAAATACTCTCATAGCTATCTTTAGTTAGTGTATACTTAAAAATGACGTCGAATCGCGACTTTTATTTGTAAATCATTTGTGGGATGCAGAAAGTAAGTACTAACCATCTATATTGTATCTTATCAGTTTTCAATATGCAGTGATTGTTTCATTCTTTAGTTTAGACCTTAAACTTAGTAGTCATATAATTTTTTTAATGATTTGCTTTTGAAAAATATGCCTAATTATGGGCCCTTTGTTCTATTTTAAACCAGCCAAAAGTTGTGACCCATATTACTGGTTTTATGAGCAAGGCCTAGGTGTGAAAGCCAACTGCCAAATTAATCCCCAGCACTTGCTTACAGTGTCCCCTGTGTCTCACACAAATTGGCACTTGGCATTCACACCTCAGCCTGGCTGGTTTACTATAGAACAAAGGGCACAGTTTAAGGTCTCTTCAACCTCTTGCCATTGGACTATGTTCCATAACAAGTATAACTAAAATCATCTATTGCTTGACAAACTCTGTTATTTTTTTTTTTTTACAGAAAAAGAACTTTACTTTATCGGAGGAAAGAGGGCAGTTAAGCAGAAGGTCTTAACATCTTTGACCGAGGTCCACGATGTACTTGCTCTGTACCATTCCAGTGCACTGGGTGGGCATAGTGGCGTCAACCAGACATTGGCCAAGATATCGGCCAACTACCGATGGCATGGGGTAAGAGAAGATGTTATCAGCTACATAAAGTCATGTAGCAAATGCCAGCAACATGAGAACTTGAAAACCCAGGCTCCTGAATTGCAGCCCATCAAAGTAACGGAGCCTTTAGAGCTAGTTGGAATGGATTTGATAGGTAAGTACAAATTTGTCATGAGTGAATAATATTGTAGGTATGTGCGCAAACTGCGACCTTTGGTTTTATTATTGAATGTTTTTGAAATTGTTTGGCACATACCTAAATATGGTTAAATTAATATTAGGTACTCCTACTCCAAAGTGATTTTTTTAATGGCTGAGTAAATGTTATATAAATCATCAGTGAATTATAGACTATGATTTTTATTCCTATCTATTGTTCTTTGTAAACTGACAAATGGGTTCAAACTTAGATTATCTACCAACTAGCTATTTATTTATCTACTGAAATTTATAAACAAGAACTTAAAATAAATTCAAATTGATCTCCAACTGCTGAGTGTTAGAGGTATTCAGTTGAATCGAACCCGGAACTTTGAGTGTGTGTTTTAATGTGTGTTCTTATAGATATGACTAAAACTGACATGTGGTATAATGCTCATGTATACTTATATTTGCAGGACCGTTGCCTACGACTGAGGATGGGCATAAATATGTCTTGACCTTCACAGACTATTACACCAAGTTTGTGGATTTCTTTCCCCTCAAGTCCAAAGCAGCTGAGGGTGTAGCTTTGGGGATCAAGACATTCATATGCAGGTATGTTTTAGTACAGGCCAACTTTGTATTACAGTGCAGTCAGTCTATTTGGAATAATCTTTTGTCCACCGAAAAAGCAGACATTTTCCATGCATTTCATTTTAATAGAAAATTGTTGTGTCATTTTTTTTAACCAAGTAGAATTTCTATTTTGCAGATGGGGAGCTCCCAAGAGACTCCTTTCCGATCAGGGCCGTGAATTTGTAGCAGAGGTAGCTTAAGATCATAACTACAGATATATATCTATTCTAAGCATGACAGTTAACCAGCTGACATAGCTTAAGATAATAACTTAATTATGTACCTTCCGATTCTAAGATAATAACTTAATTATGTACCAGCTCACAGACACAACGCATGCATCGTGACAGGTATATTTCTATTCTAAGATAACGGTATTTTAAGTTTTACTAGGCACACATCATGATTAGTAACCTGTTTGTTGTTGGTTTACTACATCATTTTCATTAAGCTGTTTGTTGTTCTATGTCCTAGCAACATCCTTGCCCCATTCTAATAATTCCTTCCGTTTGTTTGAATAATAGATGCTTAAGTAATACCAATGCTTAAGTAATATTAGGCCCACATTATCATTAAGCTGTTTGTTGTTTTATGTTTAGTATTATATGCCTGCTTAACCTTTGAATAATAAGATGTTATGTTCCCCATGCCTGCTTATGTAATATCCACACTGTGTTATCATTAAGCTGTTTGTTGTTTTATGTATAGTATTATATGCCTGCTTACCTTGAATAATAGATGTATATTATTACATGCCTGCTTACCAATGCTTAAGTAATACTAGGCACACATTATCACTAAGCTGTTTGTTGTTTTATGTCCTAGCAACATCCTTGCCTATTCTAATAATGCCTGCCGCTTGTTTGAATAATAGATGTATAGTATTGTATGCCTGCTTACCAATGCTTAATTAATACTAGGCACACATTATCATTAAGCTGTTTGTTGTTTTATGTCTTAGGAACATCCTTGCCCTATTCTAATAATGCCTGCCGCTTGTTTGAATAATTGTTGTTTTTTGTCCTAGCACCAATGCTATGTATGCAGGCTCACACACCAAAAGACCTCAGGACTATGTCACTTATAAATTGATATACTCTGCTATGTTTACAAAATTCTTGTTTTTATGTGATTTTAGATAAACAATGCAGTGTGCCGGAAATTCAACATCACTAGATCAGTAACAAGCGCCTACCACCCTCAGACGAATGGATTGGACGAACGGACAAACCAGACGCTGAAGACACGACTAAGCAAACTGATGAATGACAACCAGACCGACTGGGACACGCATCTGGAGGAAGTGGCCTACTCAATCCGGACAGCGCCACAGAGCACCACTAAGGTAATTTAATCCTCTCTTATTTTATGGATACGATACAAAAATATATTCAATCTTTACCAATGAACACAGTACATTATTATTATGTTTAGTTTGCAGCCTTCAAACTGTTTCCACCAAACATACTTAAAACTAGAATATGACCATACTGTACTAAATGATTTCTCTCCTTGTATTTTTTAGTTCACACCATTCTTTCTGATGTTTGGCCGTCACCCACGGCCAATTCTAGAGATGGACGCAGTTGATGATGACACTCCTCCCCCATCTGAACCAATCGTGTTGGAGGAGATGGTCTCCCATCGTGAGACGGCCATGGATGCTGTCACTAGTAAGGTGCTGGCCAACATGGAGGTAGCGCAGAATAGGATGAAGGCGGTATATGCGAAGCGATGCAGCAAGGGTGTAAAGAGCTTCAAGTTTGCCCCGGGTGATCTCGTCATGAGGCGAAACATGCGGAATGTCGGTCGGAAAGGAGGGAAGATGGATGCAAAGTGGACAGGCCCATATAGGTGTGTATATGATTATGCATATATAATATTAATTATTTACATGTCTTTCATTGCCATTATTTTGCATCTATAATATTCATTGCAGGGTGCTGAGCATTGACAGCTGCCAGCGGGTGGAACTGGAAGAAGTAAAGAAGGGGAATGCGACACTGCAGAGGAAGGTGCCTTACTGCCAGTTAAAGCCCTACCAAAGCAGTCATCTCTACTCGGTCCCTGGCTCTGCAGCCACAGACGTTGAGGTGGTTGGCAGCATATCCCACTTTGCGTCCACAGACACTGCGGTCCGCAACGAGGAGATCATAAGCGAGTCGCTGTCGAGTGAGTCTATTAGTCACCAATTTCTGTCGCAGAAATGTTTTGTTTCAGGTCACTTTACTTTTGTGTCAGGTCACTTAATTTGGTTTCAAATGTCACTATACTGAATTATATAAATAGAACATATGTATCAGGGTTGGGTAAGATTATTCGTATTAGGGTCAGGATGACACTTCTCCCAAGTAGAATCTTGTTATATCTATGTATTTTAACCGTTGCAGGCACACACGTTGCGATGGACGTTGAGAAAGACATTGAGGTGGCTGGCGTGTTGGGTGACGTCTCGGCCACAGACACTGCGGTCCGCAACGAGGAGATCATAAGCGAGTCGCTGTCGAGTGAGTCTATTAGTCACCAATTTCTGTCACAGAAATGTTTTGTTTCAGGTCACTTTACTTTTGTGTCAGGTCACTTAATTTGGTTTCAAATGTCACTATTGAATTATATAAATAGAACATATGTATCAGGGTTGGGTAAGATTATTCGTATTAGGGTCAGGATGACACTTCTCCCAAGTAGAATCTTGTTATATCTATGTTATATCTATGTATTTTAACCGTTGCAGGCACACACGTTGTGATGGACGTTGAGAAAGACGTTGAGGTGGCTGGCGTGTTGGGTGACGTCTGCTTCGCCACAGACGTTGACGTGGCCGAGGAGATCATAAGCGAGTTGATGTCGAGTGAGTCTATTACTAGTATTAGTCACCAATTTCTGTCACAGAAATGTTTTGTTTCAGGTCACTTTACTTTTGTGTCAGGTCACTTAATTTGGTTTCAAATGTCACTATATTGAATTATATAAATAGAACATGTCTTTTAACTTGCAATGTACCTGTGGGAGTGTCCATCTATGCAGCTATTAAACTGTTATGAATATATGAACTATTTTTCCCAAGTAGAATCTTGTTATATCTATGTATTTTAACCGTTGCAGGCACACACGTTCAGATGGGCGTTGAGAAGGAGGTTCAGGTGGTTCAGGTGGTGTGTGCGCCGGACCGTTACACAGGAAACGGTTGGGTGCACCCACCCACACTCCTGACGGCACCAGTCGCTGCCGCCCGGGACATGGTGGATAATGCTAAGTGGCTGGATGATGGCATTATCGACCATGTCCAGGGGTTGTTGAGGTTGCAGTTCCCCTGTATATCGGGGCTGTATGCGACAGCCAGCATGGCACAGCTAGGCTGTCCGAACAACAACAACAATGAGGCCATGGTACAGATTCTGCATCATGGTGGCAACCACTGGCTCACCATCACCAATATCGGGTGCGACAAGGCCACCATGAAGATTTATGATTCTCTTTCCTCCTCAGTAACCACCCTACTGTCTTTCCAGGTGGCCTCATTCTTAATGTCGAAGGCATCGGAAATAAGGATTGAGTGGCCAGCTGTGCAGAGACAGTCGGGTGTTTCTGATTGTGGTTTGTTTGCAATTGCAAATGCTGTGGCTCTGTGCCAGGGACATGATCCCACACAAATTAAATTAGACCAGGACAAAATGCGTGAGCATTTGGTTACATGTTTTGTAAATGGCAACATGTCGTCGTTTCCAGGTGGAAGCAAACGGTCACCTAAGATATCAGTTAGATGTGACCGAGTCGCAATCTACTGTTATTGTAGACGCCCCTACAATTGCCGGACCCAAGAAATGGTGCAATGCAAGAAATGCAAAGAATGGTTCCACGAGAAGTGTGCCAGTGTCTGTGTTGAAAGTTTTAGTGGTAACGATAGTGTGTTCGTATGTAAACTCTGTTAACATGCAGTGACACCATGTCGTTATGACTGAAACTTTAAACATAGACACCTTGCACTGAGTCATTTGAGGGCTCTGGTGATTGTAGGGCTGACGCTTAGGACTCATTTGCTTCCACTTGCGTATAGTTTTAAAATGTCTATTTTTTTTAATGATTTTATCGGAAAAAGCTTCAAATTGATAGGTGTTTTGAACCTGGCATTTTTGTCTTTGTGAAATTAAAAGTTTTTTTGTGTCTTTTTGGCATATTTGTTTACAATTTATATATATATGTAAGTATCACCTCTGTATTATTCATTGCAGCTATATATACACAGCATTTGCTACAATCCACAATCAGAGGAGGCAGGGGTTGAGGTACCATGGCTTTATTCGGGTGTTGCGGTTTAATTTCTCGGCAGGTTTAAATCCTACTCTTTCACCAGATTCAGTAAACATGCGTATGGTGAAATCTTAGGATTTAAATGTGCAGAGAATTAAAACCGGCGCGACTGTCCGAGGGATTTATCTGATAGTTCATCTCCCTTAAGGAGGTGGATACCGACTTGTATATATTGATACTAATATAATATTGTATATACCTTTTTAGTACTGCTCTATTCCAAGTGGTGGTTATTAATTATTTTTTGTATATATACACATTGATACTATGTAAAATTTACAAAATTCTGATAGTTCATCTCCCTTACGGAGGTGCATACCGCCTTGTATATTTATATATTGATACTGTCACCAGATTCAGTAAACATGCGTATGGTGAAATCTTAGGATTTCAATGTGCAGATAATTAAAACCGGCGCGACTGTCCGAGGGATTTATCTGATAGTTCATCTCCCTTAAGGAGGTGGATACCGACTTGTATATACTGATACTAATATAATATTGTATATACCTTTTTAGTACTGCTCTATTCCAAGTGGTGGTTATTAATTATTTTTGTATATATACACATTGATACTATATAAAATTTACAAAATTCTGATAGTTCATCTCCCTTACGGAGGTGCATACCGCCTTGTATATTTATATATTGATACTGTCACCAGATTCAGTAAACATGCGTATGGTGAAATCTTAGGATTTCAATGTGCAGAAATAAAATAAAAGCCGACTGTCCACCAGTGGATTGATAGTTTCATCTCCCTGAACTCCTAGTGGCGTACTTGTATATTATTGATACTAGAAAATATAATAATTGAATATACCTTTTTAGTACTGCTCTAATCCAAGTGTGGTTATTAATAATTTTTGTATCTATACACATTGATACTATATAAAATTTACAAAATCTGAATAGTTCATCCCCCTCCAGCTTACGGAGGTGCATACCACCTTGTATATTTATATATTGATACTGACACCAGAATTCAGAAACATGCGAAATTAATAATTTTATAAAATTATTGTAAGAGTTTTGTTTTTTTTGGGTATATATTTTTTTTTGGTGAAAACTTAGTTTTCAATGTGCAGATAATTGATACTAATATACTATTGTATATACCTTGTATCTGTTGTATTCAATTGTTCAGTCTTATTAAAAAATATGAAATATGAATTCTGCTGTGTCATGTTTGTGTGAGTGTGGTGAATTTTGTTCCCGAGATAGTCAAAATAAAATGAAATAAAAGAAGGCCCCCCCCCAATTATTAAATAATCCCCCCCCCCACAGCCAGCCAAGAAAAGATAAACGTACCCCTGATATATTTGAATTAATAATTAAAATAATGTAAAAACACCCAACCCCATCCCAAGAAACCAAGCCAACCAAAGTAACCCCCCCCCCCCAAAAATTACATTAATCCTACAGTAGAAATAGCACAAAATATAATAAGACTGATTAAAACAGCCCTCCCCCAACTCTGATTAAAACAACCCCTCCCCCAGGCCATCCAAGGAAAAGATAAACAAACCCCTGAATATTTGAATTATAATTAAAGTAATGAAAAACACCCTATATATATTCTACATAGCACAAAAGTTAACCCCCCCCCCCCAATAATTAAAATTATCCTCAGTAGGAAATAGCACAAATAATAATAAGACTGATTAAAAATATGTTGGGTCAGCTGTTATTAAAAACAACCCCCCCCCACAGCCAGCCAAGAAAAGATAAACGTACCCCTGATATATTTGAATTAATAATTAAAATAATGTAAAAACACCCACCCCCATACCAAGCCAACCAAAGTAACCCCCCCCCCCCCAATAATTAAATAATCCTTCAGTAGGAAATAGCACAAATATAATAAGACTGATTAAAACAGCCCCTCCCCCAACCTGATTAAAACAACCCCTCCCCCAGCCATCCAAGAAAAGATAAACGTACCCCTGATATATTTGAATTAATAATTAAAATAATGTAAAAACACCCACCCCCATCCGCAAGAAACCAGCCAACCATAGTAACCCCCCCCTCCCCCAATAATTAAATAATCCTTCAGTAGGAAATAGCACAAATATAAAAAGACTGATTAAAATAACCCCTCCCCCAACCTGATTAAAACAACCCCTCCCCCAGCCAGCCAGCCAAGAAAAGATAAACAAGCAGGGTGCGCGATCTCGCCGGGGTTTGATACCATGACATGCTGCAGTTTGCAGGCCCTCCGAAACCCGCGCATGCGCAGAAGCACACAACAGGGGGCGCGATCGCGCAGTGGGTTTATACCATGACACCGGGTTACATATGGACGGAGTGGGCTGTAGCCCAGGCCCTCATGATCGAGGAGGGCCTCGGGTCTCCTGCCAATAAAAAAAAAACCAACACATTGATCGGAGTGCTGAGCGCACCCGCCCGTGATGTTTCTCATGGGAATGTGCTATTAAAATTGGGTTCCAATTGGGTACACAAATTTATTTGATCAATTAATTTCTATCCTGAATTTTGGTGTCAGATCCAGATCTAAGTGGAATTGATAATCCAAAGTGACAGAGAGAGACAGCGAACAATAATTGATTAAATTGCGACGTTTTAGGTTAATATCTACAATTGGAGCATCAGCAAAGCCGGGAAAGTAATGCCCCTGTAATGTCACTGCTTGATCTTTGTGGAATCCCTGGCATGTGATCATGTTGATTTCAGGCTTTCTGGTAGACTACGTGGGTCGGAGGGCGTCCATCATTGGAAACGCAGGGATCTTCATTGTGGGCGCCATTATCCTCTCCTGCGCTCAGAGCTTCCCCACCCTGGTAGTATTTCCTTCCTTCCTTCCTTCCTTCCTTCCTTCCTTCCTTCCTTCCTTCCTTCCTTCCTTCCTTCCTTCCTACCTACCTTCCTTCATTCATTCATTCATTCTTCCTCTATATCTACTTTTCTTTCTTTCTTTCTTTCTTTCTTTCATTTACTTTCCTGTAGTATTTTCTTCTTCATATTCAGTGGAATACGTCTTTTTTGTTAGTACCGACACACCGATTTTCTAGTTATGCTACAAGTGCAGAGCATTTACAATTTATAAAACGAAAACAAATATGCCGGAATTTGTACTAAAATCTAGAGTATAATGGAAATGGTATTGTGCAATATATATTGTGTAATATATATTGTGCAATATATATTGTGCAATATATATTGTGCAATATATATTGTGCAATATATATGTGTGTGATATGTTATAGATATGTTATGTTACACCTAGTTCGCGGCCTCCTGGCTAATTATAGAACAGTGAGAGGTGAGCATAGCCCGATCCTGCATAGAATGTTCCCGGCTTGGTGTGTGAGGATGTGCCTGTACAGCAGCATTCACATGCTGAGGTTCACGCATAGTTTAGCTTTACCGCTGTTAATTATTTAGACCTAACGGATATGTAAAAGCCCAACCTAGGTTGGCAACCTTTCCAAGGTTTAGTATTACAAATTTGAAATAAAAGAATTGTTAGTTTTTCCAAATTGTTGGCCGCCGGTAGTCACAGTCGTACTGGCTGCCGGTGAGGTAGTAAGTATTAGCATAATTAATCTATATATATGCAGTATAACAATTATACCAGTATAACAGACTGGAAGCTTCCATATGCTCCTTAGCCTCAGGCATCGGGTGCTGGAACCTGGACTTGCCATCTACTGCTTTAGCCTACCGAATTCTACTGTACCGCTGACAATTTTAAAATTCCTAAACAAATAATGACATAACTCAACATGTACAATAATAATAATTTTTAGCCCCATGAACCTGTGAGCATAGCAGACTTAGTGGGTAGGTGGAGTGATTTCAAATGAGCCGAAGTTTATCCTGTTCGGTTTTCGGTTTCGCCTCATTTCAAACCACTCATTCAACCATTTATGCCCATCTTCATTAACATGTTTAAGAAATGCACTTCAATTACATTACTACACGGCTTTGTCAGATTTGCGGTCGCTTGGTCGTCGGATTCGCCGTGTCGTTGTCGGCCATTGCTGAGTGCGTGTACATCTCTGAGATCTCTCCTCCTGTGAGTAATGTCCGTTGTGTGATCAACTACTAGAGCATGTAGATCTCTGAGATCTCTCCTCTCGTGAGTACTGTCCGTTGTGTGATCAACTACTAGAGCATGTAGATCTCTGAGATCTCTCCTCTCGTGAGTACTGTCCGTTGTGTGATCAACTACTAGAGCATGTCGATCACTGAGATCTCACCTATGAGTAATGTCCGTTGTGTGATCAACTACTAGAGCATGTAGATCTCTGAGATCTCAACTCTCGTGAGTACTGTCCGTTGTGTGATCAACTACTAGAGCATGTAGATCTCTGAGATCTCTCCTCTCGTGAGTACTGTCCGTTGTGTGATCAACTATTAGAGCATGTCGATCACTGAGATCTCTCCTCCTGTGAGTACTGTCCGTTGTGTGATCAACTACTAGAGCATGTCGATCACTGAGATCTCTCCTCTGAGGCTCTCGTGAGTACTGTCCGTTGTGTGATCAACTATTAGAGCATGTCGATCACTGAGATCTTTCCTCCCGTGAGTACTGTCCGTTGTGTGATCAGCATCTCTGACATCAACATCTCTGAGATCTCTCCTTCTGTGACTAGGCCTACTATCCGTTGTATGATCAACTACTAGAGCATGTACTTCTCAATTAAGACGATATATCCCCGGTAGCCGTCGTGATTTGATCTCAGATGTTGTTAGGATGTAAAGCCCTAATTACCAACACCAAATGGGATGGCCCAGTGGGTAGGGCGTTACTTTCCCTGCTGGAGGTGGTGTGTATAATATCTGACCAAGTGAAACCAAAGACTTACACAATTCAGGCTTTGCCCTGTTCTCTGCGTCACTAAGGAAGGGAAAGGACTGGTTGGCTTAGTGTCATAATGTGACTAAGTGGGATATCGGGCCATGGTGTTTGTACAAAGTACCCCAGTGGGGCAGCACCATAACTGTCAAAGGTTGGTACCCATCCTGATATAACATAAGATTTGGCTAGGACAGCCGTAATCATTCTTTAACTCATTGAAGAACACTATCAGTCCGTGTGAGTGTGTTCTGGTCTACATTGCTCTTCAAGGAACGAATGTGTCTGACCCTAATAGTGACCCAAATAGCAACAGCAGGGCCGCGTTCAGGGTCCGTCTCGGAGGCGCCCGTGACGTCAGGCTAGTCTGAACAACAATAGCAGTTGGTCGCCTCGAAAATGGCCACCCCCATAGGCAGTGGCCATTTGCAATCGAAATGCTGCGCTCTGATTGGATGAAACCACTGCATGTGGCGGCCATTTTCGAGGCACTTTTTGTCTCCAACCTGAAAAGGGAGGCGTCGCCGAGACGGACCCTGAACGCAAAAAGCATCGCCGAGACGCCTCCGAGATGGACCCTGAACGCGGCCCAGACTCCAGAGACCTTCAGCGTGAATTAGAATACTCACTCATGCAGAACAATAAACGACATAAAACATGGAACAATAGAGAACACTCTCCCAAAAAGTACACTCCGTGAAAATAACCCTAAAAGTAGTAGTTTCAAAATATCCAAGCCATGAATTATGAGTTTGTGTGTGTGTGTGTGTGTTTTTTAAAGTCCAAGTCATATTCGCTCATAATGCTTGTCAATATATATGTAAAGCTGTGTTGGCCATATTTGTTCGCATGTGAGTTCTAATAGACTGATCCAATCATCCCTGGCTCCATTTGATAGTTCAATTTCACGCTAAATTCTCGGGTTGGGAGTTAGCGAAGCACTCTCTTGCGCTGTGCACTCATGTTGGATACGCAGGTAGTAACTAGTTTCATTTTTATTAAATGTCTTCAGAAAATAATTGTGTCTGTTCCTGGAATTCCAAAAGACGCTATCGATGATATATCTGACAGTGATGAAGCCTGAATGGCTTTGTTGTGTCTTTGCGTTACATCGGGTTCCATGTTTGGTTTTCAATTAGAAGTTAGAACCCGATACAATGCACCTTGCTTGGATGGGCTGGCTCAGCTCGCCCCTTAATACCATGGGCAATGAGGTATCCATTATGTTTCAGAACCAGCGAGGGCTGCTTGTTTCGCTGAACGAGCTCGGCATCACAACCGGTTTCCTGGGCGCCTACCTCATCAACCTGGCCCTGATTAACAGGCCTGACGGCTGGTAAGTGCCCCAACTCTCGTCACTGCCAACTTCCATTGGGGGACCAGACTGGGTGGCCGAATGAGTTGAGCGTCCGTCTCCCATTTTGGTAGATCAGTCACATTATCCTCAACCCTGGCTAAGTCAAACCAATGACTTAAATATTTATACTTGTCACTTCCTAGCGAGGCGATCAGCATTATTAGGATAAGCCAAGGACTGGTAGGCTCAGTGTCAGGATAATGTGACTGAGTGGGATATCAGGTCATGGTGCTGGTCTCCCAGTGGGGAAGCACTATGAAATCGCTATGAGTTAAAAGTAGTTTAAGCGGATGGAGATATAAACCACATTGTTTGTGTACAGTGGAAGGGTGCATGCTAACAGTGTCATAGATGCATGCCTTCGCAGTCATATTACTAACCCCCGTGGTCACCATTCTTAGTTGATTCCCATAGTTAACTTAAGCTAGTTCCCAACGTTATCTTGGCCACCAACCTACTGCACTGGTAACGCTATTAATCTTTTCATGAAGCTATAATCAAAATACTAAGCTAATTGTTATTCAGAAGGATATATTCACCGTCGCTGTTACTATTGTAACATTTATGTATCAGGATAACTCACAGTTGCCATGGTTTCCTCTCCACTGCCATAGTACCGTCTATGCCAATAACCCATTCATTCTTATATTGACAACTACAGTGTTACCCGACGGATTCTACTGGATGCTTTGCTTGCCTAACTGTTGCCATGGTAACCACGCTGTCACCATGGCTTTGCATCTTGTTATCGTGGTTCCAGGCGGTACATGTTCGGCTTCTCCATGATTCCCGCGTTTCTCCAGGGGCTCGGCATGTCCCTCTTACCCCCAAGTCCCCGTTTCCAGATGATCTGCAAGGAGGAGGAGGAGGTTAGAGACATGTTGCCATAGTTACCACAAACTCTTTAGTTGCTAACACATACCTAAATCCCGTAATACTACCTGTTCGCATGTGCCTTTGACGCTATGACTACCAGGAACATTTGAGTATTTCCACAGAGTTCTCGTCGTTCCATGGATTGGTTTAACTCTTTTTTTTATTGATCAGTAAATTGTTAAGTTGAGAAGTCTTTGAGAGGCCTTGAGAAGTCTTTAAAAAAGAAAAATGGTTCCTTTTCGGAGGAAGTGAAGTAAATGTTATTTTACCGAAATCCTTGAAATGGTTGTAACCTACTTACATGGGTGTTTCCAGTCTGAGTGGTAGGGGCGAACTATTTTAACGGTAAGCCGGATTCATACCGAAAATTACATCGTTATAGAGACATGTTACACATTTTGTGCTACCATATGGTGCTGTCACATTAAAACGCTTCTCGCCGGCGCACACCCAACGAGCAAAATCACTTTTAATCGTCGAGACACGTCAAACTTTTCGGCATCAGCGCAACGTATTGGTAGCGTGCGGCCAACTTTGTGGTAAAAGTTTGTGCCCCGTCCTGATATGACCTTAGATGTTGCTAGGATGTAAAACAACAAAAAGCAACAGTTTGGCGCAATGTGTGGGAACGACCTTCACACGCGCGCGGTGTCTGCCTAGCATTCGCATAACGTTATTCCAGCGACTCTAACGTATCTCGATGCGCCCCTAACGTAGCCATAACGTTGGCGCCTGCACGTCGGTGCACGTCAAAGGTTTTGTGCAAGCGCAAAGCTTTTGATGGCGATGACGCGTGCCGCCGACCCTCGTCGACCATCGCCGTCCATCAATGAATACCAACGCGCGCATAACGCTTCCTGACGTATCCCGATGTTGCGCCCAAAAATCACATACGTCGCCGCGCGTTGGCTAGAAGCGTCATAATGTGACAGCACCATTAGGTACGTGTGTTTTTGTTATGAGGTTACCATGCTTAGCAACAAAATATTGCTCATGCCCATCACAACTTGTACTAAGTTGTAGGTTACTTTCCATGTTACGAATTACCCATTTTACCCCGTATCATGCACAATTGGAGTTTATAGCCACTATATTCCTTCAAGATGTCTTACGAGTTTACGTTGCAAAGTACACAATCACACAGCTAAAATGTTGCAATGTTGAGAAATAATAATTTTACTTAAGATCTGTATATTGTGGTTGCTAAATTAAATTGAAGTTACAATATAGGTTTCCAATATAGATCCATTATAGGCCTCCAACGGAGGTCCCAAGCTTTCTGTAAATCACATTTGAAGAGTCTTCAAAAAGTCTTAAATGTGATTGGCTGATAGGTGGGGGAACACAGTGTGACCTCGCTGATATTTGAAGTTAAAGATCCGGTTACCTAATTTTAACCTGTATTATTTATAAATATGAATATTCGCTAAAGTTTAACAACATATCCACTGGTGGGTGGGTGAAAAATATAACTGTGACGCAGCATAAGCAGTCGAGGCGACAACTAGATGATTCGTTTGGTTCACCAGGCGCGGTTCACCTTGGTGAAGTTACGTGGAACAGAAGATGTGGAGGAGGAACTGGGCGCCATACGTGACTCACTGGCCTCGTACCAGGTAGGCGTGTTATAAATAAATATGTGCCCGGTTGCGGACAAGGAAGTTGTTGGTATGAGTTGAGTTTTATTTAACCACAAACATGGAGTACGGTCACTGTATGGCATCCCAAGATGTGATCTTCCAGCCGAGCAACCAATACTATGACTTGTAAGATTACTACTGTGGCATTTATACCCCAGTCATACTACTGCTTGCGACCGCTTGCGGCCACTTTGAACCAAAGAACCCACCTCCTTGTGAACTCCTTGCGACCAAAGCAATGGTCGCCAGCCTCTGGGTGATCATTTTGGTTGTAAGGAGGTTTTTAGTGCAGTAGCTACAACCTTGCAACCAAATTGGTCACAAGGAGGTCGGTGACCACTGAGGACCACTTTGCGACCACCTGTTTTTTGTGTGTGGTCGCAAAGTGGCCGCAAGCAGTAGTGTGACTGGGGCTTTACTGATTCAAGTTACACTATAGACTTCTGTTGCCGAGATAGGGATAGAGCAACACTTCTGAACTTACCTTAAATGAATCAGTCAGTGAATGATAACATAATAATGCTACTCCTTTCATTATCACCGGGCGCGGCTGCCTAATCGGTAGATCGCGGGCCTCGCGTGCGGAAGGTCGCGAGTTAGGTTCCCGGTCAAGTCAAACCAATGACTTTAAAATTGATACTTGTCACTTCCTAGTCTGGCATTCAGCATTAATAGGATAGGGCAGGGACTGGTTGGCTCAGTGTCAGGATAATGTGACAGTCAGTGGGATATCAGGTCATGGTGCTGGCAGCCTGATTTCCCAGTGGGGCAGTGCTATAAAGTCGCAGTGCACTGTCACATGTCGGTATCTGTCCTGATATGACCTTAGATGTTGCTAGGACATAAAACAACAACAACAAATAACAAACCCTTTCATTTTCAGCGTGGTAACATATTCGATTTATGTCGAACAAAGGGGAATCTGGGATTTCGATTCCTTTTGGGACTCGGAATTGTCTTCCTTCAGCAGGTATGGTAACTTTGTGTCGTTTCTTTACTATGATTAAGTCCTAAGAGATCGCTCCACATCCCAACTCACATCCCTCTTTTGTTCTAAATTTGGTTGTAAATTTGTTGTGGTGATTATAACACTTTTAGGATAATCTTATTTGCTTGGTTTGGTTGTTAATAACTAGTGAACTTCATTCTACACGGCTTAAAATCATCATGAGTCACTCACAAAAATACCTCCATACATAATTATAATTATAATAATAATATGTAGTAGTAGCAGCAGCAGTAGCAGTAGTAGTATTTGATTCTGATAGGACCGAAGCAGTTGTATATCTCCAGCGGTTTCTAGACTCAATTAATTGTACACTCCTAGCTATTAAGAAAATTAATAGAGGCATGTTGTGTTGTAATTTGCATTCAAAGCTAGTAGATCTGATAATGCACTAAAATAAAAATAGATTCAACAGCCGAATCCTGGGACCCATATGAAACCAATCCACACACGAGGAGTATTATCGTGTCTGCAAATATTTACATGTGTCTTGTTTTTTTAATTTTCACATACATGTATGCACAAAAAATGACTATTCACTATGAGACTATATTCCCGTGATTTCACCAGTGTCATTCGACCGAGCATAAAATACTCCTGTATAGAAGTAACCTCTCACACGTGTCTGTGCTTTTAATACCTCTCCTGCTTTCACTTGCAGTTCACTGGCCAGACAACCGTGTTGTATTATGCACCGACTATCTTTCTGTCAATTGGATTCGGTAGTGAAGCAACTGCCATGGTAGCCACCGTTGGACTGGGCGTTGTCAAGGTAAAACCTTCCTGTGGTCTCAACTGGTTGGCTCAGTGTCAGGATAATGTGACTGAGTGGGAAATGTGGTCATGGTACCTGCAGCTTGGTCTCCCAGTGGGGCAGCACTATAAAGTCGCCATGAGTGCACACTGTTAGAAGACGGTACCCGTGCTGATATGGCTTTGGATGTTGCCAGGACGTAAAACCACAAACAAACAAAATTCTGTGCCAGAATAATATCCACTATGTAATTGAGGGCCCAAGACCAATGGCGCAGCCAGAGGGGAAGCAGGGCCGTGACCGCTCCCCCTGAGTACATTCTAGCCAGGGGGCTAGCCCCCGCCGGCATAGCTCTCATTGTCACGGAGACACACAAGCCTCCCCACCACGACAAGGTAGCAACACATTGGGGGAAGGTAAATACAAAGTAAAGATGTATAATGAATTACAATGACCATGTAAATTAAAAACAATTCACTATAATTATAATATATAATATGTTTCACTGCACATAGATATTGTTTGTGCAGTTCTCATTGAGAGGACCTGGCGCGGTGGCCGAATCGGTAGAGCACAGGCCTCGCGTGTGGAAGATCGAGAGTTGGTGATTTTGGTTCCCAGTCAAGTCAAACCAATGACTTAAAAATTAATACTTGTCGCTTCCTAGCCTAGTGCTCAGCATTATTAGGATAGGGCAAGGACTGGTTAGCTCGGTGTCAGGATAATGTGACTGAGTGGGATATCGGTTTATGGTGCTGGTGGTCTGATTTCCCAGTGGGGCAGAACTATAAAATTGCCCTGAGTGCATAAAGTCGGTACCTGTCCTGATATGACCTTAGATGTTGCTAGGACGTAAAACAACAACAAACAAACAAATCTCATTGAGAGCGGGTGCCAGTTGCGATATTGACGTGTCTAAATAGACGCAAAATGCTCACATATCCATGCCAATTGACAATACAGAGCTGCGTGCATCCCGCAGTGGTGCAGCCTCGTCGATACCCAGCTTGATTCATTGAGATACACACACACACATTCCTACAAATGGTTCCAGGTGTTCTTCACCGCCGTGGCGCTGTTGTGTGTGGACTGCTGCGGGCGCCGGAAGTTCCTCATTGGCGGGACGCTGCTGATGCTTGTCGGGATCGCCAGCCTCGGCTTGACGGCCATAACTCAGCGTGCCAGCCTGCTGCCCATCAACTGCCAGCCGCCGGAGTTTGAGTTGCTCGACTCTGCCGGCTCCAACCACTCGGCCCTCGGCAGCGTGCTCAATGTGCACCACGCGGGCAGACACCGGCGCTACCACGGCCTCACGTACCCGTTCCAGATCCCGGCCAGCAACCACTCGCCGGGGGCGATCCCTCGCGGGGCCGTCAGCACGCCCGTCAAGTGGGGCTCCTTCCTGGCACTGGTTGTCTATATTGCCGGATACGCAATCGGCTTCGGGCCAAGTGAGTGTAGCCTTGTGAAGAGTTCCAGTCAGTTCTTAAAGTATTAGTTGAACCTGTGGGCTACATAAGGCCAAATAAAAAATCAAAAGTTGGTGATTGTCCTTTTGATTACACAAATCAGGGTTGGGAGGGCGGTTTTTATTTCTTATTTTTCTGACGTAGACGTAATGCGTAACTATGTTGCACAGATTGTGTGCTTACAAAAGTTGAATTGCTGCTAGCCCGACACATTTTTAACAGTTAAAAAAAAAACCAAAATTGTAATCAGGGGCGGGCGAATTTTCAGGCACGGGCGGTGACGATCACCTTTTTGTTTTTGTTTGGCCTAATGGCTGAATTGTATAGCCTGCTTGTACTTACACACAGTTTGCACAGTCTGGAATAAGCCTAGAATTTAAAGCTCCCACCCCCCCCCCGAAAATGGCCCTGTAAAGGCTTTGGAAATTGAATAAATGCCTGTAAAATCTGTATTCTGATAAATTAATTGTTTATATATATATATATATAACTTTACACATTTCAGTCCTGTTATGACCTTAGATGTTGCTAGGACGTAAAGCACCAATAAACAAGCATACAAACACATCTTCAGTGCTCTGGATGTAACTACATAATGGCATTGGTGAGTGTAGCTGTGTCTGTTCTTTACCTTCCAGTGTCCTGGCTTGTCCTCAGTGAAATATTCCCATCCCAGATCCGGGGTCGGGCAATCTCCATGGCGACCGTGGCCAACTGGGGAACCAATCTCATCGTATCATTCACCTTTCTCGACCTCATTAGTGAGTACCAATGATTCCGGCTTGCGTTGCAGTACAGTCTATCACAGTATCCGTAGCCTACCAAAATCCCACCTGACCCTATTCACACTATTCACGCCGTGGCCATGTTGAAACCAGACCGAGGCCACGTACGCTTCTGCGAGGCACCACTGTATGAAAAGTAATGTGAATACTTTTTCGTCGACCAAAACCTTTCGAAATCATTCAAATTTGAAGGTTTTCATTTTTTAAACTACCATATTCATCTTTGCATACCTGTTTTCTATCTATTGGCCAATTTTCACGAAGATTGGGTGACCCTTGCATGGTGATTTTCCCATTCTTTAACTACAATGTGACTGTCAACTTCAAGTCTGCATAGTTATGGTGGTATCATGTACCATGCAGCACTGTCAGCATAGTTATCTGTGTAACACAGTTAAACAACTAGTCTTAGTAATTACAAATTAATAAAAGCTTTAAAAGGGTTAAAATATATTTTTTAAATATATCTATATTAAGAAAGTTTTGCAATTTTGAATTTAAGAAAAGATTGGGAGCCAAGGTGAGCGACTTGGTTGACATTGCCTACTGAAATGCATCTGATCATCACTCAATCTTCATGAAAATTGACTAATAAATAGAAAAAAGGTATGCAAAAAAGAATATGATAGTTTCAAAAGTTAATATCTTCAAATTTTACTCCTTTAATTTCTGTAGTAGTTCATACACATTGGCACACAGCAGTGTCTTATGGCAATTTCCAATACCCGATGCGTACTCAGCCTCGTTCTGATGCCAGATTAGGTCACGCGTGAATAGTGTGAATTACCCCTACTCCAGAGGGAACATAGACGATTTCATCCGGCCTGACTTGACCTATTTAAGTTTTTAATGTTAGGGTCAGGGTTAAAGTTATGGTAGACCATACACTAAAATAGCATCGTTTCTTCTAATCTAACATATTCCATTGATTTCTACATGCCTTATTTAGCGATACTTAAATTCTATTCGACTAAACTAGTTGGAAATGACATGTAAATTAGGTTTATCGCAATCATACCGAACGCCGGGCTAGGTAGTGACAAGTATCAATTTGTACATCATGGGTTTGACTCGGCTGGGATTCGAACTCCATACCTTCCGCACGAGAATCCTGCGCTCTAACCGATTCGGCACCGCGTCCGGTTCTGCACTATGGTTGGTTGGTTTTGGGAGTTTTATGTCCTGGCAACATCTAAGGTCATATCAGGGGATGTGCACTGTGCAGGAGCCACTAGTGTGCAGTCACTAATTGATACTCGTCCTGATATGACCCCGGGTGTTGTTAGGATATCAAACCCCACTCACCAACCCGCTACTATGTGGCATGCTGTTGACCTGCGTGTGTGCTCTCACTGTTGCTAACATCTGGCGCTGATACCTGACAGGAGTGCTCAGTCTGCCGGGCACGTTCCTCCTGTATGCTGCCATGTGTGCTGCTGCCGTACTCTACGTCTACCTCCTGGTGCCCGAGACAAAGGGCCGGACACTGGAGGATATATCAGACCACCTCAACCAGAGGCGAGTTCAGGGTCACTCAATCTCTCAAAATGGCATCAAAATTAGATTAAACCCTTGAGGTCCAATTGTCGCAATGAGCGTCCAGAAAGGGACTTCCTTTTATTTCTTTAAATACAATTTTTGTAAAGATAAGAATAATTCGATTTAAACAAATATATATTTTTTTAAAGCAACTGTATATTGAATAGAATGGCCAGTTATGTACTTTGACAAATGCAATCCAGCTAAACAGTCCCACCGGAATCAGTATTTTAAAACAGACACAAAAAATATAACTCAAAGCATGTAGGCAAATGGTGCAAAATTACTGTTTCATCAATGAACACTTTCCCTCAAAACCTTGCGAAATGCATGTTACTTTTTCTCGAAATGATAAATGCAGGGACAAATGACAAATGCCAGCATCACGGTTCACTGACCGTGGACGTCTGCTCTGCTGCAGGTGCCTCGTCGTGGACACGGGCTGCTGCACACGGCGTGCCACCTCGCGGCGTATCCTCAGGGTGGTCTCGGATCCGGACAACGAGTACGAGGCGGTCAGCCAGAGCGTCGGCTACTCGCTGCTGGCCCGGGAGTAGTGGCGGGTGGGCACCAGCGGGCAGCCTTGGTGGCCACAGGTCCGCGGCAAGTCTCACGGCAAGTCCCCACTGAAATCAACCCACATCGCAAGTCAAGTCCCTACTGAAATCAAACCCCATGGCAAGTCAAGTCCCTACTGTAATCAAATCCAGTGGAAAGTCCCCGCTGCAATTAAATCCCATGGAAAGTCTTGCAGCTAGTCCCGCTGCAATTAAATCCAATGGCAAGTCTCATGGGCACTCCTGTTGCAATTAAATTATGTGGCAAGTCTTGTGGAAAGTCCCTGCTGCAATTAAATCCCAATGCAAGTCCCTGCTGCAATTAAATCCCGCGGCAAGTCCCTGCTGCAATTAAATCTGGTGGTAAGTCCGCTCTGCAATTAAATCCCATGGCAAGGCTAAGGGTAAGTCCTGCTGCAATTGAATCAATTGGAATGTCTTGTGGCAAGTTCCACTGCAATTAAATCTCATGACAAGTCTTGCGGAAAGTCCGGCTGCAATTAAATCACGTGGCAAGTCCCCATTGCAATTAAATCCCATGGAAAGTCTCCGCTGCAATTAAATCCCATGGAAAGTCTCATGGCAAATCCTGTTGCAATTAAATCCTGTGGAAAGACTTGTGGCAAGTCATATGTGCACACATATGAATACATATATACCCACACACTCTCTCTGTGTCTGTCTCTCTGCGTCTCTCCCAGTCTGTCTGTCTCTCTTTCACGCTCACTCTCTCTCACTCACTCTCACACTCTCACACTTTCTCTCACACTCTCTCTCACTCTCTCATTCACTCTCTCTCTCACACACACACACTCCCTCTCTCTCTCGCTCTCGCTCTCCCTGTGTGAGCAGAAACGCCAGTTTTCCGTCGTATGAATAAATAATAATATTGTGGCTTTGACAGTTGAAGGTTTGTGTATCCTGATAGGGTGTGTAAAGAAGTGTGGATCAACCGTGAGCTCATTACATATGAGCTCATTACAGGATGTTGCGGGAGATATATCCTGGTATAACTTGAAAGGGGTATCCAAATAAATGGTAGTATTTTGCCGCGCCACCGAAAAAAAGTTAGGATTAACTGATCGTTTGGTTTAATCAAGCTGGGTTTAATGGGGTTATACTGTATATACATAAAAAAAAACAATAATCAAAGTGTCCACTTACATTGTATATTACATTCATAATGCACCCCTGTTTTTGCCAAAGCCAAGTCAAAGTTGAAGCCAACACTCGGTTAAACCAATGATCGGTTAAACCAAACTAATTTCGATGGTCGCTTCAAGTTTGGTGTAACGTGGTTATACTATACTTCAATAAAATAATGACAAACATGGTCTAAATCCGCGCAAAGACTGCTTTGGTTTGAATCAACTATAAATGAGAGGTGGAGCTCCTGGTT
This sequence comes from Branchipolynoe longqiensis, assembly GCA_030323885.1. Taxonomy (NCBI): domain Eukaryota; kingdom Metazoa; phylum Annelida; class Polychaeta; order Phyllodocida; family Polynoidae; genus Branchipolynoe; species Branchipolynoe longqiensis. The sequence continues at coordinate 107,961,639 of CM059187.1, read as the reverse complement.
CCAGCTCCCAGCTTTTGTCTGCTACACACTTATGTGCTTCTCCGGATTTGTATACAGTGACCACTAAGCACGGCCCGTTCCATATTCTCTAATTATAGCATGGTTGTGGAGGTGAAGGGATGAGGACAAAATATTGTAATGATTATACACAGATCGCAATGTCTGGCAACCCTCACACCTATAAATACACTCACACAAACATATCAGGTTCTGTCACACAACATAGGTGCGTTTATATTGTCTGAGCAACAGTTTTGTGAGAAATTGTGATACCTAGTTGGTTTATTACTTTAATCTATTGTTAAATGGGTTTGCTTTCTGAATGCATTGTAGGCTAATGTTTTACCAAATGGTATTAGGCTGCTTCGTTATTAAGCTATCATAGTTAGATACAGGGGGCTCTTTGGGGGAATGTGTGTTGTTTATTATTTACTATTGGAAATTATTTATTGGAATGCTCAGAAACAGTCTTACTGTTTCACCATTACTGTTATCCTAGAACGTAGTGTAGAGCCATCTATTATTCCCCATGCAGTAATATATGCTGTATTGAACTGGCCAAATGCGAATTGAATCTACTTACTTATTTAGTTACAGACTTGCTGATTTGTTTAAATATGTAATGTGACTTTTAGCAAATGTATTCTTCATAGACATAACTAAGAGCAATGGGCCACCACTCTGTGGTGGATAAATATGATACGAGGCCAGAGGCAGAGTGTTTTATCCAGTGTGTTTTAAGAGCACGAGTGTTGAATGTTTTGGGTGCGGTTTCATGAAATTTGCCATTGCCATGTTATGCACACTGTTATAAGTGGTTGCACTTGAGTGTACTAGTCGACTTGAGTGTACTAGTCGGCGTTATAGGAACATAATGCTATGGCGAACTGAGTTATCTTATCTGGGCTACCTCCTCAGCTACACAATGACTGAAATTACAGACTGAATCCTTACATTTTTTCGTCATATTTCTACTGAAAACAGGGTTAAATATGAACAATGACTCACTCAATATGTTAACAGATGAGAAATTTCCGGTTTTCGGCGGATTTCCGATTTGTTCTTTGGTGTGCCTCATCTAGGAAAATGGCTGGAAGACCAGGACCGCGTTCAGGGTGTGCCTCTGAGACATCTCGGGGAAATCCCTGACGTCACGCTAATCTGAACGGCAAAAGCAGTTTGTCGCCCCGAAAATGGCCACCCCCCCCCCCCATAGGCAGTGGCCATTTTCGAGGTGCTTTTTGTCTCCTGTCTGAAATGGGAGGCGTCTCCGAGACACACCCTGAATGCAAATAGGCCAAAAACCTTAGCAGAGACGTCTTCGCGGCGCCTCCCGAGATGCACCCTGAATGCGGCCCAGTGCTTCGGCACTGACAAAAGACTTATTCAGCAGAATAAACATATTTACCCCCCAAGAAAGAACATTGGTGACCACCTGAGAATACAAGGTGCAATAGATATCGTGATACAGATTTATAGCTTCCCAAATCAATCGTGCATAAGTATTATGTAATAAAATTGGCCTTGATGAACATACAATTTAAACCGAGCATAATTAGTATTTATCTTAGCTTAGTGGGCTGATTGATAATCGCATTGCTAAGCATGTACTTCATGAATATAGGACACAGACTTATTATTACACATATACCGCGCTACAAACCATATATTTGTGGTTATGTACGACTTTCTGCTCAAGGTGGTCTCATGCATGCATGGAATGTTAACATTAATGACAAATGTTTTTAGATGTTTGTCGAACATTGGTGTTATTTTAGAATGGAAGAAATGGTTGCAACCTGTGTAATCGCTATATCATGTGATACTGACTATATGTGTTGGTTACACGGTAAGGATTATTCAGATTATATCAATTAAAGCAGGATAATGTCTTAAATAGCTATGACGTGCCTATCTCTTATGGCAGACTCATGTTTAGGAGATTAATATCATGCTGTTTTACCGTGGCTTCTGCAAGGTTTCCTCTTATATTGTCGCAATTAATGAGAGATTACACAAATGCTTGTTCAGGTAGCTTAATCTTGATATATTCCGGTGTTTTTTTTGTATGAACGCACAGCTAATTTGTGTGTGAATTTATCGTATTTAATTCGTGGATTGATTAAGATCTGGGCTTTAGATAAGGTTGTGATAGATATGTTTCTGACTGGTGGTTTTCACTATATACTATAGTTAGTTTTTTGTGTATACTTTGTGGTAGAAGAAATAGTGTACACTCCAACGCACTAATAAGCATTCATTGCACGGGGTAATATTGGATATTTTGGTTTATATGTAAATTTCCTCCTAGATCGATCGTTATAAACATGGCCTCACTTAATTATTGTACCATCTAAACTAGGTGCGGCTAATTTCGGGGGAGAGGTATCTTCCCTGAATAAAATTTACACTGCAAGAGTTCAAACACCAGGGCTGCATTCAAGGTACGCCTTGGAGATATTGCGGATGTCGTGCTAGTCTAAACAACTTGAGCTGTTGGGTGCCTCGAAAATGGTGGCCTCCATAGGGTGTAGCCATTTGCAATTGAAAAGAACAGCTCTCATTAGCTGAAACCACTGAATCGGGTGGCCATTTTGGAGGTGCTTTTTGCATCCTACCTGAAAAGCGAGACGTCTCAGAGTTGACTCTGAGGCACACCCTGAACGCAAATAGGCCAAAAAGACGTCGCAGAGTCGACTCTGAGGCATACCCTGAATGCTGTCCAGGTAAGATGACCGAATCAGTGGACCACCCGCTTCCCATGTCACGTGTCAGGTCGGCTGAATGAAACCGATTACTTAAAAATCGATACTATCTTATCACTACCTAATCTTGTGCTCAAATTATAGGATAGGGCTATGAGTAGTGGAATGAGTAAGACCCCAATTGTAAAGGGTCCCTGTTTAATGAACGAATGAAATAATATTTGTTTCAATGTTAAGTGATGTCAAAACTGGGAGTGGCTTGTATTTGAAAATTGACAACATAACAAATTTCTGTTGCCTATAAATAACCAGTGCTGCTCCAGAAAGAAATGGTTATAAGTCTAATCATTTTATTTTCTTTACTAAAAAAAACGGTAATTTGAACTCAGATCAAAGCATAGGTATAGACCATAATGTTTTTTGCTATAATGGTAAATAAAATACAAAGAAATCGGATTTGTGAGTATTACTGTGATACACCGTGTAATGCAAAATTCGATAAATTCTAGTGAGTATTTTTACTTTTGAAACCTTATGGAGTCATTTTGTTTTGTACCGACGTGTAGCATAAGTAAAAGAAAATCTCTGCACATGAATACTTTCCAGTCGTCGGTTTATTTATCGTATACTGATAATTTATTGTTTACCAAATATATTATCTGATGATAATAAATAATACCCGTTAAAATAAATTTCCAAAGTGGGCTTACATAAGATATTAATAAACCCTGCTCCATCTGAAAAAAAGTTTTCTATGCCATCAAGTCTTTTGTTTGGTTGAAATGTCTGTTTACCAGCGGGTACAATCTTAGTTTAAGTAATTGTTCTTCCTCCTGCTGCCCACTTCACCATGGGGATATACAGGTAGAAAGAAACACAATATGGTTGAAATCATTTATGCGCGGTTGATTTTTGTACTAAAATTATACATTGTTATAAGCTCATCAAATTCATACAACAGTATTCCAATTTTCTGTTGAACATTGTCAGATAGTGTACGCATAATATGGATATTACAAGATAGAATAAAAATAAACTGAGTTTAAAAAGAATTCAGTACAGGAATCCTGAAACAGATTATAGTTGGTACATTATGTTTTGCTTTAGTTTACACGGAAGTCGACGGTAATGGTTTCATCACTATTTGTGTTACTATGAGTTATTAAAGAAGGGAAGTTCTTTATGTAGGTTAAACCACAAATTATATATTTTTTAATTTACTTTACTTTAAAAAAAAGAAATTCCTGCCCACCCTGCCTTGAAGTTTGGTGTCATCCCCTGGTCGCTGCAGTTGTCATGTTTATTAATTGTTAATACATGCGGAATACCCCATGGCTATTATTAGTCGTTCTGTGACGTCATACAGGCAAGGGTGGACCTATGTATGGCATACTCAAAAACCTTCAATTTGTCATTAAAGCTGCATAGTCCGATGGTTTTAAGTTGTTGTTTTTTTCGATAAATATATTACCTTATAACCAACCTTACCTTAGTTTGAAATAACATATTTTAAATGGCCAACTTTGGCGATATCTGAAGTCCAAAATTGCTACCTTAATTTTGGTAAGCACATCTAAACTCTTGACACAACAGGCTTCTCCAGCAACAGCTTTTCTTCTATTGGCTCAGTATTCCATTTATTCAGCAACAAATGTTTAATCAGGTGCACCAGTACCTACAGTATGTAGAATCAAATCTAGATTATTGTTTTGGTTTCCCAAGATTTTATCCTTTCATCGGACTATATGCAACTTTAGGTGCTGCCCTCGTACACGTCATTGCATGAGGAGTCGTCAGGGCTGAACGACAGTAATAGCCTCCGAGTAAAGGAGGCATGGGCCGCGTTCAGGGTCCGTCTCGGAGGCGCCGTGTAGAGGTCTCGGCGATGCCTTTTGGTCTATTTGCGTTCAGGGTGCATCTCAGCGACGCCTCCCTTTTCAGACTGGAGATGAAAAGCGCCTCGAAAATGGCTACCGCATTCAGTGCTTTCAGCCAATGACAGCACAGCTTTACCATTGCAAATGGCCGCCGCCTATGGAGGCCGCCATTTTCGAGGCGGCCAACAGCTAAATCCGTTCAGACTAGCGTGACGTCAGGCCCGTCGCCGAGGCGCCTCCGAGACGGACCCTGAACGCGGCCCAGGCTAAGTCGACTCATGGAGAGGGCGAGTGGGCCCTGTAAAGGTTTCTGCGGATCGTTAAAAAGTCTTAAATTGTTTAGTAAATTTTCAAGGCCATGAAAAGTCTTAAATATGGTAACTTTTCTGTGGAAGGTCTTAGATTGGATTTGGCTATTATAAAAAAAATTTCCACAAAGCACAAATGCTGTGGAACTGAAATGTCTCGAAGTTGATGCTATAGTGTACGAACCGTAATGTACTGGTCACAAGTGTGCACATACTTGGACAGCATTTTACTAATTGGTTAGCATGTGGAAATCCCTTAATTTAATTTTTTTTATTATTGAGGCTGTATTTATACTGTCCATAGCATATAACTCCGGGTACCTGGGCTTGTTTTCAATGCTGGCCAGTTGTAGTGTTGGTGTTATCTTACCACACAGTAGCTGCTGAGAAGGTAGTTGATTGCCTGCATTTCAGTAGCAGATAGATAATTGATTGGTATGGTTAGTATCCTATGTTAATTTTTTTAAATTTTCTTGGCATATATGTTTTTTTTATGTCTACTCTTATTACTAGACTAGCCTACTCCTATTTACATATCATAGGCTTGTACGTAGCTGTGTGGTGTTATCTGGCTACTTTTGGCATGGTTACTTTCCATTGGGTGTCCCGCTGGTGGGCCATGACATAGCACATGCCACTTTGAAGTGCAGCTTAGTGGAGGTTTCCTAGGCTTATTTTGCAAAGATATTTTTTGTACCTTTTTAGGTCAGGAATTTGTCTTCCTTTACCGTTTGGGCATTCCACACCTTGGCAGCCATTTTCAGCATGCTTCTCTCATGACCTTTTATTTGGCTTCTGGTCTGCTTTAGTAGTGGTGCATTATTTGCTCTAGTAGCCCTTTGTGGTTTTGTTAGGAGTTTATTGTTTTGACTATAGTTATATGCTAGTGTTTTCAAATGAATTATTCTCCTATTTGCTAGTAATTTCACTTTGGCTCGTTTGTGTATGTCATAGGTGGGGTGCAGCTTGTCTACTCTTAGACAGATTTTTAGGGCTCTGTTCTGCAGTATTTGCAGTTTTTGTAGTAGTTCTTTTCTCACACCCATGTAGTTTACATCTCTATAGTCAAAATAGGGTAGCACCATGCCCTTGAAGATTTTTATTGACATTTCTTGTGTCATGTAGTCTCTTAGCTTTGCAAATAGCCACAGTTTGTGGTTTACTTTTTGGATAATTTTATTTATACATAGGTTGTAGTTTAGTTGGCTGTCCAACTCAAGGCCTAGGTATTTGTAATGGTCTACATTTTCTAATGTTTGATTTCCTAACTTACAGTGTAGTTTTCTTTCTGGCATTTGTTTATGCGAGAAGAGTACTGTTTTTGATTTGCTTGCGTTGATGGTTATTTTGTTGGACTCACACCACTCGTCTAGTTTTAGTAGGAGTTTATTTAGTTTAGTTATTACCTCCTCTTCTGTGGTGCCATTTAAGTATATGACTGTGTCATCTGCATATAGTTGGAGGCATTCAGTTTGCAACCATTTTTCAAGATCATTTATATAAATTATAAAGAGTAGCGGCCCTAACATTGATCCTTGGGGTACACCACATGTGAGAGGTTGGTTGTCTGATAGTGTATTGTTTATTTTTGTTTTCTGTTGTCTGTTGCTCAGGTAGCATTTTATCCAATCCATAGTGTTGGATTTTCTGCCCATGGTTTTTATTTTTTTCCAGTAGTATTTTATGGTATACTGTGTCAAATGCTTTGCTGAAGTCAATGAAGGCTGCTCCAACTAATTGTTTTTGGTTCATTGATGCCAGTATATGGTTACATTTGCTGGAAAAATAGGTCTTAAATTGTATGAAAATTGGTATTAAAAAGTCTTGAAAAGGTATTGAATGCAGTAACCTTAAAAAATTAACGATCAGTCAAAGCCTAGACCTAGGTAAAGTATAGGAGTCAGTGTCATGAAAATATGCCAATTGGTGCATGGGGCAGAAGTTGTCGGCGTCGCATACCTACTACAGTAAAACCTCTCTAACCGATCACTCCACAGATTGACCACTCCCCTATATCGATTGCTTTATTTGGTAACCATATTCCAACTCCCTAAACCGACCACCTCCCTAAATGGACCACTTAAAGTCGGTCCTAAGATCGGTCGATTTAGACAGGTTTTACTGTATACCTATACGTTGTATATGTTTAGTGAAAAACTAAAATAATTTAATGAAATGTAATATGGGATTGTGAATGCCCAATTTTCGGTGTTCAGGCAGAAATACATGTAGTTTGAGGGAAAAGGAAAATAAATACCATTAAGACAATTATTTCTTTTCTTTCCCCATGCAGCAATTGGCCTATTTTCATGAGACTGCCCCATGTAATTGATTTACCACGAAGTGTTTCCTTTTTTCCTGGGCCAAGCGTAACAGACAGGCAGAGTGGTTTTACATGTAGATAACGTGGTCAACGCTACCCCGTCCACGGTAGCATGGCTGTTATAACTGAAATTGTATCACTGAAATATCTGCGTCCTGGTGAAATAAAAACTATATGCACAATTTCTCTCACCACAGAATTGTGTCTAGTGACTAACGGACATGCGGGTACTAACTTAGATAAAAGATTCACACCGTACTACAGTACAAGGGTGAAAAACCAACCCTATATAATTATCAAAGCTGGGGGAAAATGGGGAAATGAAATACTAATTCTACAATCAAAGAAGCAAAATATATTCTTCACCTACCTGGATGTATTTACCCCATAACCTTTGAGTTGTTTAGAATTATATTCATAGATGCATGAAGTTTAAAATCTGGATCGACATATCCACATCTCAGCCATTTTAGGTAATTTTCATTGGCTGAAGTAGTCACATTCAGGGTCCGTCTCTGAGACGTCTCTGCGATGCTTTTTGGCTTATTTCTGTTCACGGTACGTCTCCGAGACGTCTCCCTTTTCAGATAGGAGACAAAAAGCGCCTCGAAAATGGCCACCGTATTCAGTGGTTTCAGCCAATCAGAGCGCCCTAATAGATTTTGTGTCACTGAGCCTGATATTTTCTGATTTGGACACTCGCGAGAATATGTATTATGGGGAAATGGATACGATGGATTGTGGCTATTGGATTTTAATCGACATATGGTAGGAAAGGTAGGAGAGGCCATCCACCGCGAGAGACATTTTCACCAGCTTTTACATTGCCTGTTGGTCCACCGCTGAACCACAGCAGTGAATCTTTTATCTAGTACTAACTACACTTGGTGAATATTCTCACTCAGCCGGTCAGTTAACTACTAAGGGCTGTAAATATCGTGCAATAAAACCTGTTTAAAAAAGACTAGATTCGCTGTGTTTATAATGTAGTTTTCTTGCATTAACCTCTATGTATACTCGTATAGAGGGGGCTTGCAACTGTCGACATTATGCTCATTTAGCATTTGTTACTGTTTTGAGCAGTTGTGGCCTCAGAAGTTGTTAAAGTGCTGTAAGTAAACACATTGGATGTAAACTGCCCAGAACACAAGAAAACGGTTTTACAGTATCAGCATACATTCTAGGTGAGGGTGCTCGTAATCCAAGATAGCTGACCGCTGAGTGATGATGTCACGTGCACTCCCTCTATACTGTGCGTTACTACTGCCATTTCATGTCTGTGGTGAAACAAACAAACAAAAATTCCTATATATATTTAACACTGCTACAAATAGATAAGAGTTGTTTCAATCACATAAGCATTTATTCCAAACGTTTAAAAAAAAAGACGTTAAAAACTGTTCCATTACTTGTTTACAAATGCGTTATCATAATCATTCCCGTTCAATATTTAAACGATTTCATTTTCTCTCACATAAAACAGTCCTGCCACCTCCATTAATTTTGTTACTCCAAACAAAAGACTTGGCTAAGTCAATCAATATATATATATATAGATAACGGGATGGTAACTGTTCAGCGCTATGTGATAAAGCCAAGGTGCTGTATGTGTTTCATGAATATTCACATAATTAATATATCAGTAATGAACGCAGTAACAAACTTACTGAGTCACATCTTTGCTATTGCAACAATAGTCACAATGTGTCGATAGGTAGCGACGGTAATACTGTGGTTGATAGTATATGTTACTAATGACAATGGGACGAGGTCAAAATTATGACTATTTGAAAACCACAGAAATCTTTGCGTTTATCAATATAACAAGCCGGAAGTGAGACCGGCTGGTTCTCACCGGGTACCGGCGTGTTGATTAGGATTATAAACGCTCTCCGACAGCTCGACATAGATATTAATGGCTGACACAGTATCACACAAGTTTTGTCCGGTGTAACTGGCCTACCGCACATGATAAAACGAGAGCAATACACAATTTCCGCGACTAGTACGACACCTGGTGATAGGCAACAACACTCGTGTTGTGGGTCGACAGTGTCACTGTGTTGCTTTAGACTGACGATCGAGCTTTTTCAATCAATCAATCAATCAATCAATCAATAGGATACAGCTATAAATATCAAAGTGATTAAAATATGGTAAGTATGTTTTCTCTATAAATCCAGATTTGTGCCGAAAAGACTGTCAGTTGCTGAATATAAAGCCAGTGTTAACACAGCCTCAATTGCCTCTCCACAGACTCTGTGACCCACAAGTCCAGTCTGAATTACGCTCTGCGCATGCGTCGCGGAAATCGTGTATTGGGTAAGATTACGAATCAATTATCAAACGATAACTGCATTTACATTTTTGCATATGTTTATCTCGGCAACCTCGTTTTGGATACTGCCGCGTCCATATAAACCTGGGGCTGTGCGATCAGTTTTTTTGTGTGTTTAAAGAAGAATTTTTTGTATTATATTTTTATTATTTTTGCAAAAATGACAGTACTGGCTTTTAGCAATCAAATCACACAAATGAGCAGATGAGGCTGGGGAACCTAGCGTCCCATTGGGACTGAATATTCTACGGCAATGATCGCACAGTCGTCTGTAGTCAGTTTCGGGAGCAGTCTACAGTGGTATATAATGCGTGTATTTGAGTGTGGGTACTTGGGTACCTACAAAATCATGTATACACATGCGTAATATACGTGTCTAATATAACAGTTGACCGAAAGTTCTATATACACAAGAACATATGAATGTGTGTTCGTTTTAACAGGGTCCGCGCAGGCTGGACGCATTTACCCCCTCACCCATCGTTATTTTTAGAAGGGTGTATTGTCTTCTTTCTTTTTTTAAATAAATTAAATAAAAGGATACTGTGTTGACTATTTATAGTACTTAAAATTTGCCTTTAAAAGATACCCTCACTCCCTAAATTAAAGAGTTTCAGGCTATTTACATACATACATAGAAGTGCGGGCATACACAGAAAAACAATCGACGGGCAGTGATAGGTAAACCCAGGTGAAATGACACATAACTCCCCAGTCTCCTGGGCCGCCGCGTTCAGGGTAAGCCTCCCAGTCGTCTTTAGGCTTATTTCTGTTCAGGGTACGCCTCCGAGTTGTCTCGGAGACATCTTCTTTTTCAGACTGGAGACAAAAAGCGCCTCGAAAATGGCCGCCGTATTCAGTGGTTTCAGCCAATCAGAGCTCTTCTTTTCCATTGCAAATGGCTGACCCCTATGGGGCCGGCCATTTTCGAGGCGACCAACAGCTAAAGTCATTCAAACTAGTGTGACGTCAGGAATTTCTGGAGGTGCCTCCGAGGCATACCTTGAACGCGGCTCTGGGGTCAGGATGCCCATGTCTATTTATAGGTGTAATCTAGGTTGGCAGCACCGGCTAAACTAGGCAACCAACTCCCATTGATAGATCATGATTGACCAATGCAATCGGCCTCACCGGGCCACGGAATACACTGTGAATAGGCTGCTACCATTGCTGCTTTTTAATCAACAGCAAATCATTGGCAAATATGTCACACTATAGAAGCCGGAAGCAGCATATGGCTGGGACTGAGAAAGTGCCCCGACAGGTGAGAGAAATCAGAGCCATTACTTCAAATAAAAATAAATAAAAAAGTGAGTTTTACAACATATTTATAACTGGAAATGTAAGCATTAAAAAATTCGATTTATTTAAAGAGCATGTGCATGGGCAAGTCCTCCATTTATTACTGCTTCAGCATCAGACTTATATCGAATGATCGACTGCATTCCTGTATTTATATTTACTGTAGATAATATTTACTCTTCAGAATTACTGTCGGATGCAAAACAAAATTAAGTGAGTGAATTAGCCAGTAAGCAACAATCACTACGTTCATACTAATCATAACCAAGAGGTACATATACAATACGAACTTGTTTGGTTGCTGATGGTTTAGTACCATATCAGCAGCAATGGCCATATTTATGGCAAAAAGCTAGTGGTCTCTATTCTGTTAGTCTTGGTAATCAGATTCACATGCCTACCTTGAAATTTCTGTTCAGATTTGTCAAATGGCCGCAAAAATGATCTCTGATGCAATTTTGAAGTGGTTCAATTTGTGTAAATTGAGAGCAATATTTAACTCACAAAACAGCAAGAATTACAGGCGGCAATACATCTCTGTTGTTCTTAGGAACTTGTCTGTGCTTTAGGTTGGTAATGAGGTCTCGCATGCTATTTACATTAAAACAGTGTTGACACAAGGCCATGAAATGAACACACTCGAGTAGAATGTGTCCAAGTGTTAGTGGACACTGACACCCAATGTACTCAGGGAGTGGCAATAGGAATTTGTGGCACTATTGCATTGTTAATGGGGCGGGGGGGGGGGGGGGTAACATGACAAACACAGCTTTAGTTATTCCCAATTATCATGATCAAATGTGACGGTCATAATTTGTATACCTTGAAACAGCCTATTCTCCGGTAGTTATTTAGGGTCTAACCTAGGCTGAGGGCCAAGGTGTGGCTATTTAGTGTCAATCAGCCCTACTGACCAGCCTCAACTGAACAGTGAGGGAATATTTAAGTTGGAGAGGCTTTCCTATTAAATAGAACTGAAACATGCATGGACCCATGGACCAGTAATTGCAGAGAATGGCTATAAACAAGTAGTTGATTGCAACAAACTCTTTAGAAAGTAGGGCAAACCCTATCACGCATCGTAAATTTGAAACCCTTTGAGTATGCCTTAGAATTATTTAAGTCCATATTTCCCTCCCATATTTGACATCACAGAACTACTGAGACTAGTCACATTCAACAGACTCATGGATCTGGGAAGATTAGGTCCCTATATACTGAGTTAGAGCTCGAAAAGCCCATTCTGAGTGAAATGTGATTTTTCTGCAAAATGAATATCTTGTTAAAATATATTGAATATTCCCTAAAGGGTACACTTTTAAAATCAGGTGCCCAGATCTGTAAGACGCCACAGTACTCAACATCAAGAAACAAATTTTACCACTCCTATATCCCAAGAAACAAATCGTGCCACTCCTATACCCTCTACTTTAAAGACATTTATTACTTTTCCCGGCTATGTATCACAAATTCCAATAAAGGAAAAGAAATAAACAAAATATACTAAATATACCAAGGATCTATTCGAAAACCGTCGCTTTGCCCACTCCTCTGAGACCAACGCGAACCCTGATTAAACGGCTTATTGAAACTGTACACCAGCATTGTACAAACCACGTGCACCAGCATGTCTAATATAGCACGTGTATCAGACACATATGTATCCATGCACACCGATACTATCTATAGCAATGTTCCAACACAGCCCAGCAGTTGGAAGAACCTGCTGTGCAAGATGAAGGAGGGTTCACCAACCTAACGACAGGTTGCGCTCAGTGCCTTTATATTTTATACACGGAGCCCGACTGATATATATATATATATTACCCGATTGTTTCATTATATATAATGAAACAATCAGGCAAACTGATATATATTATATATATATAAAACATTATAATTGTCGGGCAAACTCATATTAATATATATATTATATAATATCAGTTTCCCCCGATTGCTTGATATCGACCATCATCCAAGTGAACAGCAGATGTTTAGAAAATTAAAAAGGATAATGCAGCACTGTCTATACATTATAAGTACGCTGAAGCCACGAGTGGGGACTAATTTGTGGTGTTCTCTGTGGCGGAGTGGTTAGAGTGTCTGACTTTTTTCTAGGTCGGACTTCTAATCTGAAGGTTGGTGGTTCGATTCCCCGTGCCCCCACCTCTGCCAATTTGGATTTCCACAGCTGTGTATAACTTACAGCGGCATCAAAGGCCAGTTGCTCTCATACCATGTCTATGTGGTGTGGGACGTTAAAAATCCCTTGGGTAGGTAAAAGTGTACACTCAGGCTTTCTACTGACAAACTGTCTAATGGTGAAACCAAGTCTATTCAGACTTATCCATGATAGGCAGTATAAATCTTCAAGAATTTAATGTCACATGACATGACACCACAAACATTTTTGGCACATTTTAAACAAGCAAGAATTTTTTAGATTCAGACATCATTATCTTTAAGGAAGTTTATTAGAGAAATTGTAAATTTTTTGAAAGTTTGGGGGGGGGGGGAAACCTATCAATTTAATCATCTGAATATCCATAAAGAATCAATGCAGTTCATTAGATTTGAAAGCTACATGTTTCTTTCCCCTAAACATATTAAACCATACAGGTGTCACAGATTTCTGATCTGTATATGTACCCATTCTTTAAACCATCATAAGCCATCCAAGAAGAGGATTTGTTTAGTCTATAGATTTTCTTAATTAAAAACATTACAATTTGTTTCTACTGATCCTAATTTCATTATCTTTCAAAATAATACAATCTTAACATGCACCACAAGTCCTGAATATTTATATTGTTGTTCATTGAATTTCCAACACGCATGGAGTATATAATAAATGGCATTATATGCAATAACCATAATAAGGAAATCGGGCAGGGTGGAATCGGCTCACCGTGAATATTCAGCTTCCTAAGTGGCATTCGCTTCATACTGGAGAGCTAAGCTGGCATTGAAATTCGGAATGAGCGGGAGGAACCTTGGGGGGACAGCCTCACAGAAAAGCACATCACAATTAGCAACAGTAGTTTTCTTACCATCACAAGTTCACACAGAGAATCTGCCAACACACCCCAGCAATCGAGCAGCCAATGCCCCCTCCCACCAATACAATCCAATATGGAAGAAAATATACAAGCTCTAAATTTACTTATTTTTAAATACACCAACAAAAATGTTTTGGGGATTGTTTTTTTTAAAGGACTCATACACTAGTTTTCAGTCTTGGAGTAATTGCTTTTGAGAACACTGAATTTTGTCATAATAAATGGTAGTTCCTGTTACCCAATCAACGCTTGACCTTGCTTGGCACATACACCAACGTCAAATATATAGCTCGAGGAGACGGCGACCGGCAAACACCAAGTGCCAGCCGCCTTCAGTTTCTTCCACAGTAAGCTTTGTATGAACGAAGGCAAAAATACCACCAATGGTCACACCACCACCGTCAGATGCACACCGGCAATACCATTTTCAGGACACTTGGCAACTGCTTTCGCTTGTTGTCTACTTATTGCAACCCACCTTTTATTCTAGTTTATCTCCAGTTAACACAGTTTATTGTAGCTGTCCCTTATTGTGGTCTGTCCACTATTTCAGTCATGCTCAGTATCTAGAGGGTTGACGTAGTTCGTTGTGGTAGTTTTAACATTGTTGGTGCAGTTTTAGCGTTGTAGTTGAGAATCAACCCGCTAGGAGGCTTTCCACGTGACAATCACATTCTCTCGGAGTATGCAGTGAGCCCCATCTCACAGCTCCTTAATTCATTATATCACAAGCATTACACAGTACAGCATCATTTAGTATTATACAACATTGTCGGTCTCTGGCAAGAAGCTCAGCCACTGCAGCACACGCAGACCCCGGCAGCCTGGCACCGAGCTAAGACTTTGTCAATAATATTGCCTTTTTGCCACGTCCACCCAGCGCGGACCTAGCCGTTTTAAAGTTGCATAGACCGATGTTGTTTTTGTTAAAGGATAAATATATAAGGTTGATTGTTGTAATCTACTTTACTTTAGTTTGAAATAACTTTTATTTTAAATGGCTAACTTGTGAGATATTTGAAGTGCAAACATCCTAAATTAATTTTGGCAAGCACGCCAAAACTCTCACACCATACGCTTCTGCAACAATAGATTCTTTTAAATTGCTTCAGTATTGCCGTCTATCTGATTACAAATTGTTAATAAGTGCACCAGCACCTAAGTTAGATATGTAGAATATAATCTAGATAATTATTTTGGTTTTGAAAATTTGATGTTTTCATCGGACTATGCAGCTTCAACCGGCGCACATTCAAGCCATGGGTCCACACTGCTATCAGTATTACACACACAAACCACAGAGGTCATGCGTCTACAGTACACACAATCACCTAACCATGCCTCTAACTACCATCTACACCCCTCATACACTCTCTGTACCGCATTTGTTGAAACTATTCCTACACAATGCAAGTTCGTCAATTGGCAATTATGTTTGTGGGCAAGTATATGAGGATGTATGACCTCTACGTGTGAGCAGGAGGGCGCGTTCTATTAGGGATGATGGCTAATAAGGCATGGCAGCCATCTGCAGGCAGCCACGGGCAAGGTGGCACGTCTAAGTATAGATAAAAGATTCACCCCGTACATGCAGTACAGGGGTGAATACCAACCCTATATAAAAGCTGGCGAAAACTGCTTTAGTATGGAACAGAAAGTGTAATCTCTGGTTCCAGTATCAAATGGCTACTTCTATCTGTACAGAGTTGGTGAAATGGGAGAGAATGCAAAAAGACAAGATGGCGGCCAGAGAACACTGTAGATTTCACTTTTAAATTGGATTAAAGTATATGTTTTATTATATTTTCCAACTCAAAAGTAGCGGGTAAACATGAAGACATATACAAAGAATAAATGTTGCTTCTTAGATTGTGAAATTAGGCTCTCATAGACTCCTTTCAGTAGCCCGATTTTTCGACCATTTTTATATAGGGCTGGTCTTCACCCGTGTACTGCGAGTACTGGGTGAATCCTTTATCTAGTCTCAGTACAGTGTTCGCGCATTCATCAAACTAGCAGTGTGTATGTGTACCTATTATCACCAAGGTGAAATATTGCAGAACTTTCATTAGGCCTAATTATGGCAGTGTCAGCATTGGATGAGAGATTTCTGCGTTTTCGCTTTTTACGTGGAAAAAGGTGGACAGCTCATTTATAGGCTTAGAAATGGTAGACAATTTCGAAAATTTACCGTTCAGTATTTCAGCTTTATTATTGGTTTGTGTGCTTAAATTGTTTTTTTTTAAATTAGAGGGGACTTTCACTCATGTCAGATAATGTGAGAGCAATTCTCAAATTCTAAATGTAGACAGGGGGGGGGGGGGGAGTAGAAGTAGAGGGGGGTGGAGGGGTAGGCCAGCAAAACACTTGGTAATAGTAGAAGTAGTAATACATTGTAGTGCAAAGTTCAAAATGTACCGCTTTGTATAGCACACACGACACGTCGACCATTGCCCGGCAAATAGACACACTCCACATTCAGTGATATAGCAGAACCGACTGATCACAGCATCTAGCTAATTGACAACTATCGACGCTAGGCAACAAGTGGCATTGCCTTTCGCCACAGATATTTTTGATAATTTATACTTATGTCAACCAACTTTGCCAGCAGTCTTGCTTTGATTAGGCGATTCTAGTTGAAAATGTGCCCATTTAATTAATTTACTGTATATAAGTTATATAAGTATACTGTTATATAAGTATGACTTCTGGGTTTTTATTGTTTTATTTATAATTGTCACTCACTCTAAATCGTAATGAAAATAAGAGAACATGTCTAAAATTACATCCATCTGCCCAAGTGATAATATAAAGAAAAAGAACCAATCTAGCGTCCAAACGACCACATGTTGGTTCACGGTGGGCAGGCTCCGGATGTTTTCAAAGAGGCAAAAAGGAATCCCGCCCCCTCACCCACCGAGTGTTCCAAACTAGAAATTTTAATTAATTTTTTTACACATACTCCTAAAAAAAAAAAAATGTCTTTGGTAATAAGCAAACGAAATCGAACATATTTTTAACATGAAAGACGGGAGGTGACTGGATGAGTAGCGAGTGGGAAAGGGCTGGGGGCAGGGGGCACCCCCTTCGTGGGGGCGTTCCCCGTTTTCGGCAACGGCTACATCCAAACCAGTAGAGTTCGCATCCAGATGATATACTCAGCTTATTATCACATTTGTTTATAAAGTGATTCACACACTCCGATGGATTAATTGATTGATTGGCGCATGGGGAGTGACAAAACCGGGTCAGCTCGCTTAGATATTTACAATGATGGAAGAAAACTGACTGAATTTATATATATATATCACCAGTTACTACGACACGGGTGCCACCGCCGCGTCTGTGAGCACTAGGTACCTCTGGGGCCACGTGAGGCGGCGCCACTGTCACATGACTATATACATGGCGACGCCTCAGCATAGTCGACAGACCTGACTCACGTGAACAAACAGGAAACGAGACCCACCAATGAAATGACACCGAGCATAGCGCCCTTTTACATAACGGGTTAACTTAGGAGACTTTTAAAATAAAAATATGCTAAATGAATTTTTAAATGCACACCGAAATGCTGGGCATTGGCTGTTTGCCCGTTTTCAAGTGTAGTACAGGAGCAGCAAACTGCAATACATTGTTAAAGTTTCATAGTCCGATGGTTTTGAGACTGTCATTTTTCTGAGATAAATATAATAGATTGATCATAATAATCTACTTTACTTTAGTTTGAAATAAACTTTTAGTTTAAATGGTTAACTTTTGAGATATTTTAAGTGCAAACATGTCAAATTACTTTTGGCAAGCACGCCAAAACCAAAACCCTGACACCATAGGCTTCTGCAGTAAGAGGTTCTGTTAAATTGACTCAATGATCCCTTCTAATGCAGAAACAAATGTTTAATAAGTGTATCAATGTTTAAGTTAGAGAAGTAGAATCAAATCTAGAAAATTGTTTTGGTTTCGAAAATTTGATGCTTAATCAGACTATACAGCTTTAACGAGTGGACTTGTATCTAAGTGAGATGATGGATGACATGTAGCTAAGTGTTCTGGTTGTGAAAATTGGATTGTAGATATATATATATTATTACTATTACGGTGCCCATGTTTGTGATTGACTTATTTACCACTCCCATCACCAGTCCGCATGTTGCTAAAATTCGGTGACATTATGCTGTCTGTGTGTGGGGGGGGGGGGGGGGCGACGCCTCGTTTTGGTTGACACGTGAATAAGGTCTGCCGTGAAGAGTTAGTCAATCAATTAGCATGAGATGGCGTGGGGACGGGCGTACGGCGCTGGTAATCTATGTACACAGTGACGGAGGGGTAGCCTTTCTGGCACTTCATCTCGCACCAGTTTTCCTTTTATTCTCCCCCTCTAATATAAAATCATTGCTAGTATTAACACGCTATACAGTTTCTTCTTGCATCTGAGTCGGCCCAATCTGGGCGTCCTTTACATTCTCACCACCAGGCGGTCTGATTGGCGCGCATTGCATCACGTGATCACAACCACGTGACGCGTCAATAAGCACGGCGTCTCACACAGAGTGCACACAAAAGAAAGGCCCATATCACACACTAAATGCTAATAAAGACGGCTCAACCAAATTGTTCCAAATAATATACATCAAAGTTGTAATATCCGTCTCATTAAGACTTCCAGTCGCAACCCGCAAATAAACATAACCATTAACTATTGGCACTTACATTTTGTTACACGATACACTGAAAGAACCCGGGTCCCAGGTCGGGAGTGATCTGCATCTCATGACAAACACTGGGTTGGTCCCTCTCAGATTATCATCTAATGTTTCAGGTCAGTCCATGCATTACTCATAAAACCGACATGGGGATGCTGGGTAAACTGCCACTTCCATAAGATGGTACAATCAAATCATACCAAACCAATGATATATGGCGGCCAGCGTATTCGCTACCGCAACTTAAATGCCAATCACAAAAGTCAACATCATGCGCTCACAGAGTCCATTCATACGCCAATTACAAGACTGACTAAACCATCCGTCCATTGTTTCGACACTCAGATCTTGTTGGGTGTGAGACAAGCGCCCATGTAACCAGATGCACAGAAGGGCCATTCAGTCATTCATTCATCCAGCTTGGGCCCATGGCAGTCTGACGTCACATTAACCCGCTGGTGGCGCCGCCTGGAAACCAGCAGGAGTCTATTCTGGTGCCCCCTGGTGAGACGCGCCGGCGTTCAAGCGGGCAGGTTGGCGAGTGCGGGGACGTCTGGGAGGGCCTCGTGTTGTCATGCCAACAGTTCCACGTTGCACAGCCCGGGGTCATCGACTTGCTGGTTTAGGCTCGCATCTATCAACGTCGCCAGTTTGTCACGGTCCGACTGGTGGAAGAGTCAGGTGAGCCATTCACATCAAGGGAATCCGCAACAAAACTAAGTTTCATCAAACACTTAGAGAAAAAAAACACATTTACAAGCGAAATAGCGAATGGTAGACAGGAAGTGTGAACACTTATTTGTCTCTCATTTTTGCTTGAGTGCAAGTAAATATGCAACACAAGGAATAATTAGTAGCATGTGGTAAATAAGGGATCAAATTTCCCTGGATCATCAGCCCATGCTTTTTCTAATCTGTTCTTGAATGAATTTATTGACTCGGCAACAATAACATTTTGTGGGAGACTGTTCCATATATTTATGATCCTGTTTGAGAAACTGTGTTCCCTCAACATTGAAATGGCTCTGGGTTTTACTAGTTTGAGAGACTGCCTTCTCTTTTATTCAAGGTGAAAAATTGGTTCATATCTATTTCATCAAAACCTTTCATAATTTTGAATACTTCAATTATGTCACTTCTTTTCCTTCTGTAGGAAAGGGTAGGAAGTTGGGTAGGGACCGTTGTTCATAGGGTAAGTCCTTTATAAGTGCAACTAATTTTGTTGCACGTCTCTGAACCTTTTCGATCTCCAGAATATCTTTCCGAAAAATTGGGCTCCAAATTTGTGAACAGTATTCCAAAATTGGCCTTAAATAGAATGAGAAAACTGTTCTTGTTGAGGCGATGGAAAGTTTGTTAGACTGGGACTGGGAAGATCGATTCCGTAAGCACTCACCAGCATTATGCGAGACAATATCGTCTATGTGGAAGAGGTTAGGCTCGGGGCCATCCCATGTTTTTAAAAGTCATAACAAGCATATGATGCGGGGTAGGGTTCAGTTAAGTACAACTTTTATCATTGAATAAAATGTTGATATTTAAAACGTTTTATCTACTGTAGAAAAAAGTTGTGTACTACTTTGGATGGACATGGGGAGGGGGGGGGGGGGTCTGGACAATTAGCACTACGCTTGCTATGATGGTCAAAAACATTGAATGGCCCCTTAGACTTAGGGTGTTTGGGGATGAGGACCCTGTGGTCACTTGTAGCTAACAGTGTGGAGTTAAACGGAGTCAGCCCGTCATGGGACCCCTTCTGTGTACAACTGACACCGCTCTTCCCTTTGACCAGAGCCTGGATGTAGTGTGGGTACTCACCTCGTTAATGAAGCCGTAGTGGACGAGCTCCTCGGCCAGCACCGAGGAGCTGTCGTCGTCGGACAGTTCACAAGACAACTGCCGGTTCATCTTGTCGTCCATCCGAAGCAGAATTGTCACCTAGCGTGGGAGAAACAAGGCGGACAGGCATCGTAGTAATGGTACTGAAACGCCCACACATTGAGACAAATGGAGACTGGGCACAGCATGGCAGGTGGGTATCGACAGACACCTCCCCTCCCACAGCAAACATCTGCTTGTTGTACTGCGTCACTTATGGTCTTAACTGTTTACCTCTCATGCTGAAAAATCAACAATTAAAAAAAGAAACCACCGCACTTTACTCCTTAAAAAAACCCTCAAGTTTGTTTAAAAAAGCCAGAAACTATTTTTCTTTTAATAGACAGCAGCGCACCACCCCCAACCCAACTCATGTCTGCGCCTCCTATTATGATTCTATTTATTTCAAATTATTCAACTATGGACACAGTGACAAATTATTGGCAGATGCAAGTAGAAATGTGGTATTTTCAGCATGGAAAAAACATAAATGACTGTTGGCAAAACTGAACTTGTGTAAGGGAACTATCTAGGTGCAGGATTAGACCCTGGTGGAAAGGCAGTGGAAGGTTGCGGACGGGGAAAGAAAGATTATGTGGAAAGAAATCTCCCACTGCAGGCAGTATACCAGCCATGTAGATGCTGCGCAAACAAAACTAGCTGAACACTCTTCTATTATTATTATTTACAACACCTTCAGTAGGAGTCATTCTAAGGAGCTGTGCAATAAAACCATGACATGGCGCATTTACATCATGGTTAAAATAGTTGAACAATAGAACATTTTCATTTACTATTAAAAGCTACCATAAACAGGTTGAGTTGTAAGTATGGGCTAAATTATATTTTTGTCCAGAGATGCTGCTTTCTTGTGTTCAGGGGAACCATATGACTAAGTGTACCAAACTGAACCATCTCGTGGTTCCGTTAGACCCGGACGCCTGGCTGACCTGAAGACACTGCTCACCTGCAGATTGGGACTCTTCTCAATAGGCAGCACCTGACACTGCATCGTCAGCACCATGCGCGACTCGCTGTCCGTCGGCTCGGGTGTCTCCGACTTGACCGAGTCTGCCAGTTCGGGCGACACGGCACGCGGCCGGCCCTGCTGCGCATCACTGTGCGCAAACGCCGTCAGAGGGTACACGCCATTCCTAGAGAACAGGAATACTTAGGTAAGGAGCTGACGTGCCGTCAGAGGGGGCCTGCCATTCCTGGAGAACAGGAAGACTTAAGGAAGCAGCTGATGGCCCGTCACAGAGTGCACGCCATTCCGGGAGAACAGGAATACTTAGGTAAAGCGGCTGTCACACATCACCAGATTGGGGAAACAGAAAGAAACCAAACAAAGTCCGTTGATATCCGGCAAAGTCTGGTTTGCGTCCGTTGCACATCCGTGAACATGCACAAAACTTGGAACGGATGCCACCGGATTGACGTCTACGGTTCTTGTCCGATTTGAGTCCGTTTTGTCCGATTTTAGTCCATTTAGTCCGCTTACTGTCCGTTGGTTATTCGTTCATGTCCGTTCGTCCAGGGGCCTTTGACCTGATATCGCAACATTTTGACACATTTTAATATATTTTGATACTTATCACGCCCGAAGACCTCCGGACTAGACAATTCTGTCCTTTGCTCAATCTGGTCATGTGTGACAGCCGCTTAAGGAGCTGACGGGCCGAGTGTACACGGGATTCCAGGAGAACAGGAACACTTAGGTAAGCAGCTGATGGGCCGTCAGAGGATACATGCCATTCCTGGCGAACAGGAACACCGCACCCTTTAGGTAAGGAGCTCACCAGGCTGCGGCTTTTTAATGTTACACAACCCAAGGAAATCATAACATTTAGCACTCTCAAATAGTTGTGAAATGAGGTCTCGGAGTTGGAATTGTAAAAAAAAGTTACAGATGTGGTTCCGTTGACAGTATGGAGCATAGTCTATATCATAGGAAAACATACAGGTTGCAGGTGAGCATGTAGACGATGCTGGGGGCGTGCATCGGCTCATTTTGAAAGTACTGATATTATTGAAACCAAATCATATTTGTCTAAACATTTCATCTTACATATCTACTTTTTAAGTATTTACTGCTGCCTAGAAGGAATTTAAAGTTGCATAATCATAATCTAATTTTCGAAATCATAACACTTACTTATGTTTAATCCTAAATATCTTATTTAGATATTGATTAATTTAATGCTGCGTAGAAGATATACTAAGTCAGTTTAAATGAACTTGTTACTACTAACGTCTAGGCTTTCCAGAAATTCAATTGGCATATTTTAATTAAAATATTTAAAAAGTGAACTCCTTGAAGTAAAAGTAAAGTAAAACTAAAGTAAACTAATTTATTATAACCAATCGAATATATTACTCTCTATCTTGCATGTTTCAGTTCAAATGGCATAGATATAGAAAAAAGACAAAAACAAAATGCCATTGTCAAAAAAAATATATATATTTTTTAAGTCACTACTAAGTCAAATACATTATAATGATTAATATGATAGTTATACTAGACTTACCTGTAAGTTGATGTATTACTAGGATTTTTACGAATCTACGAATACAAAGGTAATGATCAGGGGAGAGGTCAAGCTCACGCAGGCCAGAAGTAGCCTCAGTATTTGTAGTTAGAGGGAAGCAAAAAACCTAAAACCAGGATCAGGAACCCTATCTCCCAAACTATTCCCATAATTTAATGACAAACCTCTAAATTTTTTCTTTATACTTGAGTTCTCGGGATGTCCCTTTTTCTCCTTCTTCATAGGTGTGGGAGGGTGGGCCCCTGATCCTTACCTTCGCATTTGTAGATTCGTAAGAATCTCAGTAATACGTCAACTTACAGGTAAGTCTAGTATAACTATCATATTCTTACTTCATCTTCCAAACACTGGAAGTTAAGTATCCGGGGAGTCTTTGAAGCACGTTTTTTTTGTGTTCCGACCTTCTTTTTTTAAACTCTTTTCCCCCCCCCCTACTTTCTTCCTTCCTTCCTTTCCTTCTCTCATGGTTCTCATCTTTTTTGTCTCGCCGCTGTTCATGCTGTCAGCATTCTGTAATATTATAATTTCTGTAACATTTGTCGAGTTTTTATAACTACACATTTGTCCCCTTTTATGAAACATGTTATCAAGTATTTTCTTTAAATAAAACTATTTCATTTCTCAAAAATGTATTTTAACTCATCCCAACTGGGCTTTTTATTCATATTTTATTGAATACATGTTTCTTTTTCAGTAACCATTATAACTTTTCTAAACCACTTAGCCTTGTGACTTTAATAACATGTGTTAATTAATTATCATTTGTTTACATTTCCACTTGTTGTATAGTCTTCTGCTAGCTTTATTAGTTTATATATATATATATATATATATATATATATATACATATATATACCTTTTCATATACATCTATAACAAGCTCATCATGAGTACATACCTATAGACACCCATGTGTTACTTAATGTCTAACCAAAGTTCTGTTTAAAATTGTACGTTTGTACCTCACCAGGGTCATCAATCGATTTATGGTAGAACTTAGAAAAACTATTGCTGTCTCACCAGGAGGCATTTCACATGATTGCATTAAGATTTGCCCCCATGGCTTTTGGCGATGCTGGTGCACCTCTGGTGCTATGTCCCTTGTACCTAGTGGTGTCTATTCCTGCGAGGTTTAATACTTCAATAGTCCATCGGGCCAACGTTGCCCTGGAGATAGGTCCGTGTGGTCCTGTGTAAGAGAGTAAAGGTTGCGTATTTTCTCTCCTCACCTTCTCCGTTCTTTCCACATAACTTTTTATTGTTTTCACAACACAAATTCTCCTGTCAGTTGGGTATTTGTAAAACCTCACCGAATCAAGTGGTTGACCTAATTGATTATGCTTTAGAAGTTTTTTCATTTTAAACACTATAGAGTCATTTTCAACTCTCATTCTGTCCACTGCCAGACTTAAAACCATCTGACCCCTTTGTGATGAAACTAGTAACAAAATAACCAGTTCATATAACATTTTTAAGCTTAACTGTGAATTACGTTGGAGTTTAAGAATCCAATTTAACACCACTTCAACACTCCAGAAACTGTTGTATCTGGGTTGTGGTGGCCGCTGTTCATGACAGCTCTTACATAGCCATTTTACCAAGTAGTGTTCACCGACCGTTTTCTCATCAGACCGTGGCAAAATTAAACTTAATGCACACCGTGCCGCATTTAGCGCCCCATACCATACGCCTGTTTCAAAATATGTGCATAGATAATGTAGTACATCCAAAATTAGTTTTGACCAGCTACTAAAATGATTTATTATGTTACCTGCTTTAAACATTTTTAAAGATTTCTTACCATCACTTAAGGTTGTGGAGACACCCACCTGGTCAGGGTGCCTCACTTCTGAAAACCCCTGTTTAGGGCCCCTGGACCACGCCCCTCTTTCGGGATGGACGGCACGTTGCCGCACTGCGCGTAGTCAACTGCCGTCCTACCAAATCTTTTCTCGGGCGGCTGTGCTCTGCTCCCCCAGGTGGAGTTGCCTCTTGCTCTGAACCTGCCATTCCCTCTGAACTGTCTGTTGTACGGGCCTCCGTGTCTTCCTTGATGTTCGAAACTGTTCCTACGTTTTCCACTGTACGCGTGATTTGTATTCATACAGTTGTCAGACACCCTTACTGACTTCAGGAGTTGCTTGTTTCTCTCTCCCAAGTTGTCGCCCAGCAAATATTCTGTCGGCTCTAGGAGATCTCCATACATGTCCCGCTTGTCATTGATTAGTTCTTTTCCAAGTCTGGAATGTACTATTTTTTGCACACTTAGTTTTCGATCCAGTTTCATCTGTGTGTGTGTTGCCACCATTAGCTTTATGGCATTCAGCATGTGGACGCCCTGTGCATCCAACTCTGGGTTGGCCGATCCTCTTTATAGAATTAAGTCGATAGTGGGTACTATGCATTCCCACTATGACTTTAGCCACAGTCAAGAGCGCATTTTCCCCCTCTTTCCAACTCTCGGTGAACCGGATTTCTTCATTTAGGATCTGGACTCTTGCCAGGGCACGTCAGCCAACCCCGTGTACAGTTGAGAAATCTCCCGAATAGTCTTAAAATGTTTCTGCGCTCCTAATGGGACACCATAGTAATGTTGGATCGCCCCCGCCATACTCTCAATTATTGTGATGCGTGGAGTTATGGGTTTTTTAGCCTTCTTATATGTCTCCTGGAGCTCGGTCAGAAGTGAGCCTTGATGTAAATTTGTATCTAATTTAAACTTTCGCCTTGTTTTTTGTACCATATGCTGAGTTGTAGTTCCCATACTGCTAACACTCTGTGTTGCCGTAGCTTGTGGCTGCTCGGCTGGCATAGGCTTTGGTGGCGGCGGCATCCTAAAACTCTTGAATGGCAAAGTTTTTCTCATATCCGCAACCGGCTCATTGGCCCGTCGTCACCGGCTTCAACTTCACTAAGCCAGATCTTATCGCCAACAACTGTTCTGCCGTATTCATTGAGCTTATTGAGTCATTTTCCTCCTCTTCCCAGTACTGGCAGTCTTTTTTAAAATTTAATTTTTTTTTTAGTGAAGCTGTATTTATACTGTCCATAGCATATAAGCCCGGGTACCCAGGCTTGTTTTCAATGCTGGCCAGCTGTAGTGTTGGCGTTATCTTACCACACAGTAGCTGCTGATAAGGTATTTGATTGCCTGCATTTCAGTAGCAGATAGATAATTGGTTGGTATGGTTAGTAGCCTATGTTAGTTTTTTTAGGATTTTTTTGGCATATATATATTTTATTTTTGTCTACTCTTATTACTAGACTAGCCTACTCCTATTTACACATCACAGGCTTGTAAGTAGCTGTGTGGTGTCTTATCTGGCTACTTCTGGCATGGTTACCTTCCATTGGGCATCCCGCTGGTGGGCCGTGACATATTACATGTCTCTTCTTTGCAGTGCAGCTTAGTGGGGGTTTCCTAGCCTTATTTTGCACAGATATTTGTTGTAAGTTTTTAGGTCAGGAATTTGTCGTTCCTTTACTGTTTAGGCATTCCACACCTTGGCAGCCATTTCTGCGTGCTTCTCTCATGAGCGTTTATTTGGCTTCTGGTCTGCTTTATTAGTGGTGCATTATTTGCTCTAGTAGCCCTTTGTGGTTTTGTTAGGAGTTTATTGTTTTGCCTATAGCTATATGGTAATGTTTTCAAATGAATTATTCTCCTATTTTCTAGTAATTTCACTTTGGTTCTTTTATGTATGTCATAGGTGGGGTGCAGCTTGTCTACTCTTAAGACAGATTTTTAGGGCTCTGTTCTGCAGTATTTGCAGTTTTTGTAGTAGTTCTTTTCTCACACCCATGTAGTTTACATCTCCATAGTCAAAATATGGGAGCACCATGTTCTTGAAGATTTTTATTGACATTTCTTGTGTAGTCTCTTAGCTTTGCAAATAGCCACAGTTTGTGGTTTACATTTTAGATAATTTATTTATACATTGGTTGTAATTTAGTTGGCTGTCCAACTCAAGGCCTATGTATTTGTAATGGTCTACATTTTCTAATGTTTGGTTTCCTAACTTACAGTGTAGTTTTCTTTCTGGCATTTGTTTATGCGAGAAAATCATCTTCCTCTGGTTCGTAATCTGCCCACTCACAGTCGCCGCTTACATCATGACCCACATGTCTCGCGGCTGCCATCTTGACCCAGAAAGTTCTCGCTTTCGCAACGCATCTCATCTCGAACATTATTACATAACTGTTCTGATTCTAGTCGAAACGACTTAGCTTCTTCTCGACCAGCATTTCCTCATACATCTTCGTGAAATCAAGCATATCGGATACCGTCGCTTTTTCGGATGATACAGTCCCATTATTTGCCATGCTAGCTTGATCTACATCGGTTTGCTTTGCACGTGTCTTTACTTTCGTATCGGCCGCCATCTTTTTTTGTGGCTTTGCTTTGGCTAGCCTGGATGGTTCTGCCATTTCACTGTCCAATTCGCTTAAACATTGTAACAATATCGGTGGCTGGTCTTCAGTAGACATAATTTTTGCCATCTTCGGTGTATTTTCAACCAAGTTCAGTCAGTAATGCGACCACTCCATCAATATCAGCGTTGAAGCTTGTATTCGAACGGACGAGATGGTGTACGTGCACAAATCTCGCAGTCTTACTGGCTGTTATGAAAAAATATCGTAATGAGGCATTTAGCACAATAATACCGCCTCACAACTTCTCTCACAGGCACAGCAAGACAACACGATTATTTCCACTACAATCTTCAATCAATTTGTCTCGTGATTTTGTCCAAAATCCTCCTAATTGACTTACCTTTTTTAGCCTCCTCCAACTCGCTGTTGCCACTTCGTTGCCAATTTTCAAACTGAGGCTACTTCCAGCCTGCGTGAGCTTGACCTCTCCGCGGACACTTAACTTCCGGTGTTCAGAAGATGAAGTAAGAATCTAATATATATATATATATATCTTTTAATGTAGCAGAAATTCAAAATCTATAGATTATGCAACTTTAAACAAAACTGTTATTGTGTGACTGAAATACCTCGATCCAGATGAAAGTCCTTGCGGTGGAAGGGGCGGGGGGGTATTTTCGATTTGCAAACTAGGAACGCTCAAATAATTCTATCACAACAAGGCTAGATAATGTTTTAAAATTTAGTAGTAGCCATGCCAACTCACTTCACATCTTCTAGGAACTTCTCCAGCTCCAGGGGATTGGCTTGCGACGCTCTAGAAAAGGAGAAGAATAGGGTAAAGTCGGGGCCTGATAAGAGTAGCAGCATCCGTACACATGTGAAGATATGGAATTCAAGGCTATTTCAAGGCTTTTCAAGGCTGTTTTTAATAGGAATTCAGGACTACTTTCAAATGGATTTCATGAAAAAACAACAATGGCAAATGGCGATTTTGGACTAATTTATATCAGCAGGGACAGTTTAATAGAATTCAAGGCTTTTCAACACTAATTACCCAAAATAGGTTAAATTCAAGGTTTTTCAAGGCCTTGAAATGGGGCAAATGAAGTTCAAGACTTTTCAAGACTTTCCAGGCCCGATACGGACCCTGGAGTGGTAATCTGAGATGACTGAAGACAGCCTGGAGGGGCGTCTCCTCAGGTGATGCACAGCGAAAGAAAGATAGCCGAGCCACAGTGGCACTAAGAAGGCAAATCAAAGTGCTGATCATTTGATTAACATTTGCCAAAGCGCCTGCTTTAAAAAAGAAAACTAAACCATATTTATAACTTAGAGAAAGCATACTTTCACGTAACATAGTTGGATTGGCCATTTATTCCTGGAAATCTGTCAGAAATTGAGCAGAATTCAGTAATACCCGCATGTTATTTTCCTATTATTTATACATAATAAGCGTCTAAAGTTGGCTAATAATGACAGCTGATAATAAACCTAAACTAATCTGGTTATTTCAGTTTCTCTACTTCTGATCGCCTCACAATTATCACTGCAAAATTGGTATGGAGGCGAGCAAAACTAGACGTGAAATAACAAAGGTATCAAATATAAACTCAACTGGCATAACTCTTTGTCTTGTGACCGATACTCAATGGGGATATTGTGGTATGGCTTCCAACACCCGGGGAGTGGAGGTGGGTTTTAGTTTAGTTAGAACAACATGACAGAAGAGGTGGCGATCAGGGTCCTACCGACGTCTACGTGCTGGGCACAACCAAAAGGTTTCAAACACTCGGCTACCGTCTACTGAAGGTAACGCTTCTAAATAATGTTGTCAATGGCTAATCAATGGATATTAGTCAGAAAGTATACTTGTATTGTCATACGAATCTTACCTGGTATACACATCTAAATATATTTACGATCACATATATCACATGTATGTATGTATGTATGTATGTATGTATGTATGTATGTATGTATGTATGTATGTATGTATGTATGTATGTATGTATGTATGTATGTATGTATGTATGTATGTATGTATGTATGTATGTATGTATGTATGTATGTATGTATGTATGTATGTATGTATGTATGTATCTATGTATGTATGTATATGCATGCATAGATGAGTGACTGGTGTGTGTGATTGACATTACTATTACCTAAATATAAAACCTTAGTACCTGCTTGTTGGGCCAGTTGGAACGAGCGGCAGGGAACAGAGGGTCCGAGTATTTCAACCTACCTAAACGATGGCCTTACATTGTGTACAGTTCACGACAATTGCAACCACCATGTACCCTCCTCCCATATAAGATGACCGTTGAGGCCAGGATGGAACCCCATATCTGTATTATTAATATCTGCTCCCCATTCCAGATAGCGCATGTACATAAACCGATTGTTTGCCTTAAATCTGGAAACTGGGGACGCAGACTTATAAAATTCCAGACTTATACGATAAGTTATAGGATGCCAGGTATTAGAAGTGTCGACTCTGCATAAGTACACTCAGCCCAGTTTGATTCTGTTGACAGCTACATGCCACCAGTTTGCATCTACACAATACAAATGACAGGGCACCCCACTTCAAAACTGCTTGCAAAACCTCCTTACCAACGTAAAGCACAAACAAATTTTAGAGTTACTCAGAGCAGTGTATTGGCTCCTGTAATTTTAGCTATGTTTTTGTGAGTTAAATTTTGCCATTAATTAACAATAATAAATTATGCTGTCACTTGACATGGATCTGACCGTTTCGGAATTTAGTGTAAATTTCAAGGTAGGTATGTGAATGTGATTAACGAGACTGACAGAATAGATACCACTCCCTTTTCACCGCGCATATGGCCCTTGCTGACAACACTGCATTAATACAGCAATCACTCAATCAATCAGCCGAGACAACTTCAGGGAAACAATCAGGTTACAGCATTTAACACCAACTGTCCCTTCTTTGGTTTCTGCTGAGAAATTATCATTTGAAGACAGTAATAGATCTCATAATGACCCATCCCAACTCCATTATCTCATAATGAAAACTGGACGGGGTGGTCAAGCTGGTAAGGCACCCAGTTCCAATGCAGTAGGTCATGGGTTCAATCACCAGCTGAACAAATTGAATCTTGTCACTACCTTGCTTGGTGCTCGGCATTACTAGGATAGGGAAACAGCTAGATGGCTTAGTGTCAACATAACGTGACTGAGTGGGATATCGTGGCATGGCGTTTACAACACTGTATCCCACTGATGCAGCACTATAAAGTCCTCCCCAATGTACATTGCCATAAGTCGGTACACAAGTTAATATGGCCCCCATATGTTGCTAGGAGGTAAAATGTCACTAAACCAATCTCACAATGACTCCCTCCCTCTCTATCCCGAGAAACATTGCACTGATATTCACAAGTACAGCTATAGCTCAGTTGTAAAATAATAGTCCATTTACACATACCACTGAAATAACTGACTTCGCCTCTATTCAAAACACCAGAGGTTTAAGCATTTTGATGGCTATGGTGATATAATCGAATAAAATGTAAGCATGTTAATTTTCAAACAAATTAGGTTAAATGACAACCGTTCTCTAAATTAAATTAAATAGTATAACAAAAAAAAGAAGTAAATTTAGTAGCGTCGATAATGTCGTTATCGTAGTGACCTCTTTTTAGTTATTATTTTATTGGTTCCCATGTGCTTTGCTTTAAAAAAAATGCTGATCTTTCTAAGAACGAGGCCTTAAACCATTTATTGGTGGTAAAAAATATGTTAACACATGAAGAGGTGTGGCCAACAGATAACAAGGGGTGGAACTGGTGAACGCAGTGTTAAATGCGGGCAGCGATGTCACTGCCCGTGGACACGTCAGTCAGAACTTGCAGCAACGAGGGTCAAGTAAACATTCCAAACAATGTGCCCTATTCACACCAGGTGGCACCACTAGAGCAATGGGGAGCGGCGCTCGGGTTAGCCGGAAGGAATGGAGGGGGGGCTAATGTGATTCTCGGACCATGCTTGCAGCCTATTCGATCCGGTGTCTACCGCCATCTTGTAAAAGTGTTGGCTGGCGCTGATGTCTGGGCAGAAGCAAGGCATTCTTATGGAATGCAGGTATTTATGGAGGTATATCGACATTGTACATCTTAGAGAATTATATACATGTGGAAAATGGACCATCTCCCACCCTCCATTTAAATATTTAATTAAACATTTTTGCATATATATATTTTTTAATATTTGTTAAATAGCCTACTGACTGCACACACAATTAATTGCTTGGAAGCAAGAAGTTGAAGGTCATTTGATGGAAGGTCTGTTTTATGTCACAGACGGACAGAAGCAGGCCAAGTCCAACAAAACTCAGCCTCCTCCATTTTAAATGCGTTACATACTGGTTTTTTGCTAACGTAAATAAAATAACTATCGGGGAGGTTTTCTGTAAATACATAGAGCAGTAATGGTCATTGGGGGAATACTGTGTGTGTGCGTGTGCGCGTGTGTCTGTCTATGAGAGGGCTATTTAGGTGTGGCAGTGTGTGTGCTTGCTTAGATGTATGTATTTGTTTAGGTGTATGTGTGCTTGTGTATATGACTTGTGAGTGGATATATTTAGGTGTGTGTATGTGTAAGTGTGTGTGCGTAGGTGCATGTGTGTTTGTTTAGGTCAGGGATGAGTGGTTTCCATGAAAAAAAGCGGAAATGCAGATATTCTCCCATAGGTTTAGCATTGTCAGGGAGTCGCGGAAAAATACCGGAAGTTAGGTTTCAACTAGCCTTGTTGTGCTTGCATTATCGCCATTATCTAACACTTTATTGCTTAGGTTTTATGTTCTAAATGCATCTAAGGTCATATAAGAACGGGATTCGAACCACCCAACTGTGGTCATATACATCCCATCTTTTTGAGAGAAAAAATTAACGTTAATCGAATATAAGAAATCCTGGAAATCCGCGAAACAGTGGAGGTCTTTCATCTTTGTTAGGTGTATGTGTGTTTGTTTAGGTCAAAGACCCTATAATACTAAGACGGCTCACTCAGCCTGTACTGTGTAATCAAAATGATCAAACCCACCACTTGGTGCGCTGGTCCTCTTGGTTAAACAGTTGCTATATTATATGTATAAATGTATATAATAATGTGAAAGATGTGTGATGATGGCGATGATGATGATGCTGATGATAATGTGTATTTGTTCATAGCAATTTCATATTGATGTGTATTCATACTTACCTATCTCATGTATAATGTAATTGTTAAACACCAACATGTTAAACACCAACCAGCAGCCGGGCTGATCAAATCCACCACAAGGTGGCACTACAAAATTTAGATTACCATGGGAGAGATACAGAGTGAGCCGTCGTAGTATTATAGGGTCTTTGGCTTGCATTATCGCCATTATCTAACACTTTATTGCTTAGGTTTTATGTTCTAAATACATCTAAGGTCATATAAGAACGGGTTTCGAACCACCCAACTGTTGTCATATACATCCCATCTTTTTGAGAAAAAATTTAACGTTAATTGATTATAAGAAATCCTGGAAATCCACGAAACCGTGGAGGTCTTTCATCTCTGTTAGGTGTATGTGTGTTTGTTTAGGTGTATGCATATCTGTTTAGGTGTATGTGTGTTTGCTTAGGTGTATGCGTATTTTTTAGGTGCATGTGTATTTGTTTAGGTGCATGTGAGTCTGTGTTTGTTTAGGTGTATGTGTGCAAGTGTTTCTATGCTAAAGGACGTATTTAGGTAGGTGTGTCTGTCTGTCTGTTTGTCTGAGTTTGTGTTCAGGCGTGCGCGCGTCTCTTGTGACAATATGTGTGTGTGTGTGTGTGTGTATGGGGAGGGGGGCAGGAAGCAATCTAATAAGGCTTTATTCGGCGGGATATCATTAATACGAACAGCGTCTGACGATAATTATTCACAGGTTGTTAATTGTCACAAGAAGTAAGAAGTGCCATGCAGTGACGCAGGGACAACAGGCGTATGTAATCAAATGTAACTGTATTCGGAATGTGTACACGAGAACAACGTGCCGAGATGCCCAAGTCTAACAACCAAGTCGGTGCAGCCCGCCATACTTACTGAGAAACGCTTCACGTCATGAAACAAATACAGCAAAACATCAGTGACTGCCATTTGTTGTGTGCTGTGTGCTGGGATGAGTGACATATGAGGTCCAGTCCAGTAACCCCTCCCCCTCCGGACCCCACTGTGGAGACCTTCATCCCACCCCCTCCTCCCACCTCCGTCGCCCCATACTACCGCCCCCACTGTGGAGTCTTTCATCCCACCCCCCTCCTCCTCCGACCTCGGTCGCCCCGCACTACCGCCCCCACTGTGGAGACTTTCATCCCACCCCCCTCCTCCCACGTCGGTCGCCCCCTACTACCGCCCCCCCCCCACTGTGGATCCTTTCATCCCGCCCCCCTCCTCCCACCTCGGTCGCCCCGCCCACTACTCATCCGCCCCCCCTCCTCCACTCGGTACCTCCCCCACTGTGGAGACTTCATCCCGCCCCCCCTCCCACCTCGTCGCCCCGCAATACCACCCCCACTGTGGAGACTCATCCCCCCCCCTCCCTCCCACCTCGGTCGCCCGCCATACCCCCCCACTGTGGAGACTTTCATCCACCCCCCTCCTCCCACCTCGTTGCCCGCAATACCACCCCCACTGTGGAGACTTGCCCCCCCCCTCCTCCCACCTCGGTCGCCCCGCACTACCCCCCCACTGTGGAGACTTTCATCCCACCCCCCTCCTCCCACCTCGGTCGCCCCGCACTTCCACCCCACTGTGGAGACTTTCACCCGATCCCCTCCTCCCACCTCGTCGCCCACTACTTCCACCCCCACTGTGGAGACTTTCATCCCGCCCCCTCCTCCCACCCCCTTCCACCCCTCTGTGGACTTTCATCCCCCCCCCTCCTCCCACCTCGGTCGACCCCACTCACCCCCCACTGTGGAGACTTTCATCCCACCCCCCTCCTCCCACCTCGGTCGCCCCCTACTTCCACCCCCACTGTGGAGACTTTCATCCCCTCCCTCCTCCCACCTCGGTCGCCCCCTACTTCCCCCCACTGTGGAGATTTCCATCCCCCCCTCCTCTGGACCCCCTCAATACCCTCCTCCACTGTCGAACTTTCCACCCTACCACCCCCTTTCATCCCCCCCTCCTTCCACCTCGTCGCCCCTACTTCCACCCCCACTGTGGAGACTTTCATCCCCCCCCCCTCCCACCTCTTCGACCTCCCACTTCCACCCCCACTGTGGAGACTTTCATTCCCCTCCCCTCCTCCCACCTCGGTCGCCCCCTACTTCCGCCCCCACTGTGGAGACTTTTCACCCGCTCCCCCTCCTCCCACCTCGGTCGCCCCCTACTCCCCACTGTGGAGACTTCATCCCATCCCTCTCCCACCTCTGTCAACCCGCACTACCACCCCCACTGTGGATACCTTCATCCCGCCCCCCTCCTCCCACCTCGGTCGCCCAATACTACCACCCCCTATGTGGAGACTTTCATCCCGCCCCCCTCCTCCCACCTCGGTCGCCCCGCAATACCGCCCCCACTGTGGAGACCTTCATCCCACCCCCCTCCTCCCACCTCAGGTTGGACATTAATGCCACGTAGTTGACGTAATCGTAACGTCGGTATAGCGTAGTTATAACGTGGTTCAATGAGTGAGGACAAAGGAATAATTAATTGTGTCAACGAGAGGCTAGTGAAACTCCGTGCGCGCGGCGGGAGCCTAGCGTGACATTAGTGGCGGCTTAGCGTCGAGCGGGCGTAATGACCAAAATTCACCTACGTCGGCTCACGTTAGCTCGTTACGTCTTACCGTGACAGGCCTATTAGAATGGGCACTCGCCGGAAATGGCACGTGCCAAATACGACAGTGGCGCCACCTTTCAGCCCAGTAGTTCAACCACAGTTGAGGGTTGCTACATTATAACTAATATAAATGCTAAAAACTTCATTGAGCTCTAGAAATGAAATTACAATTTTTTTTAAACCCAACAAAAATACCCAATGTAATATAGATCATTTTACAGTGTGATGTCATTATTTAAGATTTTCTGAAAAGGTTTGCGAAGTGATGCTAAAGGGAAGATTGACAGCCTCGACAGTAATTATTCTACCCGATATATCTTACTAAAAGCCGGGCGTGGCGCTCCCTGGCTACACACATACAGTAAGAGCTAACGCAGGCACCTGTAATGACGTCGGGGGCGGGAGTTATGGTGGACCTTCTTTTTGTTTTAATCTCGCGCTATAACCCGAGAATGCTACAGGTGTAACATATAAAACAGAAACCAGCAGCGCTTAAGACAGAAATATACACACACCACCAGATAAACTGGAGAAACTTTAGTCTCACCACAACTGACATTCCTACTCAGTTGGACCATAAAGACAACAATTGTGAGAAATAGGTACATTGACACAAGTACCTTCATCCCCCCCCCCCCACGTCCTCCCACCCACACTAGACCAGACGAGGGCCGGCTGGTACTCACGTCCACAGCACCGGAGGCTCCTCGCTGTGGCGGTGCATGATCTCGGCGATCACTTGGTGAGGGTCGATCTTGGCTTGGTACGCGTCCTCCAGCGTGTTCTCAGGCAGCTTACCTGCAGTGTGTTGGAAGCGGACATTAGTGTTAGAGGTGCCAACAATTCACTCACATGAACCAGGACCTTTACCACTCACTGCAGTGACATTGGTCACTGACATCAGTGACGCTGGTCACTAAGATCAGTGATATTGGTCACTAACATCAGTGACACTGGTCACTGACATCAGTAACATTGGTCACTGACATCAGTGACATTGGTCAATGGCATTGGTCACTGATTTCAGTGACACTGGCCCCAACATCAGTGATATTGGTCACTGACAGCAGTGACATTGGTCACTAACATCAGTGACATTGGTAAGAATTTCAACTTTTATGGTTATGCCCCCAAAAAGTATTACCGTTATGACTAGTCCTAAACAAGTTATGTTTGGACATTCAATGCAAACTGTTGCCAATAGATGATTTGGGGGGGGGGGGGAATCAATTCAAGAAAATTCTTTTAAAGGCAATAATTAATAAGTTCACAGAAGATGGCAATACTACCCATGCTTTTCTGATCTTTGAGCTTCTGCACTCGACCAGTAAACCTCTCATTTAGGCTGAGACAGTGAGAGTGTTTCAGGGTGTTTGGCAAATTTTCATGGCCATCCCAAATTAAAGGCTTCTCAAAAGGCATCCTCGAATTCCATACATTTTTGTTAAAGATTATTTGAAACCTGCAGCCTGCACATACGGCAGTGGGCACCAGCCACACACGTTACGTTATTCAATGCATTTTTGTTATTGTCATGTTCCTAAAATCCAGTCCACTAACTCTAAAATCTACCCTTTCATCCTATACTTTAGTAAATTGCATAATTTAATCAATGCAACTAATCAATGCAACTAATTCAATTTGTGACGCTTTTTCATGGTTTTAGAAGTCTATTCAGCATTCTATCGAAAGAAACAGATTTAACTGGTTTATTTTGGGTGGGTGGGGGTCTAAATCCTACTAACACCTAGGGTTATCAGCGATGTGATTGGCCATCAGCAAAAACACTCGGAAAGTTAGGCTAGGGGCAACGGCCCCAGAAGGTCACTTAATCATTTTAAGGGCCTTAAAAGTATTTTCAGCAGGAAACTATACATGTTTCCTTTGTTTAACCACGTAAGTCAATCCCTTACCCCCCCCCCCCCCCCCATCCCCACATAACTATTATATTTTTGTCACCAGATCTGCACAAATCACACGAATCATCAATTTCCTTATTAAAAACTCAGAAATCTGCGGGGAAAATCA
This sequence comes from Branchipolynoe longqiensis, assembly GCA_030323885.1. NCBI lineage: Eukaryota > Metazoa > Annelida > Polychaeta > Phyllodocida > Polynoidae > Branchipolynoe > Branchipolynoe longqiensis. Next base: position 107,924,358 of record CM059187.1, on the reverse strand, counting down.
CATCACTGGCTATTATCACAAGACAGTAGATGAGTTATAATAATCAACGAGCAATTAAATGTCACTACTGCAATAGCGGATTTGAGTCCGCTCAGATATGACCTTAGATAATGGCAGGACATAAAACAACAACAAAACAATCCAATCGGCTCTGAAAGATCATAAGGCCAAATAAAAGAAAATGGGTGATCGCCCCAGCCCTTGCTTGAAAAATCGCCCGCTCTCATTTAAAAAAAAAAAGTTTTGTTTAAAACCTGTTAAAAATGCGTTAGGGTAGCAACAATTCAACTTTTCTATCAATGTTTTGAGTCATTGGTTTGACCCGGCCAGGGTTCGAACCCAGGAGTTCGAATCGAATCCAATGACCTACTAGAATTGGAGGTGGACGTTTACCTCATTCGGCCATCGCGTCTTAGTATGTATTATGTCTACGTCATATGGCATAAACAAACAAAAATTAACAAAAGAACAACTGCCCACCCGCCCCTGATTTGTGTGATCAAAAGGACGATCACCAATTATTTTGTTATTTGGCCTACATGGGGCATGGAAAGGTGGCGCACTTACTGGCGTTCTTGGTGACGAACGTGTGAGCGGCTAACAACTTGAGTGAGTGCACCTCAAATAATACTGTGTGGAAGAGCAGCTCCCTAGCCGTGGGCCTCTTCTTGGGGTCCGGCTCGAGGCACAGACTAATGAAATCCTGCAGCAAGAAATGGTCACCCACAAGCACACTTATTAAACTGTAACCGGTCAGAGTATTGACACCAAACATCAGCGCAAACTACGCTAATTAAATGATCAATTGCACGTTACTTGACCACTGAACCAGTTATAACGTTTTCCTTTTCTCTGACCAACTGAATCAATTTAACGAAGAAAAGAAAAAAACACACAACTAAATCAATGAAAATAATATTATTACAGACATAAAACTGAATAGCTATTGACGCGGAGCGATTTTTATTTGTCAAAGTAAATATTTCATACCTTTATTTTCAGTGCTGAAACAGCAATTTCTTTTTATAAATACAAAGATTTTTATACAAAAATATAACCCTTCATTGAGCTCTCTACGTAGACAACAATATATAAACCTAATGTAGGAACTTCATATTCTAACATGCAGTGGCGCACAAAATGGCAACAAGAAAAGGTGAATGGGGGAATTAGATCGTTCACTAATTATAGGTACAACTTAGATGGATGAGAAGGAGGCAGCTAATGGAACCTAAACCTGGATACAACAGGCACCGGCTGCTAGCTGGTTGGGATCAGGAATTAGGGTTAGTGTGGAGAAGACTAAGCTTACCCGTTGCCACATGTCCTCAATCGACTCGAGGGCTTTCTTGATGGAGTCCTGGTTTATGCGGTGCCCAGTGTCACCGTTGCCGGGGATTTCCAGAACAGCCATCTACAACACACAGGCAATTGTCACTGTGTTGTCACAGATGAGTTCGACGCCAGACGGAGGATACCCGCGGACAGACCAAGACAAAGTTACGAATCAGATCAAGACGGCACAGATTGCAGCAATATTCAAAATTGAAGTAACATTCAACATAAGTCATAAATTATCACTGACGATATCAAATGTACACAAATGATAGTAACTATTCGGAAATCGAGAATACCCGTATTCTGATGGGTCTACATTTTTTGGTTTAATTGTTTTGTTTTTTTTAAACTGCACAATCCGATGAAAGCGTCAAATTGTCATAACAAAACTACTTACTTAGATGTGATCCTACATATCTAACTTAGATATTGGTGTGCCCAATAAAGATTTATTGCAGTTTGCTGTTACTGTGCTAAGCAACTATGCACGAAATTGGGTAAATAAAGCCGATGTCCAGCATTTCAGTTTTCCCCAACAAAAGTAATTTGGCATGTTTTCAATTCAAAATATCCCCAAAGTTAACGCTTTAAAATAAAAGCAAAGTGGATAAATATCAGTCTAATATATTAATCTAAAGATATATACAGTATGACCCCGTTATAACGCGATCGTTCCGGTCCATATAATGTCGAAAAAATCGGAGTTTCGGTAAATCGGGGTTCAGTTTACCTTTGAATTAAAGAATTCTGGGTCCAATCACCCATGGCGTTATATCCGAATTCGCGTTAAATCGTTAAATGGAGTTTCACTCCATAAGGCAGATTATGCAACGTGAAATAGATATTTAGATAAAAATCAGCTAGTTACATTTTACTGCAATTCAGCTTTGATAATTAAGTATAAAAAATTTGCGAGTGCTTACCTCTAAGGCACATATGCCAAATGAGTAGATATCTACAGCAGTTGTCACGGGGGCATCGTCTGAAAATAAACCACCAGAAAGCTGAATGCATGTTGAACATATCATTTCCATTACATTGATGCAACCTAGCCTGGGGCTCGGCATTGATAGGAAAAAGAACGAATTGGTTTGATCAATATCTGGACTGAGTGGGTGGGATATTGGGTCATGATGCCTGTGGGACAGCACTATAAGGTCGCCATGACAGTATCACAAGTGACTACTCATCCTGATATGACTTTGGGTGTTGCCAGGATATTGAGTTGAGATATAGTGACGACACGGTATGGCTTCCTCAAGGGCTTATCTACTAGCCAAGCAAACAATGTTACATTAAATTAAAGTTCATACTTACACGGTCCAAACACATGTGAACATATGGAATTGAAGGCTATTTCAAGGCTATTTTTTCAATAGGAATTCAAGGCTATTTCAAGGCAGTTTTTTCAATAGGAATTCAGGGCTGTTTCAAGGCTGTTTTTCAATAGGAATTCAAGGCTATTTCAAAGCAGTTTTTTTCATTTGGATTTCAGGGGAAAAGACAACAATGGCGAATGGCGATTTCAGACTAACAGTGGGGACAGTTTAATGGAATTCAAGGCTTTTCAATACTAATTACCCAAAATAGGTTAAATTCAAGGATTTTCAAGGCCTTGAAATGGGGAAAATGAAGTCACTTTCCAAGACTGTCCAGGCCCCGTACTTATGCAAATTACATTGTTACAACAAATCTGCAATTGAAATCTGTAAAGGTCCGAACAAACAAACACACAAACAGTTTTAAAACACGACAGAATGAACTCACCCCCATACTCAGGCGCCACGTAGTGCATGTTCCTCGCCTCCTGCTTGTACGTCTTGACATGGCTGTAGATCGCATCGGGGGCCACTGCAAGACACCAGAACCAGAGCGCCATCAGTGGGCGACCAGCAGCGGCCGGGAGGAGCCGAGGCACGGCGACCGGCGACCGGCGACCGGCGACCGGGAATGACCGCCCGACGGGCTGCCCTCCTGTACGAGACCATGCCCACCACTTCTACCCGAACCAGTAACTGGGCTCAGCAATACGGAGGCCACAGTGCACAGCCAGAGGCAAAGCCGGACATACACTGATACAGCCCTCACTTAGCGTCCAATGCAACACTAGATAGTGATTTCACTATCATTGAGAAGTGCATAGTACATGGTTATTATTAAAGAACTTGTAGTCATGACGTTACCAATTGTATTTCAGTCAGGACACCACACCCACTCCCCCAAGTACAGCGAGATGTTTGTTATGCTTCTTTACGCCACAGCAAATCAAAGACGATGAGTATAATACAATTAGATGAAAGCGCTCCTACCTGTTACACTCGTTTTATGGTAGTTTTTTTCTATTCATTTTGTTTGTTTACATCACTGGTAACTAACTAGCAATTATTCCATCTGTTAGTTGACTCAGAACGCTAAGTAGCTCAATAATACAATCATTAAACATTACAGCCCTATCAGCACGTTACATTGCATTGTATTATTCTTCTATTTTGTAAACAAAAAGAATCATACCGAGCAACATCAACAAAATACCGCTACAACGAAACTAATATAATAAGGACACCACTTTGAAAGTTGACTCGCTCATTATTGTACAGTTCACAATAGGTTATATTAGTTTATATTTGAACATGCGGCTATTAACAGATTCTCCTTTATTTTTTGATTAATGAGAGCAGGGTTGTGGGAGTGGTTCTGGGGCATGCACAGTAACCATTAAACCATACCTCCCCCATTCACACCCGGCCCTCCCCACCTGGGCATGTACCCCAAGCTGCTTTTCTAGGTTTCGGCCATATTGTTCAGATAAATATATTAGATTAATTATTATCTTTGTTTGCTTGGTGTTGCTTTATGTCCTATCAACATCTGCAGTCATATCAGGACAGGTACCGACTTGTGACTGCACACTCATGGCGACTTTATAGTGCTGCCTGACTGGGAGGCACTGCCGCCATGACTGGATATCCCAGTCAGATTATCCTACTACTGTGCTAACCAGTCCTTGCCCTATCCTATTAATGCCGAGTGCTGGGCTAGGTACTAACAAGCATCAATGCTATAAGTCATTAGCTTGACTGAGCTGGGATTCCAACTTCCGACGTTCAGTACATCATTGGCTTCAGCAGTGACTCAGTATTCCTTCTATGCAACAATAAATGGTTAATGAGTGCACCCATATGTAAGTTGGATTTGACAATTTGATGCTTTCATCGGGCTTTCATCGCAGCTCGAAGCTTTCTCTTACTAATCTCATTTTGATATTTTGTATTATCATCAACCGGAAATCACCTGCAAACCACATAGGTGGTAGTGCTAGCCACAAAGGCATGCCATCGATTTGAGCCCCGGGATTTCCACTACCGTTCCCACACCGACACCCTGCAGGATGTAGCAAAGATAACACATCACTTCCGGGTTGGCCACCTCATCACTGGTCCCCGGGTCCTCGCACTGGTTCCCGGCCCGGGTCACCGGACGGTGATAGCATTGCCACATGCACAGCACTATAGCTGTAGCTTTAAATTGGTGTTTGAAAATTAAAAAATAGGCTTATTCTCTAACCAAAAGTACTTAAAGTTTAAAGCCGTTTTATCATAAAGTTACTAAGGAAAAGCTGCAGTTGCTCCTGAAGAAATGTATCGAATTCCTCTTTCAGCCTAAGAGAATGATCAAGACATCAGTTGAAATAATTTATTATTTCATTGTTTCTCCATTCAATAAAAATGAAGACACTGACAAAAAGAAATATAAAGCTTCCAGCTTGTCCATCAATATGCACTAGCTGAGCATCCCTGCAATGATGAACTCTAATCTGGATAAAAAAGGGTAACTATGACTATGAATATGATAACTAGCCGCCAGCACCATGACCTGATATCCCACTGTCACATTATCCTGACACTGAGCCAACCAGTCCATGCCCTATACTAATAATGCCGAGCACCAGGCTAGGAAGCGACAAGTATCAATTTTTAAGTTATTGGTTTGACTTGACCAGGAATAGAACCAATGAACCCAAGGGTTCAGATCCCTTGAACTCCCAAAACAGGAGACGGATGATCAACTCATTTGGCCATCCCGTCTGGTCCCAACAAGTCAGAAACGACATATTAACAGAGTGAGTCAGCGAATAAATGCCTTAATTCAATTTCTTTCAGCGACAGTGGCTGACACCGGATATAAAAGCAACAAAGGACCTCCCTCACCCCGACCACCCCCCCCCCCAAAAACACATAAAAAACAACAGAAAACGTCAGAAACAAAGCAAACTGCGCACCTGGAGGAGCCCAATGCAGATGCACATCGACAGAAATCATCCCAGAAAGTCACAAACAATTCCTGGAAATCAATGCAGAAAGGGTCTCGGAGACTTGAGGCTATAAAAGAAAACCCTAATTGACAAAAACACTGGTCTACCCCAAACCCAAACCAGGAAGGAACATTGTAAATAGGATCGAAAAGCTAGCTAGATTGGTTTGAGACACACTAGAAGGATTAATCGGGCATTAAGCAAAAAAAGAAGAATTAAAATAAACATATGTGCAAACACATCAAAACCATAAAGAAAGCAAAGCTACCATAACAAACAAAACTTTGATACAGGGCAAATTAGCTAGGAATGCCCAACACAATTGAATTTCAATGACCTAAAATAAAAGAGCTTAATTCACAATCTTAACAGATATTTGATTATACTCATATCCGCGCACACACATCTGCTGTGCATATTTATGGGGTATCTCAAAAACTAATCCAACAGGTCTCTGTGATGCAAACCGAGAAGTCAATGAAGGATTATATAGCATTTGCACAATGAAAGCACTGGTTATGGTCAGTGAGCATCGCTATGCAGACTGAGGCATGGTGGGTGCCTCGGCAATACATGGAGCAGGTACAGCATGGAGGGCATTATACACAAGTAGGATGCAGAAGTAAGATATATAAGCAGGTGTTCACGAGCATGAATCATTCTATACTAATGTATGTGGTGAGTGCTAGAACAGAGTGGAGTAGACAGGCCCGACTTGCTTATCAGTGCCGCCTATCGACTTCCTTGTAATTGCAGAACACCACTGACAAATGGATCTTCCCAGACACATCGTAAGCAGGCCAAGGAAACCTGTTCTGATCCCTCCCCAACACAGCCATACCACTACTGCCAAACTGAATAAAATACAGCAACCTACGCAGGGTTTGGAATGACATCCAGCCACCCCTTCCTGCATATCACCAAGAAATAACTCTAGTAGAGTAACACATACTAAAGTTCAACAGCAGTACCATTTACCATATTAACTATAGGTAATGGAGATTCCCTATATTAATTCTTACTGACTTAAAACAAAGATCCTTACTAACTTAGAACATTGTGTACAACTGATTAGAAAATACTACTGCTATAAGTGAGACAACGTGGATCAGGATGAAGCCATTTACTTTCAGAATTAACCGCCCAACAAAACACAAAACACAGATAAATGGGATATAATCAAGAAAAATATCAGTACGAGATAGGGCACCTGAAAAAAAACTAGACGGCCTACTACTATTCCCGACATTTATAAGTGCCCTCTATAAAAGGTGAGAACAGCAAATACAGTTAACACGAAAGAAAATGGTAGAGAATCACTCATTAAAAATTACAATGTTACTGTCCAGAAAAATCCCAAAGTTAATATTTCCATCATTTCAAAAGTAAAAACTCCTCTGTATATAAAGTGTTCTTTATAATTAGCCCACAAGTGAATTAAGATAGCTAGAATGGATATTCAACATGAATGTCCGTATCGATGTTCCAAACACACGTCGACACTGACGAGGAGCATATAATCTGTGCAGCTTCTAAGCTAGACGTAATTAAGTTTGGTGTTAACAGTCGGGAATTTACTATACATGTTCCTACCTAGGCCGGCAAATTTCTAAGAACCGAAACCAATTAGGTAGTTGGAAATTTTACCCACCCCTCAGGTACGTGCCTGCCTTAGGGCTTGGTAATTGGTATCCAGATAACCTTTCCTAATGGCATTAACTGAGCTAATTAGGAAATTAAGCAGACAACATTCTTCAAAATTGTGCATAGAATTCTAAACTCATCTGACTATTGGAAATTCATAGATATTAACTCGTGCAGAAGTTGAATCTAGGTTCAAAGCGCTTGGAATTCGTTGACTTCTTAAATGTCTACAGGCTAATTTATTAGATCAACAGATAGTTCTTTATCAGATTTACAGTTCAAAACCTGGCTGAACTGATGATAGAATATCAGATTCGAGCCATAAAATATAATTCAACAAACATACAAATGTGAATTCTCTTCGTTGACATAACTCCAAGTCTCTTGCAATTGCCTGATCAGAATGCTGAACTGCGATTGGCTGGCTCAGTCACGTGGTCTATCACAATTTAACCCACACAACCCTCATCAGTAACTTGTGGGTCATTCCATTATGTATAATCCCTAATTTGAATACCAATTGTACATGCTTTAGGAGGGCCTCACTTTTGCTGTAAACAGGAACATGTATTGGTTGCCTGCATGAATAGAGTGCAGTAGCCAGTATTCAGCATTCTCTTCAACCTAAGATTAAATCGATCCGTTTCCAGAACTCTATAGACTGACACTGCACCGAGACATTTAGCACAGAAAGTGGTACTTTGTGACAATATAACTAAACAGAATATTCTCACACCATAACAAAAAGTACAACTGGTTATTTCAATCAGTATTCATGCTCATCCCATGCACTATTTCTACAAACTAAAAAGAAAAACAACCCTGAAAATTGTTTACAAGTGGCATCTGCGCAGCACACATCATGAGTGACAGCTAAGGTGTTATCTTAAGCCAGGCACTAAGGTCGCCATCCACCTAGCATTGTTATCGACACAGCATGTCAACAAAGGGTGAAGCTGATTGGTTAAGCTTGTCTCTTCCATCATCATTTCATTCAAACCATATTCTTGGACAGTGAGGAATTACTTTCAAATACATGCCTACCCACTTTCCACTCTATCCACAATATGTGACAATCAACCCATTCAATAGTTACACACTTATTACACACATTTTTTTTAAATTTTTTTTTGGGTAAAGTATTTATTCATCTGAATATGACATTTGTCAGCGCCGAAGCACTGGTCTTCCGGCCATCTTACTATTGGAATTGACATTCTAAACAATCTAAGTTTGGTCAGTGCTGTATTAGTCATAGCACCGATCCTGAAGAATTAAGGGAGTGGCTCCTGCTGTATAATGTACAGCACCAGTCACTGCGGTTCATTCAAAAATGGGGAGCAACATTGTCAGTGGTTTGTTATAACACACAATGCATTTACTCGGAGAGAAAGTAGCTTATTACCTGCGGGATTCCCCCATGGCCCACCTTCAACCACCTACTGAACATACCCGTCACTTGTAATGTATAACACCCACCCATCCCAAAGCTAGTAATACAGCTGCTTACATCCAAATTCCACTAAATACATTCAACGAGGATTCCCTTCTGGTTGGTGATTAGATTTAGAGGTGTCGTGGGTAGGGGTGAAGGAATGGTAATCTAGTTACCATCGCAGCCCTGTTCCTGTCACAGGGCTGATGAACAATCAATTAGAAAAGGTGTCGGAGGGCTGGATTATGGAGATAACCACATGATTTTGGAATCTAATGTGATAAATATATAACTTAAATGCTTATTTATCATAGCCCACTATTTTGATTGATATGACCTTAGATGTTGCTAGGACGTAAAACAACAACAAACAAACATACATTCAAAGTCAAATCGAGAGCTTTCTGATGCTGCCATCTTGTGGTGTATTTTTTTGCATTCTCTCTCAATTAAACTGCACACTGGAACCACCACACGGAGAGCTAATTCCCACTGAAGCATTTTTTTTCTCGGATTTAACCAGGGTTGTCATTCATCTATACTCTGGATAGGGGTGAATCGTTTATCTAGGCAATCTGGTGATATAGTGTTCATTGAATAGCTGGTGCCGTTGTGAGCTTGGGCAATCTATGGTTAGGGATTGTCTAGGCCTATGGAGGATAGAACCAGAGTGGGATGTGAAGGCCATGGGGGGAGGGTGGGGGGGAGGGGAGGGTGTTTTTTTTATACCAGTATCAAACTTACAAAAGTAAATTCGTTATATATATTCACTGTGAATAGAATGATGTTTTAAAGGGCAGAGAACAGCCAGGTCCATAGCAACAACTGATCATAGGATAACCAGAGCCCCAATGCATTGTACCCTATAATAGAGGAACAGGATACCGTCTAGAATATAAAGTAAAAAGAAGTAACTGTGTACTCCATAGAAATAATGTTCAGGGATGAGAGAGAGAGTTAGGTAGTTGGTTGGTTGGTTGTTGGATGGAGTTTTATGTCCTGGCAACATCTAAGGTCATAATAGGACAGATACTGACTTGTGACAGTGTGCACTCATGGTGACTTCATAGTGCTGCCACACTAGGAGACCAGGGCCGCATTCAGGGTCCGTCTCGGAGGCGCCGCGGAGACATCTCCGAGATGCTTTTTGGTCTATTTGCGTTCAGGGTGCGTCTCGGCGACGTCTCAGAGATGCCTCCCTTTTCAGACTGGAGATGAAAAGCGCCTCGAAAATGGCTGCCATATTCAGTGGTTTCAACCAATCACAGCACAGTTTTTCCATTGTAATTGGCTACCACCTATGGGGGAAGCCATTTTCGAGACAACAAACTGCTTTTGCCATTCAGACTAGCGTGACGTCACCGCCATCTCCGAGGCGCCTCCGAGACGGACCCTGAACGCGGCCCTGGCCTCCAGCACCATGACCTTATATCCCACTCGGTCACATTATCCTGACACTGAGCCAACCAGTCCCTTCCCTATCCTAATAATGCCGAGCGCCTAGCTAGGAAGCGATAAGTATAAATTTTTAAGTCATTGGATTAACTCAACCAGTGTTCGAAGAACCGGTTGGTTCGAATCCCACGGTCTACCAAAACGGGAGACCGGCGCTCAACTCATTCGGCCATCCCGTCTGGTCGGAGAGTTAGGAAATGGGGAAACTAATTTTAAATTCAAAATTACTAGGAACAGTCAATAACATCTGACATTTTATACCCTCAGTTCTCTCCCGCATCCAACCGGACAAGTGTGATGGGGTTACGCACCAACACCCACACCCACACCCACACGACTTAGTTTCTAACGCCGATAGAGATAGGCACAACAGAACAACGCTACAGACTACGTCTCCAAGACCAACATAGATCAAGACATTGAAAGACACTTCTAAAACGCACTTTCAATGAGAAAGCTGTGTCCGTTGTTGTTTTTTTAAATAGTAAAATTGCATTATATCATACAACACTTGGTATCTACCTTATTATGTAAGCACTGTATTCTCAGTTAATATCAAGCACATGCTTATTGTACTCGGTAACCTAATAGAATTACATTTCCTTGTCTTGCCGTCTCTCCCCCCAATTTGTCTTTTTTTCTTTCCTTCACACAAACATATTTTCTTTATTATGAAGTAAATTAAAGAAAAGAAAAAAACCACAATTAGCACATACATTATTCTTCTCTTCCAAGCCTATGTTTCTTTACTGGTCGAAAATCTGCCTTACATTGGCATGATACTGGTAGTCTTTACACAATGGATACATCAAAATTAATAAATGAATAAATGAATGAATTAACTACCATACATTGCACAGGATTCTTAGAGCCTGCTTTGCCATGTGCGCAATAGAACTGTTATTTCACAGGAAGCCATTCACTCCAAACAGGGTACCATTAATTAACACTAAGGAGGTGACAATGTCGGCACTGGCTAAGGGTGGGACTGAAGGGTAAAAGGACCTAGCGGACTGAGTATTATCCACACATACTTGACAATCAACGAGTGCACAAAAGCATCATTGTAGTCATAAGCACTACGAGAAGAAGCGCCCATTCACTGCGGCCGGACATTGAAGGGTTATGTGCGACCTTAAAACATTTAACTCAACAGGAAGGGGAGAAAGGCTACAGTGCTCATTTTGTGCTTGACGGGGCATTTCGCATGACTGATTTATAGCGGGTTTCCAAGTCTTGAATTCTTTCTTTCTTCTTTGTTGGTCAGTATTTTCATTACTGAACTTGGATAATTATTTTCCCAGGTTAGAATTTCCATTACAGAATTTAGAAGGTTGTTTTCATAGGTCAACATTTCCATTAATGAATTTGGATGGCTTTTTTTCGTCTTACCTTGCAGTTCAGTACTTGTATTACTGAATTTATGTGATCCCACCCGCCCCTTAATCTCTTCTGTTTGTAGCTGGTTTTGTTGTTGCAAGCCAGAATTTTCATTTGTGAATTTTGAAGATGGTCATGTATTTATTATTCACTTGCTGGCAATCCTCTTTCAGCCTGCACATAAAGACGCCGTAATGGAGATAATGAGTGCAGCTTACTTTGTTGGGACTTGGGTGAGAATTTGGCATTTGTGTCTTGTAACAATAACTGCCGAGGGGTGAACCTGCACCGCACAATTTTACATAAGGCTTCTACACACCCATGGCCGCATTGTTCAGCGACACAAAATTCCAACTACTTCACGTTCCTCGGCTTCTATATATATTATATATATCCGTATATATATGTGCATGCTATGTTCTTGCTTTTTGGACCGGCAGATTGGCAATGCTTTGGAGAGGAAATCCCGTAAAGCACAAAATATCAGGTGTTTAATTTACCTGTTGGCTCATCATAACCATCGATATGACTTGTGCTTTGTAACCTCGATAAATAATCTATCAATTTAAACAGAACATGTGCTCCAGTTGGCAAGGTTTTCAAAATTCAAAATTAAACAAAACGCATATATCAAGACCAACATAGATCAAGACATTGAAAGACACTTCTAAAGCGCACTTTCAATGAGAAAGCTGTGTCCTTTGTTGGGTTTTTAAAATAGTAAGATTGCATTATATCATACAACACTTGGTATCTACCTTATTATGTAAGCACTGTATTCTCAGTTAATATCAAGCACATGCTTATTGCACTCGGTAACCTAATAGAATTACATTTCCTTGTCTTGCCGTGCCTCAAAGAAGGGAATATTTTCAGTCCTTCTTGACGTGGTGGTCGCCGAACATATATATATGTATATACACATATATACACATAATGTATATATATACATAATATATATCATATTCTTGTGGATTAATGCCCTAGGCATTTAAATTGGCAAATCACTGGAGTGGTTGATGGGCGTTTACCCAACACATGGGAGTTTGATACCCCAGTCACATTACGGGCAGCATTCGCTTGCGACCACCATATGACCAAAAGGGTGGCGATCTCCTTGTGACTGACTCGCTACATTGAATCAAAGACCCAGTCAGCAAGTGTTTGGTGACCGCTCGCCGATGTTTAGGGACTGACCAAAATTTTGATGTTCCTGGAGTGGTGGTCGCCGAACAGTCGCCAATATTTAGGGGGGTTGGTATGCCTAGTCAGCTACTGGGCGGTGACCAAAATTCTCACGCTCCTGGTGCGGCAGTCGGTGAGTGGTCGCCAACCTCTCATGACCACTCGCCGACTGCACTGGTCGCAAGTGCAGCAACTGCAACCTCCTTGTGACCAAAATCTCCCGCTGACCACTCGTCGACCGGTCATAAGATGGTCGCGAAAAGGTTGTAAAACAATCGCAAGCAAACGCAGGCGTAGTGTCACTGGGGTATGAGGAGTATGTGTTAACGAAATATTGGCCACGTGGGGGGTGGGCCTTAGCCCACACATGGGCGTTAACCCGCGAGAATACGGCAACACTCGGCTGGTGGGCACATCTACTACACCCGGGTCACTGGGCCGGTGGCGCCGGGTAACGGCCGGTAGCCAGGCCTCTCCCGACCGGTGGTTGACCGACAGCATCCGAGTGCCGACTGAGGAGTATTCACTTTACACAGACAACTGTCTGTAGATGGCGGGACCAAGCTCCCGGAGACACACACGGGAAAAGTGGTTAACAGGCCAAGTCGGATATCTGTCAGCATTTGATTTTCCATTACTGAATTTGGAAGAGGTGCCTAAGTTGCATAGTCCGAAATAATCTACATCACTTCGGTTTGAAGTAACTTTTATTTTAAATGGCTAATTTTAAAGAAATTTGGAGTGAAAACACGCTAAATTAATTTCCTGAGATAAGTACATTAGATTAGTATAGTATACATTACTTCAGTTTGAAGTAGACTTTAGCTTAAATGGCTAATTTTGCAGATATTTTGAGTGAGGACATGCCAGATTCATTTTAGCAAGCATGTCAAAACTCTAGCATACTCTATCTCAGCATTAATGGGTTCTATTAAAGCTGCATAGTCCGGTGAAATATCAAAATTTCAAAACCAAACCAATTATCTAGATTTGATTTTACATATCTAACTTAGATACTGATGCACTTATTAAGCATTTGTTTCTGGGTAGAAGGCAATACTGAGTCACTTTAATAGAACCTGTTACTGCAGAAGTCTATGGTGTCAGAGTTTTGGCAAGCTTGCAAAAACTAATTTTCCATGTTTGCACTCAAAATATCTCAAAAGTTTACTATTTAAAATAAAAGTAACTTTGAACTAATGTAAAGTAGATACGAGTGATCGATTTAATATATTTATCTCAGAAAAAATACAGAAATTCAAAACCATCGGACTATGCAACTTTAAGTTAACTTGGTAACCCATCCCCTTATATGCAGATGATTTAAACGGATTATGCAGCTTTAACCGAATGAACTGAAAAAGGCGAAGATTAAAACATTTTGAATTCGTAAACAAATATTTTAGTATTTCTCTCCCTCTCATTCATAAAGATCGGGAGTCGTACTAAGATCTTATTGATTTCATCCATGTGCGTGTATGTTCATATATTATATCTATGAACATACATTATATATATGAATATCTATGTATATGTGTATGTATATCTATGCATATGTCAGTTTGATGTGACATGATTTTAAATGACAATAGACAGGTGGGTGGGATATACTTAAACATTGGTAGAACATGTTACTGGTCGATAATGAAAGCTTATGGACTATATTTATTTGTATTACTATTAGCAAGGCTTACTAGAACTAGTGGAAAGGTTTACTGTGCTTCGGTATAGTCTATATGACCCACGTACAGAGTGCGCCTCAGATAGAATTCTTACGTTCGTCCATCTTACTCCAAATCAGGCAGTACTTCTAGTGCTATTAAATGATGTATACCTTGGTTATCCGCTTACTTACACTAGTATCACCGGGTGGCATTTGTTAGCAAATAAGCACCATCGTAAAGTTCTAGGTGATTTTATATAATTATTTACTGCGGGCCGGAACCCGCTATGCGAGGCTGGCGCCACCACCGCCTAGTCATGCGCCAGCGTGTACAGCGTAGGCGTCACATGAGCGCCACATTTTAAACCAACATTGAAGAGTGAACACAGCTTGTAACGATTACAATTATTCGTGTCTGGGGTGTAAATTAAGAAAATGGAGGGCGGGCGGGTGGGTTGAAATAAACCACAACTGTAAAAAGTATCCAAATTAAGGCGGCAGACACGCGAGTGGGCGCACCGCAGGGTGGGCAGAGTGCAGTAGTACATACCCGACCCGATCTTGATGAGGCCATTATGCTGGATGAATACTGTGTCTGTGGTGAGGTTGCCATGAATGATGGGCGGTTCGCACGAGTGGAGGTAACTGCAAACAAACACATACACACGCTCGTCAAATACTGCCAACGAAACGCACACCTTTATGTGTATTCACACAACTAAAATAACTACTTTGTATTACCCACAATACGGGCATCCCGAGTTGCGTCAAGAAGGACTGAAGCTGGGATCTAGCACACAGTGTCACAACTACAGCTTAAATTGATCGTTATAATGTACCTTATTTTGGCCTGAAGTAACTTATTTTAAACGGCTAAGTTTTGTGATATTCAAAGTGCAAGCATATCAAATTAGTTTTGACAAGCACGCCACAAATGACACCATAGCCGTCAGCAGTAACAGGTTACGTTAAACCGCCTCAGTATTCCCTTCTTTGAGGCAACAAATGCTTAATAAGTGCACCAATATCTAAGTTAGATATGTAGAGTAAAATCTAGATAATTGCTGTGGTTTTGAAGAGTTGGTGCTTCACTGGACTATACAGCTTTCAACACGAGAAGATGAGGGGGGGGGGGGGGAGGTGAATACATATACACCTTGATACACAAAGTGCTATTTTATATAATGTAAAACGTTTACTAGGTAAACTTCCCTGCATTCTACATGTTAAACAAATGTATGTCAAATAACCCTACCCAGTTGTGTCACATTGTCACTCTGTAAGCACGTGTGAACAATTTCTCTCAGCGTCAACCCCCCCCCCTCCCATCTAAATCATTTTGAATATGCATTTTATTTTCTGCTTACAATATTTTTAATTCCTCTAAGCATGTGCAAACAATTTTGTTTTTACAATATATATTTTTTTACTTTTTGGCTACCCCCCCCCCCCCACGCCCGACCCTGCATGTGGTTATTGGTTCTGAGTGAGGTCAAAGAATGAGGTCAATAGTAAAGGATATGGCTGTGAGGGGCACCAACCCCAACTTCCACTTGTAAACAAAAGCTGCTACCCAGAATGCCGGGTCGCAGCTTCAGTTCTTTCTGAGAATGACACCGCTACTAAGGTGCACACTAGATTGCACCCACAACAATTGGCGCTAGTAAAGTAGTATGTTAAAACCCCCCACGTGTGGGGACGGCTGACTCTCTGCCGTCATGGTCGAGGGTCTAGGTGCGTTCCTTAATCTCCACTCAACGCAGTCATAGCCAGTAGGATTGGGATTGGTCTTAGGGTGGGGATGGAGAAAATAGTCATTTCGGCCGTAATCGATTAACACGACCCGGCCGACTCCGGTCACCCAAGTCGTCAGAATTTCAAATCGAACACCTCGAGTAGAGTCAACAAATACATGTGTCGTGTGCAAAACGATCCGACCCCAGTAACCCACCTCTTGGCTGGGGTTTGCTAGGAGCGATGACATCACATCTGTGCTGGTACCTGTAGGATAACAGCTACCAGTACAAGTCCTACATGTTGTTTTAATGGTGCTTTTTTTTAATAACCCGGATTGTCAGCTTATACAATCATAAACTACTTTAAATCCTATTTTGCTCTATTTGTATCAGTTATTAAAAAAAAAAAAAGTTTTAGGTTAAGTCACCATTTATTCCACCCCGAGCATGGAGAAGCGTATTCGTTTATTCAACCCGAGTCTGTAGGATGTGCGCAGACGCCAAAAAGTGGCTCGGGTGACCCGAGTTGATTAATCGAATATGCCACTGGTGAATAAATGGAGACAAATATGTATGTATGTATGTATGTATGTATGTATGTATGTATGTATGTATGTATGTATGTATGTATGTATGTATGTATGTATGTATGTATGTATGTATGTATGTATGTATGTATGTATGTATGTATGTATGTATGTATGTATGTATGTATGTATGCGTGTTGGGGTGCGGCTGTGTATGGGAGGGGGAGGGGTCAGTTCATCTCTCATCTCGTGGAATATAGAGCAGTGAGTACGTTCCCCATAAAATGTGCTTCCCTGTAGTTAATGGTGACTCGTTAGCAACACGCCCCTGAATGCCTATTGTTGTGGTAATGGAGCATCTCCGGTGGATCACGGCACGATAAGGTCATAGCATCCTACCCAATATTACACCGCAGTTACGTAAGTGAGAAGACAATACAATTAGTTTGGTTGAGCTATCAAATTATGCGCGAGTGATGCAGATAGGGGGGGGGGGGGGACCACGCGCGCACATGACCCCCCCCCCCCCCCCGAGTCGGTAGCTCCCGTATTGGGGGCATTGAGCTGGTAGCCAAGGCACTCCAGCCCAGTCCAGTGATCAGTAGACAAGCAAGCCGTTGTTAACATAGGCTCAACACACAATAATCGGCCCAACACACAATAACATCACTCCGTCATATATTGACTTAAAGGGTGGCTCGCGGGAACCACTTATAATATTCATTAACCAGTACTCAGATAGCACCACAAGACATAAACTGGTTAATAGCAGACAAGCAATGCAGGTAGACTCCATTCCAAATAATATTAGCATAACAAGTTATACTGCACATTACACCGCAGGCAAAAGGTCGACCAGATGTCTATCCAATAAGTGGACAGGCCATCTCAATATAACTGTATAACAACGGCTAAATATGCACACTGCTTCCATATACCATTTACCACCCCCCTGGTGGTGGTGGTGCCGTGTACATAGTGATTAGTCTCACATGGGGGTTCCTAGCTATATAATTGCCAAAGCATAGATAACTATTCCTATTTCTGTGGATAAAGGTAGGAACCCCCGTGTGAGACCTCGCCGCATGCCGCATACCGTGTAGAAGGAATCATGCCATTCGCATACCGCATACCGCGTGTAAGGAATGCACGCTTAAGGGGAATACTTCTTATCGAAGCAAGTCGTTCTCGCTGGGTGTGCGTGGGGGCTCAGAACAATATATAAATGCCCTATATAGCATGGACAGGGATAAAACAAGGACAAGCTCCATTATTAAATTACACCACCCATCAATTCAGACTATTACACATGTCTGCACATTTTAAATCACACTACCTATCAATTCTGATTATTTACACACACCTGCACACATGTAAAAAGCACTACTTTTCGTCTCTTCCCCCTTTTTCTATATTCTCCTTTTTTTTGGCCCTTGCACTGAGTTATTTAATTATTTGCTACAAAACTATCAATATGACACTAGTGTCAAACCAACAACCCACACACAAAATACTCATTATTTACTTTTCTCTGATGCCACTTGTTATTAAAGGGGTACTAACATGACCAAGACAACTTATTCACCATATAAATAGATTGCTCACGAGCAACTGAAACTTGTTTTTCTTTTAAAAGATCGCGGTCAGTCAAAAACACAACAACCAGTCTAATTTAACTAATGGTTCAAATTTTCCCAAACTTGTCATTAAACCCACCCGTTTCATATCCATTGCATGTGCACGCCCATTAAGCGGCATCTATTCCAGCAGTTCCATTCAGAATAGACTACATCACCATTCCAGTGGCGCGGTGCATTGTGGGATGCGTGGAAGAAAAACAAACCCGCGAGAAGCACATGGCACATGCTAATACAGTGGGTGCAGCTATGAAATGTGCTAGTTACAGCTCATCTCAGCTCTTGTTTGATACAGAGAATAGCAACTAAAAAATATATATATTAAATTAAGATATTAATCTTGTATCTAGTATTGAATTTACATCAATATAATCAGCACATCTTATCCCATGTGCATTTAGATTTAGAGAAATCTGGTCACCCAGACTAGTGTTAGAGCCATAGCCAGAGTCAGTTTTACTTATTTTATTCGTGTTTTTATTTATATCCTATGGTTAATGAGATATGTAGAACTAGAAAATGAGTTGGGTTAATCCTATATTGGTTATATATTTCTCTGAAACAAGTGTCTGTTGACACATTTGGCATTTTAATATTTAGAACAAGAATTAATAATAGTGATGTGGATATCAGCCCTAAAGTGACTGATTGTTTTGTGTGGAATTGTATGTTTCTAAGCTCAAAATGTTTAAGTATGGCTAGTTTTTCTTAGTTATATTCATCAGATCATTATCTTGCATGTGTGCATACATGTTTATGCCAACTTGTTATATGTTTCTATTAATTTTGAATAAAATGAAAGTTTTGCCCTACGCGTATCGGCAAACTGAATGGCCGTACGCATTTGCTTTGCTGCCAACGCTGTTTTCAGCACATGCGCAGTCGGAACCGTGATCTCGTCTATGCATTACGCTGCTCATCATTTATTCATCAAACAGCAGCTGCCTGAACGGCGCCTAATATCGCCCAGGAATTAGCTGCATTATCCCCACCACGGGTCCGGCTCATGGGTAAACACTGCACTTAATTGCAATAGCCAGCGACAACTTGCAATAGTATCATCAACAACAACAACGACAGCAACATCGCGCTGCCTACGACAACACGACTTCCGGGGGCGTATTGTTTGATTAAGAAAGGGTTTCTGCCGCTGATTGGGTGGGATACTACCTCAACTTCTCAGCATCTCTTCAAACAATCTTATTGATTTCATCTCTGTGAGTGTATATATATATCTATGAATATATAAACCCACATTCTTTTCTAAAACTGTATGACCAGTTTGATGTGACATGGGTTTAAATGACCACAGCTATAGGTGGGTAGGATACATGTTACTGGTTGATAACGCAAGCTTATGTACTATATATATTTGAATTAGCACAGCTTACTAGAACCAGTGGAAAGGTTTACTGTGCTTCGGGTATCCTCACACAAGTAGTTCTAATTTGTGCCAGAAGTGGTGCATAATTAGTACTGAACTTTGGCACTTGTGCAAAATGATCTAAACTAGTTCAAATTTGTAATCGATAATAACAGCTAGACCGATGAACATTAAACAATGATTTCAAATCCATATTAACTTATGACGGCTCAGATCACAATAAAGATATATATATCTCAATGTACCGGACGCTAAAACAATTAAAGCATTTTTTAAATTAAATATTATTGCAGACTGTGAGGTGGTGATGGTGGTGGTGTGTATGCGGGAGTGAGCGTGAGAGTGGTGGTGGTGGTGGTGGTGGTGGTAATGATGGTGGTGTTTGTTTGTTTGTATTTTACGTCCTGGCAACATCTAAGGTCATATCAGGATGGGTACCAACTTGCGACAGTGCACACACATGGTGACTTTATACCGCTGCCCCACTGGGAAAACAATACGCTGATACCATGACCCGATATCTCAATCAGACACATTATCATGACACTGAGCCAACCAGTCCTTGCCCCAATCCTAGATATGTGGAGCGCCAGGCTAAGAAGCAACAAACATGAATTCTGTAAATCATTGGTTTGACTAGACCTGGATTCAAACTCCCAAAAGTCTTCCTCCCACAGTAAGATAGAAGATGGCGGGTTTGTTGCTCAGTAGTAATTAGACCCCTCAGGCTTCTGAGAATAAGCACTTGGCAATCCGAAGCTGAGCTCAACATTCATTTCACCAGTGACTCAAGCTCCGCATTTTAGCACTAAAGTGTTTATTAAATGCCAGTAAGGCTGAACAGAAAAAAAAGAGAGAAAAAAGTACTTCTGGTTTCCCCTCAATTTTGCAATACGACCTACTGATTGTTATGCATTCTGGGAGTTGCTGTTGTACTCCATTGCATAGCACAGCATCGAAAGTCTATACTTCAGTGATGAAAGTGGTTTCCGGCAAAAAACACGGAGATCGGACGGGTTCTGGCAGAACCAAGTATGGTTATTAAACCAACGGCGAATTTCCGCGAAAATGCAGATCCACCCCCACCCATATGGTTAGCATGGTCAGAGAATCGCGGAAAATTCCAGCAAATCAGTGAACTTTTTGTTTACGTTTTCTCTTCTAGCAACATCTAAGATCATATAAGAATGGGATTCAAACTAACCAATTCCTGTCATATATATGGGCATTTCTTTAAGGTAATCGGTGAATATACAAAAATCTCGGAAATCCGCGAAATCGCGGAGATCTTTCATCCCTGAGTCACTAACAAACGGGTGAGTATTGCGCATGCGTGAGGGTCTGCGCGGTGATGCTGGGGAATAATGCCAGCTGCGTCAGTGTTTCAGACTATGACGCACCCTCGCGTCTGCCTTCCAACCCTTCAGACACATGAGTCGACACAATCCTTCTTCATACACTTACATATAAATCAATGATAAAATGGGGCTGTCTTAAAGCTGCATAGTCCGACCAAAGTATCACATTTTCGAATCCAAAACATTTACTTAGACTTAAACCTACCTACCCAAATTAGATACCAGTGATCTTTATTAAGCATGTGTTGCTGCATAGAAAGGAATACTAGGTCAATTGAATAGAACTTGCTACTGCTGAAGTCCATGGTGGGTTGGAATCTTTATGTGCATTTCAATTTTTTTTGGCTTCACCAGAGTTAGCCACTTGTGGTAAAAATTACTTCAAACTAAAGCAAGGTAGATTAGGACCATCAACCTAATATATTTATCTATAAAAAAAAAACAATACCAGAAACTCAAACCCACCGGACTGCATCTTTAAGCAGATCAGAGCCAGGACTGTCTGCACAAATGTTTCACCGCCGGCCATAAAGGGGGCCCGACAGTGCATCCCAGTATATGGTACTGGTAATTAGTGAATGGCCATGGCCAACCATACCTGATGATCAGCTGTATTGATTTATTATAGTGTTATACTAGCGCACCGCCAAGAAGGAATGAGAGGGAGGGGGGGGAGGTAGGGAGGGGGGGGGGGGAGGGAGGGAGGGAGGCGGGTTAGACATGCATGGGCCTGAGTTTATTAGTATTGGTGTGAATTAACTCCTTGGAGTACAATAGCATCTACAACTGCCAGACCACCATTAAGCAAGTTGACGGGATGGCCAAGTAGACGGTGCGGCCACTTCCCGCCTGATAAAAGGTGGGATCAATCCCCGACTGAGTCAAACACAAAGACTGAATTAAACGTATACTTATCGCTTAGCTTATACTGTCAGCAATACTAGTGTGGCTGTCAGCATTATTAGTCTACTGTTTGACTCGATGTCATGAAAAATGTTACGCAGTGGGCTAATTTTCCATATCACTGACGAGGCCTGTGTGTGGAAGTTTGTTTGTCTGTTGGGGTTTTACATCCTTGACAACATCTAAGGTCATATCAGGACAGGTACCGACATATGATAGTGCACACTCATGGCAACTTTATAGTGCTGTTCCACTGGGAGATTAGATCACTGGCACCATGATCTGATTTCCCACTCAGTCACATTATCCCGATACTGCCCTATCCTAGTAATGGTGAGCGCCAGGCTAGACCTGTAGAAAACACATATCAATTTTGTAAACCACTGGTTTCATTCGGCTGGACTTCAAACTCCCAACCTTCCACATGGGAAGCCTGCGCTCTTACCAATTCGATTACCGCGTCCGTTGTCTATGTGGGTGTGGGGGGGGGGGGGGGGGCTTGCAGTAAAACCGCCGTCAGGTTAGGACGTTATGTGGCGACCTACCAATCAGAGCACTATTTCCCCTCTCTAATGCCAGGTACACACCTACCGTTTATCCGCACCCACCTACCGTTTACGATCTAAAACTGCCCGTTTCGCGCACAAAAATTGCTAGGTGTGCGCTCCCTGCGCACACCTAGCGATTGCGATTCGTGACTAAAAACTCAGTTTTAGGGCTAAAACGGGCCGATTACGATTGTGATTCGAAAAATGAATCGGCCCGTTTTCAGTTTTAAGCGGGTCGGGTCGAGTCGCGAGTTTTAGTGCGCGAATCGTATACGGTAGGTGTGTACTTGGCATTAGACGACCAGATTATAGGATACAATAGGGGTAAAGGGAGGAGGAGGGAGAGGTAGCGGAGGGAGTCATCCAGGCACATCTGACATCATGAAAGGACAAAGTGACATCAGCAGACAGTAAACCACTTACATTGCCAGACACCACCGTACTTACACTAAGTTACGGCCGCAATGTGGCCCTCACTTGGAGAACACTCATTGAACAGCCGAATCAGCTTTAAAGTTTAATTAAATTGGAGATTAAGAAAAAAGAAAAAAAAAGGAGGTGGCAAGATATCAGCTGTGGAAAGGGGAGGGCATTTCGATACGATAAGGATGTGTGTGTGTGTGAGTGGACGTTTTCGGTATCGGAGGGAGGGTGGTTAGGTGTGTCGGTCAAAGGTTTGTTTGTTTGTTGTTTTACGTCCTAGCAACACCTGAGGTCATATCAAGACGGGTACCGACTTGTGACAGTGCGCACTCATGGCGACTTTATAGTGCTGTCCCACTGGGAAACCAGGCCACCGGCACCATGACCTGTTATCCCACTCAGTCACATTATCCTGACACTGAGCACACCTGTCCTAATAATGCTGAGTGCCTGGCTAGGAAGCGACAAGTATCAATTTTTAAGTCATTGGTTTGACTCGACCGGGGTTCGAACCCACGACCCCACGATCTACCAGCACGGGAGACGGACGCTCTAGCTCATTCGGCCATCCCGTCTGGTGTTCGGTCAAAGGTTAATTGCTTTCATTGATCAACACAAAACGCCGACAGCAACTTGAGTGACTGAAGTCTTGGAAGATCCAGCGCATGGGAGAGGAGACACTTCACACCGTGTGTGTGTGTGTGTGCGCGTGTGTGCGTGTGTGTGTGTATGAGAGAGAGCAAGAGAGACACCCAAAATACACACCTACCCCACCCCTCAACCCCCACCACCGACGCCAAACCAAGTCATCATCATCATGCTGTCGGTCGCGATGTGACAAAGACTGCTTTCATTACTTGACTGCCGCTCTCCATTTAGCTCTCTGCTGTGAGAGTTGCGTCCATGAGTCGGTCTTAATGTCTCTCAGCTTCAGGTTTCTCTTGATGGTATCCTTGAACCGGAGACGAGGGCGCCCTCTCTTTCTGTAGCCAGAAGACAGTTGAGAATAGAGGATCTGCTTTGGTAGCCTGTCTGATGACATCCTCATGAGGTGTCCAGTCCACCGGAGATTCTTTTTGATCAGAAGATCTTCCATAGAGGGCAGCCCCATCCGTTCGAGTATTTCCTTATTTGTCACTTTGTCCTTCCAGGTTAGCCTCATGATTGAACGCAGATGTCGCATCATGAAGGCATGCAGCTTTTTCACCTGCTGTCTGTACACTGTCCAGGCCTCGCTCCGTATAGTAGGGTGGATAGCACGATTGCACGATAGATCTTACCTTTGACCCGAATGGACACATGGTGGTTGTTCCAGAGTCTCTGGCGTAGTCGGCCGAAAGATGCGCTAGCCTTGGCCATCCTCCTCTGTATTTCAGCATCAATGCGTCCATCACTTGATATAGTGCTTCCGAGGTAGGTGAATTCCGGAACAGAGTTCAGCTTGTTTCCGTCAACCATGATCTCCTCTCGGGTTCTTGTAGAGTTGGGTTGGTACAGCACCTCCATCTTCCAAACCAAGTACAATAATAATAATAATAATAATAATAATAATAATAATAACAACAACAACACAGGAGTGCTCTTTGCTGGGCCAAATGACACAAGCACCATATGATGTCAATAGGATACAGCTCTACAGTGAACAGTTGCAGTACAAAACACAAAACTAAAACCATGATTGTCCATCGCTGAAGACATCATAAATCCTTGTGGGTGAGTAGAGTGCTTTCAACCTTTTTTTTCCGAACCATTTGAAACAACTCGGCCCACCCACTGTGTTGTTCCTATATGTAGGCAGACATAACAGCCCCTTTCATTAGTCAATGCACATGTCACATCATTAGGTGTCATTCGACGAGAGCAGCAATCACCCCCGTTTTCAAAGTGACCGCTGTGCAATTAATCACAACCAAACTCACTGTCCTTACAACTACAAGCTGGCAGAACGGCCCTTGGAGGCTGTGGAGAGCTGCCCCAAGGCGCCACCCATATAAGGACATGCCTGTGACGTCACTAATCTACGTGGGCGTGGAGTTGACGCGGAGTGGACAGGGGGCGTTCCATCTGTTGCTCCGATAATGGACATCTCTGACTGCCGAGCTTCCAGCTGTGTTAGTCTCCATATTTGGTCACCGCCCGGTGCTGCAACCCTCATGTTCGCGGTTTGCAGCGCTTATTTATAGGTGTTCATGCACGTACCTGCCCTGGGCAATGACACTCATCAATTCCCGCTGTCGCTTATAAATCTGCCCCTAACATGCAACAGAAGACGAAACATGGTGCGGACCAGACGGGATGGCCGAATGAGTCGAGCGTCCGTCTCCCGTTTTGGTAGATCATGGGATTTGAACCCAGGCTTCCCCCGTGGAACGTCGGCCAGAAGTTTGAATCGCTGCCGAGTCAGTATAGTTTACTAAATAGATTCTATCAATTATTAATAAAAACTTTTCTTTTTCTATGGGAATTTGTTTCCCTTGACCACAAATATATAATTGTGAGCTTTCTAATTTAATGAGTGTCTATTGGCACATAATTAATTGTCTGCTTTTACATGTAAAAGCAATGGTTTGAACAAAAAACAAACATTTCTCGCCGTGAATATGGCCTATGCTGCCGACATGGCGTAAAGCAACCACCAACCAATCAATCAATCAAAACTGTTCCTAGCAGCCATTTTGGTTTCATTCGTTGAAGAAGCAGAGGTTTTAGTTGTAGACAATTGGTCTTCCCCACTGAATTATTCCACTGTTCCTTGCCCTACCCTCGTAATACCAACCACGAGCCATGGTAGTGACAAGCATCAATTTTGTAAGTATTTTGCTTGACTTTCGCCAGGGATCAAACCGGGAAGTAAGTGCTCCAGTCATTCAGCAATCCCCTCCGGACCAGCTCTACTCATCACATCCATTTAGGCCTCAAACCCTGTATCGGGTAATATCTACATTTCCTGTCCTAAATATTCATTACAGATACAGTAAAACCTCTATAGGACGACCGCCCTAGGGACCAACTTTAAGTGGTCCATTTAGGTAGGTGGTCGGTTTAGGGAGTTAGAATATGGTTTCAATGGTATTGTTGGGACCCAAATAAAGCGATCGATATAGGGGAGTGGTCGATTTGTCGAGGTGGTCGGTTAGGGAGGCTTTACTGTATATTCATTATGTGATGTATAAGAATTATGCGAGTATAAAGGTGTGAAAGGGAATGTTCCCTATATGATCCCCCATATATTGTGTATTACTTTATGGGTGACCCCTTTTCACAGTTGGGCCAGGTGGTGCCACTACACCCCAACCCTACCAGTGGCGCGAAATACTATCACTCGCGCAATGGAATTGATACAATCCGTCCCACAGTGACGTATGTGTTGGAATTTGGCCGCCCGCCAATTAAAATCAACATGAATATATGATAAATATAAATACACTCTCATTAAACAAATAACCGAACCTCATACCATTCGTCAAGACCCTCTGGTGACCGATTCGTCTCGTAGTCAGAGGTGCAATGGCGAATCCATCTGACAAAACGGCAGAAGGTGAATTTCTCGGCCATGTTGACGTGAACTCAATACGCCAACCAGCGCGCTAGGAGGATCACCTTCCTCACCAGGCGTGGGGAGGGCGATAGGAGGACGTGGGGGCGATAGGAGGGCGGAGGGGTGCAAGACTGAGACACATGCGGTTCTCAAGTCACCTGATGATCCGGCATCTCACGCTCACTCTCCCCCACAAACACACCTACCACCCCACGACAGGTGAGCACTAACTAAACTTGGAGTTACGCTTCACAAAAGATGACGCTCCAAAGTTCCAGGCTCCACCTGGGACAATTTACAAATATATCGAGCCCAGCTAAGCCTTTTATTTTTCAATACACAGATTAGTGGGGGACAAGGATTTCAACATAAACTAAAAATCAGACAGACCGACAGGGTAGATTTTGTTGTTGTTTTTACGTCCTAGCAACATCTAAGGTCATATCAGGACGGGTACCGACTTGAGACAGTGCGCACTCATGGCGACTTTATAGTGCTGTCCCACTGGGAAACCAGGCCACCGGCACCATGACCTGGTATCCCACTCAGTCACATTATCCTGACACTGAGCACACCAGTCCTTGCCATATCCTAATAATGCCGAGCGCCTGGCTAGGAAGCGACAAGTATCAATTTTAAAGTCATTGGTTTGACTCGACCGGGACTCGAACCCACGACCCCACGATCTACCAGCACGGGAGACAGGCGCTCTAACTCATTCGGCCATCCCGTCTGGTCCGACAGGGTAGAACAATAACGACTGCCCGGTTTCCCGGGACACCTTGGGCGTAATCGATTAATCAACTCGGGTCACCCGAGCCACTTTTTGGCGCATGCGCACCTCTACAGACTCGGGTCGAACAATCGAATACGCTTCTCCAAGCTCGGGGTGGAAAAAATGGTGGGTTATTCCAAAACCTTTTTTTTTTTTTTAAATAACTGATATAACTACTATATTTCCATTTTATTAATCTAGGTTATTACCCCCAAAAAACAATGTATGACTGTTAATGATAGCTGTTATCCTGCAGGACGGTACCAGTGCAAATGTGACGTCATCGCTCCTAGAAACCCCCAGCCAAGAGGTGGGTTACTGGGGTCGGGTCGTTTTGCACACGGCACATGTATGTGTTGACTCCACTCGCGGTGTTCGATTTTAAATTCTGACGACTCAGGTGATCCGAGTCGCCCGGGTCGTGTTAATCGATTACGGCCCTAGTTTACTCAATCAAGCAGGTGAAATTCACGGTGACCTGCCTGATCGGGCACGTCGTTATTTTGCCCGATTGGGCAAGTGGGAAAAAGTTACTGTCCTACCCTGAACAGACAGACAGACCCAATGGGGTTTCGCCTTTCATACCGTCTATTTTCATAAAGAAAACAAATAACCATCTGATAGGGACACATGGGCAGTAGCGCCATGTATTAAAAATAGAAACAGTGGAACCAGACTCAACCATCAGTTACTCCCTGTAGGATTTAAGAATATGATATCCACACACAATAAAGATACGGTAGTTGGCTCGTGAGAGAGTGCCAACCAAAAATTAGCCAATTATGATCTCTATGGATTGTCAACCTCAAGGCTTAGTAAATAACCCGATCATCAATGATACCCTCAAGTTGCATAGACCTATTTCAACGTTGGTAAACATTGTGTATGCGCGCGCAGCTTGGCTGCAGAAGGAATGCACACTCCCACTGAGTTTGCCGGTATGCGCAGTGCAACACGTTTATTTTATTAAAAATTAATAGAAATGCACAACCCTAATCGTATAAATTTAATATAATCTATTCGTTGAATATGTTTTCTGTATGTGTACCAAGCAGTTTGTTTCTAAGTGGTGTACTTTTAGAGATATTTCACTTTTTCTGTATGATGATTGCCCACGGCCATTGACAATGCACTGAGTTTGCCGGGACGCGTAGTACAAAACGTATATTTTATTCAAAATTAATAGAAATGCAAAACCCTAACCTTATAAATTTAATATAATCTATTCGTTGAATATATTTTTTGCGATATATCGTATAGATAAATGTATTAGGTTGATATAATCTACATTTGAAGTAACTATAATTATAAATAGCTAAAAATATAGGAACATTGAAGAAACTTGAAGTGAAACCTTAGGTGTGCACTCCAAAATGGTGAACATAGCTGACATAGCTACTAAGAAGAACTGACTTTAGCATCTCTTATTCAGCAACAAATGTTTAATAACTACATCAGTATCCAAGTTAGATATGCATAATCAAAGGTAGGTCAGTGTTTTGATTTTCGAAATCTGATGCTTTCATCGGACTATGTAGCGCTAGGTAGCAAATTTATGTGGAATACTAGTTTCATATTCTTCCCAAACAAATTGTAACCCCCCCAAAAAAGAGGAAAGCCAGACTTCTGGTCACTACGTATTCGGCAACCACAATTCTGAAATCTTATTACGACAAAACCTGTACACTTTCTCCATCACACTGCCACAATATGCAGCTAGCGCTAACAAAGTAAACCACAAATATGCATGTGTTGGTCGATAGGAAGTTAAAACCCCGGTCACACTACAGCTTGCGACCACATTAGACCAAAGAACCCAGTCACCAGTGACGTCCTTGCGACCAAAACAATGGTTGCCGACGTCTGGGCGTCACTGGTGACTGGGTTCTTTGGGTCTAAAGTGGTGGCAAGCTGTAGTGCGACGGGGGCTTTAGCCATCCGTGTTCAACAAGAAAACAACAAATCAGATTGACCCCCCCCCCCCGCCACCGCCATCCAGGTGTCCTCATATACTCCCTGTCCTATGTAAACAAGCATGACCACTCTGACTGTGAGGTGGCTCTAGCATACCCCCTCCGCCCCACACACGCTCGGCGGGCCACTCCTCCCTACACACACAGAAGTTGACCCCCACCCACCCCTAGCGTCTTCCTTCCAACACAGGTGACCCTCCCTCCCTCCATACATAACTAGGGGGCGACCTCCCTACAAACACAATGTGACCCCGTACTCGCAGTACAGGTACTGCAAGTCCGGGGTGAATCTTTTATCTATGTGAAACCGCCTCCCCCCCCCCCCCCAGAAAACCCTTCATCCTCGTATGCCCCCCCACGCCCCATACAGAACGGGAGCCACCCACAGCACTAACCACCGGTTGCACACAAACTCACCCCACTGACACTGTGACAGACCTAAGCTCTAGGAGCTAGTGAAGCCGTGGGCCACTCACTGCAACCAGCCCAGGCACCAGAGTGCACTACTGTAGTAACCAACAACCGCACATCTCCGTACTCTCACTACCACACTGTCAAGACGCTAACCAGAATGTAATACTGTAGTAACCGACAGCCGCGCATCTCAATACTCTCACTACCACACTGTCAAGACGCTAACCAGAATGTAATACTGTAGTAACCGACAGCCGCGCATCTCAATACTCTCACGAACACACTGTCAAGATGCCAACCAGAATGCACCACTGTAGTAACCGACAGCCGCGCATCTCAATACTCTCACTAACACACTGTCAAGATGCCAACCAAAATGCACTTCTGTAGTAACCGACAGTCGTGCATCTCAATACTCTCACTACCACACTGTCAAGACGCTAACCAGAATGCAATACTGTAGTAACCGACAGCCGCGCATCTCAATACTCTCACTAACACACTGTCAAGATGCCAACCAGAATGCACCACTGTAGTAACCGACAGCCGCGCATCTCAATACTCTCACTAACACACTGTCAAGATGCCAACCAGAACGCACCACTGTAGTAACCGACAGTCGTGCATCTCAATACTCTCACTAACACACTGTCAAGATGCCAACCAGAATGCACTACTGTTGTAACCGACAGCCGTGCATCTCAATACTCTCACTAACACACTGTCAAGATGCCAACCAAAATGCACTACTGTAGTAACCGACAGCTGCGCATCTCAATACTCTCACTAACACACTGTCAAGATGCCAACCAAAATGCACTTCTGTAGTAACCGACAGTCGTGCATCTCAATACTCTCACTAACACACTGTCAAGACGCTAACCAGAACGCACTACTGTAGTAACCGATAGCCGCGCATCTCAATACTCTCACTAACACACTGTCAAGATGCCAACCAGAATGCACTACTGTAGTAACCGACAGTCGTGCATCTCAATACTCTCACTAACACACTGTCAAAATGCCAGCCAAAATGCACCACTGTAGTAACCGACAGTCGTGCATCTCAATACTCTCACTAACACACTGTCAAGATGCCAACCAGAACGCACCACTGTAGTAACCGACAGTCGTGCATCTCAGTACTCTCAATAATATACTGTCAGGATGCCAACTAGAACGCACTACTGTAGTAACCGACAGCTGTGCATCTCAGTACTCTCACTAATACACTGTCAAGATGTCAACCAGAATGCACTACTGTAGTAACCGACAGTCGTGCATCTCAATACTCTCACTAA